>OX637305.1:9873477-10254246 GCA_951799385.1 Hyppa rectilinea
AACTAATGTAATATTTTAAAAGTGAAAACACTTAAACTTTTAAGATACCAATGGGAATAAACTGGTGTTAATTCCAAAGTAAGTAAAATGTTTTAATATTAAAATAGTATTTAAATAAAAATTACGCCACCCTTTCAAAAGGATTTCTTCGACCCCATACGGTGCTAACAAGTGCGTTGGTACCGATACTGATCACGCATATCATTATTAGATACCACGCGTGACACCCCTTATAATTTGATAAGAGTTGCGATTACCTCTTTGTCATAGCATAATCAGCCTATAATGTTCCCACTACTGGGACATAGGCCTCCTCGATACGAGAGGGAGTGAGCTGTACCTAATCCACCACGCAGGCTCAGTCCTGGTTGGTAGATGTCAAATATCTACAAAGGAGATTGTTCTAGACCGCCCTATAACCAACAAACATTTGACGTGTACGTTAATTTTAATTATATTTTAATATGCTTTTTAAAAATAATAAATTCAAGCGGACACTGTTTCATTCTTATTAGGTTTTTAAAAATGACCTCATTGATTTTATAACCAACTGAACTCGCCATCTTTCAAGGAATTGTCATTGTGAATGTCACAAAAGATTTGACAGTGTCGCTCTCGCTCATATTACATAAATATCGATATCGACGACGATGTCCATAATATCTAGTGATAAAAAATGGATGTTCGATTATCACTTCCAAAACATTGAAAATGTGCAACATAAAAGTTTTTCATGCATATTTTATTCATGGAATTAGTTCTGTGAATATTTTAATGGAACTTATGATGAATATGGCCTAGCACGATTATGATGAAAATATAATGAACAAAACAAACTCACAAAATGTACTTACTAGTCGAATGAGGGATTTTCTCACAAGTGAGAAAATATTAGTTCAAAAGAGGCGTTGGTAAAAATACGTCACTGTCTCAGGTTTTTGACATCAAATAAGCTTTCTTATTTACGGATCTTATTTTTGTGATTAGTAGCCAGTAAAACAAAGACGTATTTTTTACTTGTCAGAAAATCTCTCATTTAACGATTGAAATTTCATTTACGACGCAACTCTAGTGAATTGTTCTCATAACCATTTAACGACTTCAATAGCCATATTTTTACTTTTTAAGTACTTAAACTCTATTTTTAAATGTCGCAAACTAAAACGTTACACATTGTTCGTTGGGAACAAAATATTTTATTTTAGCATTAATTTAATTGAAGTAGAATCATAGCAACAACGTGTTTATGTTTGAATCGGAACAAATTAATTTACATTTGACATATTGATCTGTCATTTTGGTCTACTAAATTAAAACCACAGATTAAATAGGTGGTCATTGATAATCGATATAGAATGATTGATCTTCAAGAGAGCATCTCTACGTCACTACGTCAGTCGGTTCGTCTCACCGAGACGAACTTGTGGCTGTGTTGTGTTGTTGTGACTTCCTAACTATTTGGCGATTTCTTTTGGCGTTTTTGATTCTGTTTCTGTTTAACGGACTACAATTTGGATTGCTTTCAACGTGACCTGGCTTCGAATAACTGATTCTGTGATCTGCTTAAACGACACCTTAGCATTTTGACAACGGATAACGGACTTCGCTTAAAGTAAACTTCAACCAATAAATAATAACTGTACCTAAAAGGCATAATACAACTGTATTTACGGTAACATTTTACTGTAGTTGAAGTTTAATGCTTTGTAGAAACCAGAAATAGCGATTTTAGAAGGAATTACTTAAGTTTTCTTTTATTAAAAATAACCTCAAAATCTGTTCCTTTTCTTTAAATAAATCTTTTCTCTAAAGTGTCCGTCAAAAAACTTTGTTCTTATGGGCTACTAAGGGCAGTTTACAAATAGAAAATGATTTTTTCTATGCTGTTGGTTCCAGGGCGAACAATGTATGGGCGTAGAACAATCTCCTTTTTGGTTTATAAGTTACCTAACGATGTTTTCCTTCACCGTTTTGAGAGCAGTGGTAATGAAATTATTTACACAGAATAAAACGCCTGCCTGGTTTTGAACCTACGACCTAAAATTCGTAAGTGAGGACTGTTACCAATGGGTTACTACTGCTTTGTCAAAGCACTATGAGTAATCTAATAATTTCACCCTCTTTTTATTTCATTATGCAAAATTGACGTTAACATGCACACGTCAGAAGTTCCATACATACTTATAAAATGACACATAACTATCACAAGAATACGGTGGTACCGCTTACCCCCTGGTTAAAGGCTCCCGCAGACAGGTCGCAACTCCGGTCGCATAATTTCCATGAAGTTTTCATAATTTCAAATTGTTCCACCAGAGTAGCGTTGTGCTGTGTTGCCGTGCCTTTCTGCCGGAGCCTTTAATCTTAGTGAGTCAATCTACTGCAAACTATTGCTATTCAACTGTTCCCGGTATTTGCTATCAGAAAACCCCTGAAAAGTAACTCAAAACAAACTAAAGTCGGAACCCAGTGGAATTAAGTGAACTACGATCTCTTTCTCGATATATTTACCGAACAATAGCGTAAATCAATTAGTTACTTACCTGTCATCGGGCCCATTTTATCTGAGTTGCCGGCTCAATAATATAACGTCCAATTGCACTATCCAACATCGGGACCGATAGTTAATCGATTGTGTTGTGTTGGGCCCTAACATAAGCGAGTCTTCATGAGCGATATCGAATTTGCACAAAAAAGTTGCAAAAACGAGTTATCACTACAACTACACAACGGATTTTCATGCGGTTTTTTTTAATAGATAGAGTGATTGAAAAGGAAGGTTTACGTGTATAATTTGTCGACATATTATGCGGGCGAAGCCGCGGGCCGAAGCTAGTTAAAAATAATCTACTCCTAATATACTACAGAAAATCCTGAAGAAAGTTCTTTACTTATAAAGTAAATTTGTTTAAATATTTATTTAAACCAATGCAAAATGTATAAGGCGAGCTCAAACATAACCCAACCCAAACCTGCATTTCAAAGTATAAAGTTTGCGCGATGCCGAGTCAGCAAGTTTTGTTACGCTAGAGTTGATTTCTTCAACCGACTTGCACTTTGTAAATATTCACAGAGTTGACCTGTGTCATCTGAGTTAAACTGAACTACCTAGCAGTCAACTATCACGATAAAACTTAGAATTAAACAGCTGTAGAACCCCCAGACATACGCACAACGTCAGCCAATTCAGTCAGTACAGTCGTCAGCACATCAAGCTAACCCAAACTGTCAAATTTTCCCAATCAAAAATGAACCTTATTTCTTTATAATAAACTTGAAAAACTATCAAAACAACAAACAAACAAACAAGCGGCATCATTACTCATTCAGAACCCCCCGCCATCTTTTTATCTGTCTTTTCACACATCACAGGCTTTTTAATTAACCCGTAGCTATAGGAATAGGTACTCAGTGGAAAATTTACACGAAAATTATGTTACTATGATGTTCCTAAGATTACAAGTTATAAAAAGTAGGTAAACTTTAGAAGTTTTAGAGGTATAATAACTACGAGAAAGTTACAAGAAACGCTGGTTTTATAACCAAACTTGGGAACAAACGTCGTATTCACGCAGAGGGACGTTATCACGTCCCGTGTCCCAGCGGGCAGGAGGGCCGGTTGCGAGGGTAGACAGGTTCAACTAATGATGCTAGCTTGCACACATTTTTTTGTTATGTTTTCTTTATGTTAGCAATGTTGGTCCAGTATAATAAAATAAAAAGCCTTTCTTTGTAGTTATTTATTTTGACATCATTTCAATTGAGATTATCTCTTTTATAGCAAAATTGTGACAGAACCAGCTTAGTTATTTATGGTATACCTACTACCCCGGTTACTGCCTTCCATAGTGGAAAATCACTGGTTTTGAAATCCATACTTTGGCGCGCGTAGAATCAATATAATAGTTGACTTCAAAGTAAGATATGTCAATAAAGTATATACCATACAGGGAGCCTAGACAAGTGTCAATCGCTCAGTGTCGATTCGATTTCGAAAATCGTTGATCGAACAATTCGTTATCTCAGCGATTCGGATTGTCAAGAACGCCACTTGTTACCGCATTTGTATGGGAATATTGATCAAGTTTCGTTACACAGTTTGACATTGTCTAGCACTTAGCAATCGAAAACGATTGATCACGTGACATTTTCAAAGCTTATGCCAATTCCATATATTTCAGATTTATCTAATTTCGATATCGTTGATGAAAATGTGACTTTGGCGATAGATTAATCCGTTGTATCAGTTAATTATTGTTTACTAGCTTCCGCCCGCGGCTTCGCCTGCATAATATGTCGACAAATTTTACACATAAACCTTCCTCTTGAATCACTCTATCTATTAAAAAAAACCGCATCAAAATCCGTTGCGTAGTTTTAAAGATTTATGCATACATAGGGATATAAGGACAGAGAAAGCAAATTTGTTTTATACTATGTAGTGATTTAAATAATTAAAACTTACTACACTTTATTGACACTTCACAACATTTTGTATAAAGATCAGCTGTTACAGTTTCGTTTGAGTTTGTGTCTTTGAAGCCGAAACGTTATGTAGTAAAGTTAATTACAATTAATTTGGAAATAGTTAGCGTCGTAGTCACTCAAAATCGAAAAATCTGATTAAAAGTGAAAATAAAATTAATTCAGAATAACTAATGAATTTGCGAATTAAAAGGCAGTGATAAAGCCGAATATAAAGAGAATGCAATTAAGACCTTACAGCCATCAAGAAAATAAAACACTAAAGCATTAAGTTTGACGTAAAATTTTAAGGTTACTGGACAGTAAAGAGGCCTTAGGCGCGACCTACTGTTCATTATGGTCTATAAAACAAAGTGAAATTATAAAATTTTGCTAAAATTGCAAGGTTTGCACGATAGCCTCGGGGCTCAACTACCGGGCGCTGACATACTGTTGGATAGAATTACTGAGCTTAAATGCATTTTATTATTTTGGAGGAATACGTAAAACTCTCTTGATTAACAATATCTGAGTACTCATACTACTCGCAATGAACCAATGCACAGTCCAGAATAAGAATAATTTGCTCTCTAAATTATTAATTTCTTAGTACTCACACCACTCAATGAATCAATACATAGTCCAGAATAAGAATAAGTTTCTCTCCAGATTAGTTGCTCTATAGATTTATTAATTTCTTAGTAGTCACATTACCCACAATAAACTGGACCACTGCCCCGCACTCCAATACGAGTGCGGGGCAGTGGTCCAACTGCTCCGTCCAACTAGTTGGGCCACGGGTCTTTATATAGGGGCAGTTGTCCAACTTTAAAAATAGTTGGACCACAGTACCTTTTGCGAGTTCCGTAATCCCTAATTTTGTTATTTTACTTTAAATAGGACAATATAACCGTAACCAGTAGGTAACCATATACACAAAGATGCAGTTGAGGTTTTTAAAGTTGGCAAGTTATTTTTTAAATGAATTGGACCACGGAACTCGCAAAAGGTGCTGTGGTCCAACTATTTTTAAAGTTGGACAACTGCCCCTAGTAAAGACCCGTGGTCCAACTAGTTGGACGGAGCAGTTGGACCACTGCCCCGCACTCACCAATGAGTACACAGCACAGAATAAGAATAAGTTGCTCTCTAGATTAATCTTACAATGAATCGACACACCAGAATATGTTGTAGGTATATCCAAGAGAAGTTTTTGAAAGGTATTATTACGTTGATCTCGTTTACCTAGTCCGCTCTTATAAACATAGGTTTTATGCTAATCCTGCGCATACCAAGACGTTGCCAAGTTTCTTAACGTCTTTGATGTTTGAAATACATTAGCTATTAGGTTTTTATAATTGTTTTAGCATTGTAACGTGTCAAATTAATTTCTTCTTGAACTTAGTTTTTCTTAAGGATAATGACATATTTATGTAGGTATAGCAGTAACTCTACGTTTGATTGCATGAAGTTTTTCAGTTCAATGTTACGTTGTTGGCTTACTATGCGCTTTGGCGTTTACTGTAGGTGCATCAAACAATTGTTATACTGGGTGTAACCGGTATATACATACAAAAGGATATGCTACAGACCACCAAACTGAATAACTTTTACTATGGGACCAACTCCGAAATAGTGAAAAAAAATCAACTGTTCCCTTCATTTCGACGAAACACGTGACTAAAAATGTATAGAACAGCTGTTTTTTTTTTGCAACACATTGTAAGTATAAATAAAAAAATCAAATGCTATGGTATAAGTTGTTATGTCAAACGGATGTCTACTGTGTATAAAATGTTTAGCCTCATCCTTGCACATCACTCGTAACTAACGAATTTCTGGTCTTCCATTCTGCACATCCGTAAGTATCATAAGATCATAACTGTGCTTCCATTGAAGTGATTCGATCTAAGTCAATGTTTGTCCGTAGATAATACGTTGTTGAAAATCTCACGGTTTGTTGTCGAAGTGAACACCGCCTTCAACGCTTAAATAACACGCTGTCAACCATAAAATATGAGTACCTACCCATAAAACCACTTGAATTATTCAAAGGGTATACTTCCGTCATCTTCCTCTCTTTATAAACGTACCTATTTATCTTCAAACAGTAGGATAGTATTGATTTTCAATGTCAGTTGCTATAAAAATATCGCTCCGAATATGAAAATATGATTTCCATTTGTAATAAGGTAAGGTAAAGATGTGAAAGGTTTTCTGTCAAAATATTAGTACGTACGTATAGTCTGCAAAAGTTGACATGATTGGTTTACCCCGAAATCTATAATGTTTGTGCTTACATTAAAACCCAAGGTTACAATACTCCCGTTAGGGCCGAAGCCTGCCGGGTAAGCGGGATTGTCCGAAAGGGTTACCGCTACCCCGGAACATGAAGAGCTAAGGAAGTAACATGGATGGAGTCTGACACTCCTTTCCGCTCCACCCAGAGTGGGAGAAGTGATTTGATGATTTCCCACCCTCAGAAAAAAAAGGTTACGAAACTGGAATAAAAAACAACATATTTTTTTAAATTACTTAGGTCTGAGCGTCTGTTGCGTGTGCCTTAAAAGCAATAGCAGCACTTATCACTGAAAGTCACGAATATCAGCCCAGAATAATAATCAACTGTCCCTAACTAACCAATCGGATATCATAACAAAACAAATTTCCTTAAATCAACGCTTGTGATTGATCATTCCATCGGATATGTATCAACCAATACCTATTAAGGAAGTATTGGAGCTAGATCGCAGTGCTATTGAACGAGGGGCCAGACATCATTAGGTTAATTGAATTGACGATACTATCGTGGAATGGATACAGCTTATCACAAGTATCGCTGTCACGACGAGATCAATCGTCTGCCTCGTTACTGACTCTAACGATAGCAATCAGAATAAGGGTGTTTTTTGCCTGTTTTTAAACAGTTTTCTTTTTCTTTAAAGGTGTTATTAAGGCTACGTAAACGTCAATCGCGCTGTTAGGAACGAGTTAGAATTATCATCAGGGAGAAATTGACATTTACAACAGGTACTGATGTACTGAGAACAATGTGCTGTAAAAACTCTTGATCGTCTCAGGTTAGAGCAACTCAAGGTAGATTTTTTAGAGTGGAGTAAGTTTATAAATTACTTATTGGTAGTTAATAGTAAATACCTTCTACAAACATTAATATTTTTCCTAAGCCTTATTGGTTTTACAAAAAACCCAAGTCCATTTTATTACAACAGATTAAATTGATTTGACCTTTTAAAATTTACATCATTATATCTTTATTTCCAGACCAAATATTAAACACTAGCTTTTGCTTCGCCCACTTCAAGATCGAAAGTTATGCCATGGGAACTAAGTAGCATAAACAGCCACTTCTGCCACTGTAGGGACACAGAGCTCCTATTTGTGAGGCCATAATCCACCACGCGGTGGGTGGATGTCACATGTCTTCGAATTTTTGGTTTTAGGTCATGCCGGTTTCCTCTACACGCACAATGGTCCGCCTAAGGACTGAGTGCGGAAACCAAAACCTCAAGATTTAAGATTCCGGTTACCTCACGATGTTTTCCTTTACCGTTTTGAGAGCAGTGGTGATGAAATTAAATGCAAAAAATGCCTGGCTGGGTTTGAACTCAAGACCTACGAGTCGTAAATCGAGGCCGATACAAAAGGGTCATGGTTTTGGTACCCATGTGCCGTATATACAGAAACCATGTGCCGCAAACTCACTTTTGCTTGTAAAATATAATATTGAATACATAGTTAGGATAATGCTTTTGCGCTTCAAGCAGAACTGACATACATTGAGTTTAAATCGCTTAATCCATAAAGAAAAGCAGCATAACATAACAGTTATGAGATGAAGTGTGTGTAATCTTTGTTGTCGTTACATCTTATGAGGTAATATCGCTTGGAGGGCAAAATTCTGTTTTGAATTTAGAAAATTCTAAGATCTAATGATAATGGATCTAATCCTTCTTCTCTTGTATCGGCACGAGAGAGTTCATGTCGTGAAACAAGTCAATTAATTGTTAAGTCATTGACTGCCACGCAGCAGACACAATAGAAAAACTATTGTTTGTCGGACACACGGTGACCGCGTTGGCGTTCAACGTGTTAAGCATGCCGTGTCGTTATAGCCATTTCATACGTGGGATTTCAGTTATTACTTGAGGAACTCGTGGCTAAATTATAACAGCCACACGGATCAATCCATCGGGTTAAGCTACGCTGGCCGAGTTTGGTCCGTGGATTGGTGTCTATATTTACATATCGAGACTCCTCCGTGCCTTGGAAAGCATGTTAAGCCGTTGGTCCCGGCTGTCATTCTTGGATCTTTGACAGTCGTTACGGGTAACCAGAAGCCCGAAAGTGTGACAGGCAGTCTTACCAAGGGGTATCGTATTACCCAGTTACTGACTGGGTTGTGGAGGTAAAATGGGCAGTCGCTCCATGTGAAATATACTGGAATTCAGCTGCGTCCAGTTAGACTGGAAGCCGACCCCAACATAGTTGGGAAAAGCCTATGCAGACTGAGATAGACTTGAAACTTTGGTAAATTTTCATAAAATTAAAGGAAGCCAATTTGCTTTACGTTAAATTTTCCTAACTTTTCAAATCAGAGCATGGTGCATGTGCATGACTGTACCTTCGCTTGTAGATATAATTTTAATGAGGGTCTCTCCATTGTAAGTTGCCTCAAACTCAAAGCAGTTATTTAAAAAAAAAAAACAATAACAGGCACTTTCGAATTGTCAAGGGTCGACCGCTTGACAATTCAAAAGTGCCTGTTATTGGCCTGTCAGTTAGAAAGATAAAGCTAGTTGCCCATTCCAAGGCTGTAGGTACCTATGGAGAAGAACGGGCAAGTGACTCCATGGACACTCTTAATTAAAATACGGTTACAAATACTGGGTTACATCATTCATGTTGAAATATACATGTGAGAACGATGCAGAACGTAAAAAAGCGTCCATAATTAAAAGTAAAGTTGTTACTACTACTAATCTTTATATCTTGAAAATAGCGTCACTAGTAGAGATTTCTTGCCTTTCGACATGTACCGTGGCCTTAACTAACTTAATTGCTTACTGACCATGATGTTGGATGTAATATGAGGAACCTTGGAGACCTCTAGTTCAGAGATCAAATTCGTGAGAAAATAGGACAGTTAACTTATGGCTTACAAGCATCATATAAAGCAAGGTTGTTGGTTAACAGTTGCCTTAAACTATGTAATAGTATGCCTGGGCAGGCTTCGGTTAATTGCTTTTAGTATTGAATCTGTATAGCATTGAATTTGATGGCCCAGTGGTAACTGCAGTAATTTGCGAGTTGTAGGCCGTAGGTTCAAACTCTGACAGACGCTTTGCTTTACTGTGTAATTTCATCACCACTGCTCTCAAAACGGTAAAGGAAAACATCGTGAGGAAAGCGGCATAACCTAGATCCACAAAATCGAAGCCATGTGACTTCTACTAGCCCGCACCCGTGTGGTAGATAATGGACCCCTCTCACAGAGAGGACGTCTGTGTTCCAGCAGAGAGAACATTATAGGCTGATCATACATTGAATCTGCAGTTGAACCTTGTTTTACATTGAGTAAATTTCAAGAGTAATTTACACTATTCATAACTATTTACATTTAAATATCATCATCACTCTCCTGCCCATATCCCAATTTATTAATTGGGGTCGGCGCAACATGTCTCTTTCTTCCATGCCCATACCATTCATACATTAAATGTGAATAGTGCAAATTACTCTTGCAGTAGTAAACTTACTTCTTTTGATGCCTTTTATAGCCTGTACACTGTCAATCTAGATCGTAATTACTGATTATTGATCATTAACAGCATTTGCTTATCTTGCTTCTCTATGTAGATAGGTAAGAGGAACAAAATGAAAACGCAATCATCTTGAAATTTTTCACATATAACATTTTTGGGCCATCCCATTTTTCAATATAGAATGTGGTTTGTCGGCTGCCCATATTAAATATCGTGAGAGACCCTGAAAGCAGTACCTTCGTCAAGTGGGGCTACTCTTGACGTTGCACAGAATCTTTTCAATTTGATCCGGGACCCTGATCAGACCTATATTAAGTCTCTAGTGCCTGATTTGCATGAAACTTATTAAAAATAAAGTTATAAGATCCTCGACCTCAATATGCAGAATAAATTATTCTGTGACGATTAAAGATTTATTATGGTTCGTAATTAATTTTAATTTATTTTCAGAGCTTTTTGTATTGTTTAATATGTAAATTAATAAAATTTTATCAAATAATTTTCAATATTCACATAGCGAAAGTTTATTTTAAGTAGAAACTTTACAGGTGTCTTCTTACAATTAACGTCACAGTAATGTAATATTATGGACCTTCAGATTTTGTAAGCTGAACATTATTCGAATTTCATACAAAGCTTTACCAGTTTTATCTTAGAGTATTTGATAATCTCGACACAGTTACTTTAGAAGTACATCTTTATCGCTTTTGATAAGTTTGAAGCGAGCACAAATTTTCTTCAACGTAGAGGAAGCTGGGATTCGCTCGAGGACAAAACATAACAGGGAAATGTTCAAAGTTACAGCCTAGAATCTACTGTATAATGTCGACCCACTGACTTGAAAGTTCTCTAGGTGACTTATCTTTGCACCCTTACGACGTAATCTTACAAGTATTAGCCCACATATGAGTTTAAATGTTGCAAACCATAAAATACTCGGCTCATCACAAGGCTTACACCGTAAATTTAAAAGGCTTTATACGTGGGTTTGTGGGGCACCCCTCCATTACCATAAAATTACGTGATATCACTTTCTTTTGATGTGTCGTAAAAAATAAAAACGTGAGCTGCAGTGAACTTTTTAGGCTCACCCCTTGTGGCCTTGCTAATTAAATTTAATTATGTTTCCATGCTGATTAAGGTGCATGTTTATGTCTTAACTGAGAAGATACTATAGTGTTATTATTAATTCACTGGAGTAAACTGAAAACTGCTAATGTCACTTTGTAAAATAATGTTGCCATATTTACTGTAATAGTGATGCGTTCCGTTCGTTGTGATTTAGCTCATTCAAACAAAGTCAATAGGAACGTAACAAGAATGAATGAGCGAGTGATTGATGTCAATTTTCTTTTCACAACACTATTTTATTTTTATCAGAAAATGTAACAGTAACTGTAAACAGTAACACAGTAAACCTCATATTACACCAATGTTATAATTAGACTTTAGGTACTTTGTCGTGTATTATAAAGGCCGTAGCAAATACGTATTTACAGATCTTTAATCATTAAAACCAACAATACATCCCATTAAGTTAATATCTCCCTATGGAATGACTGTTTCTTGAAATCATGTCATCAGAAAGTTTAATTGATGTTCCTATGTGTTATAATTCTGTAAATACGAACAGTTACTACAATCTAGAATCATACATTGTTATACATAGAACCTAATACTGACAAGTAAATTGCAAAATCCGCGAAGTGACCTGTCGCTTCCCCCTTAATGCCATAGAGTTTGCTGACTACAACGCAGTTTTGTTTACATAATGCGTCCTTATAAAAGTTAAAACATAAATAAAGGTTTAACATTATGGATCGTCTAAATCCACAATAAATCATCAATAATTCTTTAATTCAGATCAATAAGTAAATAATTTTCCACAACTTAGTTATAACAGTTAAATAGTAATTTGTCAGCCCTACCACGAATGCAAATAGAACACGGAGTTGCGCACGCGCCGGGCATAGGGTCCTTAAAGTGGGCGTGCGCGTCCACCAAATGTGTTTGATATCGTCGCCCGCATAATGTATTAACGTTTGATGTATGAGTGCACGTGGATGAATTGTAAGTAGTAAAAGTTACGCAACAAATACAGGGTGGCAAAAAATTGCTAAGGGAAGGAAAGTCCTTTAATATGGTGTATGGTGAGAAACCTTCTATTGGTTTTAAAAAGTAATAAAAACTGAATTTTAATATTTTTGGAAACGTGCTTACTTCACCCGGAAAATCTGCCGGATTTTATTCCATCCTGTATATTCATATATATGGTATCCAGCTGCATCCGGTAAGACTGGAAGCCGACCCCAACATAGTTGGGAAAAGGCTAGGCAGATGATGATATTCATATATAAGGTGTATCTGTTCCAACACTAAATATTTTCAGAGCAACATCTAACGGTGGTAAAGATTCCATAGAAAGGAAAAAAAAAATATCTAAGGATATATTATTTTAAAAATTTAATAATTTCAAATTATTTGACTTACATAAAAATACTGGCTCCTTCTCATTTTTTATATCCATGACGCTAAACCATACGTTGTATTTACCTACCGTCATTGAAGCGGGCGGCGAGACTAGACGGCGCGCGGAACAATAGAATGCGTTGGCGCCGCGGCGGCGGCAGGCGAGCCGCGCGCGCACCTGACTCACCGAGTTCAGTGCCAAACGACTCGCGTATTGCAACGCACGCGCATTAGTTAACACGCGTCGGGCTTCGGGCAACGAACGTAACAATGATGGGTATACCGGCCGGATCACTTCCAGACACGGTTCAGTGTTCATGTGTGGTGTGTGTGTGTATGTGTGTGTTAAGTGTGATGGGGAATAAGGATCAATAGGTAGGTACCTAAGTAGTGTAGATTTGTACCTAGACCACAGACCTAGACTGCAGATAGTCCGTCGGATTACGCCTAGTAGATACTACTTAGGTTCGGTATTAATAAATTAAGTTAAACTCTACCAATCATTAATAGTCTTGAGTTCAATACCTACACAGAACACTATTATCCTAACGGGTTAAATAGCATACCTACCATTCAACCACGGATCTAATAAAAATGTTGTTTGCCTGTAAAAAGACTACTCGACAAAACTTATAATCATAACGTAATGTAGTTATTTAATCATTCAATAGGTTTTAATGCCGTATGTTATTCTACAATAACATGGCAAGCTATTTATCTCTCGAGAGAACCTTAAAACGTTCACGTCTGCCTATCGATCAAATAAATCCGATCAGATCATACACAAACAGGTCATTAACCGTTGTGAACTCAAGATGCACTCACCCGTCAGCTGTTTATTAGTATTTACCTAGTTTCCACATGTTGTCCCATTGTTTTAATCGCATCTAGGCTCTTTTTCGTATAAGTTTAAGGAAGGAATTTATTAATTTAGGTTTTGTATTTTAGTTTGACATTTATTATTATTGGAAGCGATAAGCTATTTAAACAAGACCAGCTACGAAGTCTACAATTGGTTTATTTTTAACATCATCACGCCTGCATTCCGCGAAGACATAGGCAGTGCTGTATTTTTGTACGACCGACACGGGTCACCAGTGATATTGTTAGATCCCATGTAATACGAGGTGAGGGCATTTGCGTCCGGCAGCACACAGTATGTGGAGCACGGTAACCGTCAGTAGGACGCGAAATGATTACCAAACTCGCGCGGTCGCGCGCAGGCCGGAGACATGCATGCGAACGCTACCGCCCTGACACGCTGCTCGACACAGAATAGACAGCCGTTACTTACCGGTCAGGGTCACGAGACGCACCGAGCGCGCGTGCGGCCGCTGAAGGTTTCATACCAAAAGGGTCAAGCAATTTTAAAATTAAAATAATTACGTAAGATAAAAAATACTAAATTATTTTTTTTCGCTTCTATGGAATCTTTACCACCGTAAGATGTTGCTCTTAAAATATTTCGTGTTGGAACAGATACACCTTATATATACATATATTCCTACACGCTTCTATAAAAGGTCACAAAGCTCTTATGAGTACCTATGTACCTACATGTAAGTTTCAGTGAACCTATTTAAAACTTAATTGTAGATAACGTCGTTATGTAAATGAGTAGAACGCAAAGTATTTACGAAACATGTTTACTATGTTTAAAACTTTTATGTAATTCAGCAGCTTGTGGTTAATTTAGGCGTGGTGGCTTGCTTAGCTTGGGCTCCGTGGCTCCTAATTTGATTTTTAATTACTTTCCGGAAAGGTCAAGTTCACAAAAAGTTTTAATACCTTTTAAAATAAAATAAGTTTTTGGGCACAAGCCACTTTCCAGTGCTCATACTGGATACTGTATGAGCACTGTATATTCCTCATACTAAGCAGTGATAGTCTAGTGGTGTCTCGAGTTTTAACCCAGGGCACGCACCTCGGATTTTACGGATTCATGTGCGTTGTATAATTATTACTTGCTTAAAAATCGGTGAAGGAATAACCTGACACTTATCTAAAAATTATAAAAAAAACGTTTGAAAATTTCACGGGCTACCTAGGCGCTTCCCCCTTAAATAAAGTGACAAATTCACTAATGCTAACCAACAGCGCCCCCTGTCTATGCCACTAAGGCGCAAACCACTATAATTATTTTGCTATCTTTATTTTTTAATATTAGTATAATTCTAGGTCACGTGTCAACACTTTATGGGAACAGTGACCTGATGATAATATTTTATTGATACTTCGATGCCAAATCGTTATATCGTTGTAAGGTCATTTTATGGCTTGAAATAAACTTTTATGAGCGTTTCGGTCACCAATATTTTTAAGGTCACTGATGGCGCGAATTCTCTTGTTTAGAATAAAAATTGTAATACGTTCAAAAACTCACACATGGCTTAATCAGCCTATAATCTTTCTGCAGGCCTCTCTGTAAGAGGGCGTGAGTCAAAATCCACCAAGCGGGCCCAGTGCGCGTTGGTCAAAAAAACTCACACCGTCGATGCCAATTAAACACGATTTGTTTTTGAGAGGTCCTTTTGCCAACTTTAGATTGTGATACGCCAAATTATTTGAAATGTTTACATACTACGTCAATATAAACTACATTGAAGTATGGTGTTATCTAAACATGTAACCGAGGTGTATGTATATATTGGTCGTACATACGTATAACGTACCAAATTATGCACATACCTTTTTATATTCTGTTCTGTTTTAATTTCTGTGTATTTACTGTGCGTGTGCAGCGTTAAATATTTTTCTTTCTTTCTAACTGTAAAGTGAAAAAATATACGTAAACCTTATTCAACTGGCCTAGGAATATAACACACTATTTTATAGCTCACAATACCTATAATTGTCGGTAGTCACTCACACGCTACCTCACCCGTTATCGCCTGTTTATACGAAACTCGGAAACTGCCATACAACGACTGTTTGTATCATAAATAATAATTTGCCAAAAGCGACCGAATAAAGTAAAATTTCGTTTCGTTTTAACATTTTCACCTAAACGAAATATAAAAACGTCGCCAGTAACGCAAATAAAGGTTAACTTAAAATGGTAATTGGAATGCTGACACGATATCCACGAGTAAATATTGTATGCAAATATGTAAATAAAATTTTAAACTTTTAGTCGGAAAGGACAGTTTTATTTGCCGTTTTCCGATGGCTGTGACATGCAGGATACGTAGAATACGTCATATATTTTCCGTTTATGGAATGAACAGAATTTTATTCGCTGACACAGGTCTAACAGTTCCGACCCGTTCTGGGATGAATCCAATTATTTCAGCCCTTGATCATTTTAATAACTACACCAAATAAATATTTTTATCAAAAAAAATATTCGTGTAGGTAAGTTTAACTAAAATTCCGAACTTCATAACGAACTAGTTTTCACTAGGTATCAATATTTGATTATGATGTATGTAGAACTGCATGCAAATCAGACAAAATAAAACGTCACACATCGGGATCCAACAATTATACACTCGTCAAGGTCAAGCTAACTTCTACAAAGACTAACTGGCAAAACTCCAATACTGACGATGACCTTAATCACTGCATAAAAATGGCATTTAAATATCAATAATAATTTACAAAAACACATTATTATGTTCTCAAAGCCCGACACCCCTTGCAAGGGCTGAAGAGCTAATCATACACAATACCATTTAATATATTTTATAACACTGTCAGCAACTCCCGTTTATCCCTCTAGAAAAACAATAAAATCCATACAAACACTAGCAGTCTGTTTCCCTATAAAACCCAATATATTTCTTGAAAACGGGATTTATGTCAATGAAGTTGAAAATCGTCCCCTCGGCATCGCATATCAACACGTCAATATATCAGATCGGGCCCGCCATTTGTCAGCCATTGCTATTTATAGGGTAGATACGTTGGCCAATCGATAGGCAGCGATGTATGGGGAATATGTTCAGTACATTTGTACTGGATAGTTTGGACATTTAGTGCATGTGTGCTTAGTAGTTTGATTGGTTTAGTTCTCAATGGAAAGATAAAAAAAAAAAAATTAAAGCACAAACATACTTAACTAGACATTGATAACTCATATATACAAGATAACTCAATGACAATTTATCCGTACATTTTGTGTCTCCTAGTTTTTATTGTACGCACTGTCGAGTGGTCGCCAGCTACACGTCACGGCCAGTGCGACTATTAGTTGTTTATATGAGTGACATTGTGTGTACACGCACGTGGCCGTTGCCGGCGGTTACCTGAGCGACACGAACGCACAAGTGACTGGAGGAGCTGGGCCTAGACAAGTGTCAATCGTTCCGCGTCGATTCAATTTCGAAAATTGTTAATCGAATAATTCGTATTCGATTCGATTCGGATTGTCAGGAATACTTGTCAACGCGTTTGTATAGGAATGTTAATTAAGTTTCGTTACTCAATTTGACATTGTCTAGCACTTAGGGATCGAAAACGATTGATCATGTGACATTTCGAAATCTTGTGCCAATTCCATACATTACGGATTTATCTAATTTTGTTATCGTAAATGAAAATATGACTTTGTCTAAGCCCCCAGGTGTATATAGGAGCGTTCGCGACCGGACGTCGCGCAGAATAATGGTTCAGCACTTCTATATAGGTTTTTGATAACAGAATAGCTCATTTATCGAACGCACACACATTCTTGTCTAATTAAAAAAAATATCTGGGTGCTGCTTAAGGCTTTGTAAAATAAATTGAACATTCTATTAATTCTCCATTCTTGCCACAAAGGATGCACCCAAAACTGTTTTTCAGCTTTCTTTTTCTCTTTCAAATAATCAGCAACGCTATTACAATTTCTTCGGCGTCCACTACTGCATGAGTGTACAAGACACATTTCCCAAATTCAGTCGCTCGGCTTGGTCTCCCAGCCCCATAATCAGCCTATAATGTTCCCACTGCTGGGCAACAGGCCTCCTCTCTTCGAGAGGGAGTGGGCTGTAATCCACTGATGTCACATGATTTCGAATTTTTGTTCTAGGACGTATGTCGGTTTCCTCACGATGTTTTCCTTCACCGTTTTGGGAGCAGTAGTGATGAAATTATTCACACAAAGTAAAGCGCCTGCCTGGGTTCGAACCCACGACCTGCAACTCTTAAGTACTCTGGGCTACCACTGCTCGGTTTCCCAGCTTAGTTGCCTGTATTTTAATCGTTAAGGGACCAAGTTGGCGATGACCAATTACTCTAGAGGCAGCAGTATTTAGAAGGAAGCTCGCAGCTAAGAAAATAGAGAAATATTCAACTATACAACAGAATTAACCACAACACCCATTACAATAAACCCCTCACCCATACATAAAACATAAGATTTATCACCCCGAACTTCTTGTTATCAGAAAACTAATACACTCCATAGAGCACATAACAACAATACTTGCTAATAGCCATTATCACGTGCCCAGTGCATTAATCTCTCATCTAAAGTAATCCACTAGACCAAGATAGGGTATCGGCAATTCTGTTGAGGCGTGCCGGACTAGCTCCAATGCCGGAATTGGGACGGTTTCATAATGGACGATGTGTCATTTTCGATTGTGTGCACGCGATCTTTAGTACGTCGATTTTGTAATAAACCTCGATATAAGAAATGGCAACCAAAGAACTATGACTTTAGAATTTTTTTCCTCATAATTTGGATAGTTTAAAGATAGTTGTCACCTGCAGTGACTTCATCGCATCAATCAGATCATAATGTATCGCCAAATGTAGTTGGAGTACAGAAAAATCATATCTTACGTTTGTTTTTAAAGGGTTCTTTCAAAACTCTGTTTGTGGGCTGTGATTTGTATTTATCAGTTTGTACCTACTGTTAGATCATTTAACTTTTACCTTGCAAAGGCATGGTAAGATTCAATTAATAATTTATTTTCTAGTCGGCATCATATTTTCGCAAAATCTTTACTAATACTAAAGATTCCTAATACAAGTAACGCCTAAACTACAATCATGTTCCTAATTCCCACATAAGTACTGAGATACAATACACAGATATCTTTTATGGGCGAGATGGGTGCTCCGATAATTACACAGAATCAGTAATTGATCACAACTCATAGTACGGTCGTTAGTCTATTTAGATTTGGGTCGCATATATCATTCGTGATAATAACGTGTGGACTATGTTTTGTTCGTTACTGTTTATCGTTTTTGTTGAATGTATTTGGGAATGATTTTATCATTTGTACATTCGATTAGTATAAGTTCCTGTGGTCATAAATTTTATTGGGCTGAACGTCAAACTTGTAGTTATGATAACGTTGTGTTTATATAAAAATCATTTGACACATTTCATTTGATATTCGGAATGTGTGACTAGGTAGGTGGTACTGTGGAAAGAACAAAATTTTAATTAAACGTTGGGCCTGCGCACGGTGAGTAATGGGTTGCTCACCGTTCGATCAGGACCAGGCCCGTGCCGGACGGCACGTATGTGTTCCATGCGCGCCTCAAAGAGTGATCAGCAATAAGGAAGGGGCCCGTCAGGGCCGAAGCCTGCCTTGTAAGCGGGATTGTCCGAAAGAGTTACCGCTACCCCGGCACATAAAGGGCTAAGGAAGGAACATGGATGAGTTGTAGTCAGTAAGAGTCTGACACTCCCTTCCGCTCCACCCGGAGCGGGAGGAGTCAGGAGAGGCCGCAAGCGCTACTACTGAACATGAGGTCCGATTTCCAGGTCGGACAAAGTGATGTATTTTTAGTTTTCTCTATCAGAAATTGCCCAGTAGCAACCCGGAGTTTGAATTCGTGCTCGGTTGATGGCAATAGGCTTGCCTCCTTACATTTACATGGGACTTAAACATAACTGGCAAAATCTGGGTATACTATGTAGAAATACCTTGCGATGTTTTGTTATGGGAGGAAAAAAATCATAGGATGCTTTTTGTAATGAATAAACCAATATTGATATAAACTCTTAATTGGAATATCTCCGCTATACAACGCTTAACAAATCGCCTCTCAAATTTAAATTGAAATACCGAAAAATATACTATTTATTTCAGATTTTTATTTTATTTGAAGTAAGTAAGTGAATACTGAAATATTTTTTTTAACAAATTCTTTTTGGGAAGCTTCATAATATTTTCACGCCACGCCTGCCAAAATGAAAAGTTTATTTTTATGGTTGACATTACGAAATTATTGTTTTTAACAAAATGATACCAATCATTTAATGACAAAGTACTGGGGCAATTGTATCTACGCTTCCTAAATATAACATCCAGACATTTTGTTCTTTGAGACTCGAGTAGACCTTAACCGGGATATTGGTTTATTTTCTACATCGAAAGCAACTTTTTCACGCCATAATAGCGAGTAAAGTACTCCTTTATCCAGTAAAACAACAACAATACAAACGTCAACCCAATAGATAGGTACCCTTACAAAATAACAAAAGACGGTAACATTCGTCGAAAACCAACAAGTCGCAATTAAGTACAACCCTAAAGATTAATCAGTAACGCCCAAGTAAGCGTTTAACCAGTCCAAATTGCTGCAAAAGGTACACCAACATTGTGATCAATTAAGTTGATAGCCGATTGAGTACCCCACTTTGCTATACCTATGGGTACCTATGGGTTGTGGTTGTGTACGACCACAAGAACCCCAAATTCCTGGCTGATACTTGAAACGGAACTTTAATTGTCTTGGTACCAGGATGTAGTTTAACTACAGTTTTCGCTTAAGTGAATAGGTTGTCTTATCGTGTTGTGAAAACAAATTTAGAAAACATAGTTGTAGTATCTAACGGTATGTGACGTTATCTCCATATAAAAGTTTGCAAGATAAATATTTGACAAAAATTCAACTGCACTGTAATTGCAACGAAATCTGCATTCGTTGATGATTGACACATGGCGTGCATCTTTCATTCAGTTGATCCTTAACAGTGAACATCGAATTCTTCCAACTTGCATTGTGCCAAACGTCATGCCGTCATTCAAGTAAAGACGGGCTTTCTGGGAGACAGGAGAACAATGCTACCGAGCGTCTTTCAATATATCTTTGTAGGTTTTAAGTCATCTACGAGTCATCACACTTCAGATACTGAATACCACGCCAATATGCTAGTAAAGTTCTTCGTACACAAAACTTAGATAAATTTTTTGTGAGATGCCCCAATCGCAACAATTCAATTACATCAACACTTTCACGGTACATTTCCTCCACCATTCTCTTATTCATAGAAAAATTCCTGATCTGTTCCTCTATTGTATTAAAGTGGCAAGTCATATATGCCTCCCGCCATTAAGGGGTGCAAGTAGCCGCGGTGCCAATTACTCTCAGGAACACCAACATCCTAGGGGTGGGCGAAATAAACCATAACATTCATAAAAGGGATAGTGTCGTAGTACATACAATCGGTGCCAATAAAACAGCGAGACCCCACGCAATAAGCAAAGGCGAAATAGCGCGGAAACGGTAGGGGAAACAGTATTAATACTTATGGTTAATTGTGTCGGGGTTACGCGGGTGTAAGATGATGCTGTTTGGAGTAATGGGAATAACAGACGTGATTGTGGCCGGTACGGTCTTGAAGCTGAATTTAAAGATAATATTATAGACAAAATATAACATTATGTTTAAAAAGGACACTAAAATCATCAGTATACTGACAAAATTACTTTAGTTGACCTGAACAAAACAATGCGTAGTAGGTAAGTTGGTACTATACTCACGAACAACATTTCAGGCAGATACTTTTTTTTTGCGGGAGGGTAAACACCAAATGACCCCTCCTGCTCTGGGTGGAGCGGTATCAGACTCTTACTGACTAAAATCCATCCATGTTCCTTTCTTAGCCCTATAGGTTTCGGGGTAGCGGTAACCCTTTCGGAAAATCCCGACTACATCATGTAAGTAGATATATTAGATAACTTTCTTTATAAAGTGGATCGAATGAGCATTTTTGTAAAAATATGTTAAGAAATAAAGGCAGTACGCGGCACGAGTGCGTTAAGAATCAGGCAAATCCTGAGTGACGATTTCTTCAATGGGTGAATGTTTGCAGTTTGCGGTGTTTTATCATGGCATACTTACTTGTTTTCTATACATTATTATTTTCTTTGTTCTTTTGTTACATAACATAGATATACAAATGTGGAAGCTTGTAATTGGCAACTGTCGATTTTTAATTCAATTGTTCTTTTTTACGTTATTAGTCCGCCATCTTAAAATTGTAAAAATAAAATAAAATAAAGTACAAATAAAAGAAGAAAAATCACCAATAAAAATTAATAAAATAGACACAAGACTACTCCAGCGCAATTTTAGCGCTCATCCACTGAAGGGTGACTGCGCTTCCCTAGAAGACGTGTTCGGACTAGAGAACGGCTCTCCGAGGTGAGATGTGCACAGTTCATTACAAATACTGCGAATGAACCAAAGAATTTGATGCTTATCAATTGTGTTATCGTCTTCAAGTGTCGCAATAGAGGTGCCATAAAAATAATGATAGCATTCATGTGTGTAGGGGTTGTGTTGACAATGCATGTTGTTAACAAAACAGCTAATTTATTTTCGGTAGTAGGTTGTTCTTTTGTTATTAGTTTCAACTCTCCGTCTGTTTTCGAGTAAGTAATCAACATTTTATCTGCCTGATTACTTATCTGGTAGTTTCATTATTTGGTTTTCTTTCGAGATTTTGGGGATCTACTTAGACTTTATCTAGCTTCAATGGTCAATTTATTTGCTCTCTAGTCAAAAATTTTCATTAATTTGAATCCTTATTTATACCTAAAGTCCACTTTGGACCAGTAGCATGCGATTGATACAATTGGCTTAAATTACAATGCTTCTTAGATTAGTGATATAATTTCTTAATGTTTCGATTTTCAGTTCAGTCTCAACCCGAATAACATTCTGGGATTTGACAAGTGTTATTTCAATACAGGCAGGCTTTATGCAGCACACAATACGATCAATTATATGGAGGTGTGTCCTAACGGCTGGCAATCCATAGATATGTCATTAGCAGACATTCAATGCAGGTCCCAACACAACGCCTTACGTAATACGATGTCATATTGAAGTTGGTAGGTATCGGTTCAATATTATACAGAGGAAACTAATCATATGTGTAAGATCCTTCATGGAAAAATAGATGCTCATGAACTGTACGACGAACTGTCCTATCTTTTTGCTCCGAAAACTATAGCCGTAACAGGAGGCACAAATTGTTCGCTGTGCCTTGGAGTCAAACCGTCGCTCGAGCCTCCTCGTAGCTCGTCTCCTGTCCTTCGCACACTCTCTTGGACGCTAAGTTTGACTGTGATATGTTCGCTGATGAATGGAAGAAGATCTTGTCAGTATGTTTGGAGTATAATATTGTGAGATAAGCGTATAACTGTCAAGACGTTGTAAGTATACGACTTACAACGACTTGGTAACGTTATTTACCGTTTACCGTTACATTGACGTTTTGGTACTCAACGTTTTTGTGTCTTTAACTAATGTAGTTATTGGCCTCGGCCGTTTTATCCTAACTAATATTATAAATGCGAAAGTTAGTTTTTAAGTTAGTTTGTTACCTTTACACACTTAAACCACTGAACCGATCGTCCTGTCAATATACTTTGCCAGATGTACAGAAACGGACATAGGGTACTTTTCATCCTGAATAAAAAATACTGTTCCGGAGAAAATTACTATAACGTTCTTATGATAATAGATGGCGCCACATGTACGTTTCATGCTGAGCCCATGATCGCAACGGCCAAACCACGAGCAGAGTACAACCGGAATTGATAATCAATTCTAAATTAACGCAAGGGAAGCCGCGGGCAAAAGCTAGTATAAGTAAATAATGTGCTAAGAGAGTTAGGTATCGTTGAAGCGTGCTAGAAAAGAAGTGAACTATGACATGAGGGCTAATAGAAATCTGCCTAGCCTTTTTCCCAACTATGCTGGGGTCAGCTTCCAGTCTAACCGGATGCAGCTGAATACCAGTATTGTACATGGAGCGACTGCCTATCTGACCTCCACAACCCAGTAACTGGGTAATACTGACTGTCAGATTTTCGGGCTTCTGACTACGCGTAACGACTAATAGAAAGGTATCTATAAATATACCTATTTATATAATATATATAAATAGGCGTGTTAAGCTGACTCTAAATAAACTAGAATGGTCAGGAGGACGATGTGTTTCTAGCAAAGTATGATATTTACTTTTCAATCGGTTGATCTTGTAGAGATCTACTTTTGGAACTAGCTTGTTCTAAAACCAAACATGATGTAACACATCAATGCCTCACATCACGTACCACACTCATTAGTTTTAACAACACACACTACTTTTAATCGATTAATTATTCACTGCCAACGTTTTCCCACAACTTAGGGCTCCAAGAAATGTTGGTAACTCGGCCCTAAGTTCATACAATACGTTTCAATTTCTTAGAAGAGTTGCACTATGGAGGAGAGAGGGGAGTCTTGACAATGTGTTAAATTAGTTGTCTACGTGAGGCTCATCTATACAGCTTACATTAGACATAGGACGTGAGACGCACTCGTAATGAGAAATGAAAATAAATAGTTGATTATGTCATTCTTCATAAAAATAAACTTCGTTGTTTAGGCGCAGTTTTTGTTCTTATTTAGTGTTTTGTTTTTAGGGTTCATTCCCCAAAGGTACCAACAGAAACCTAGTAAAAAAGCTCCGCTGTCTCTCCGTCTATCACAGGCCTGTATAGGTAAACAATAGATTTTTTTTTTAATTTTCACTGAGTGTAGATTATACACACTGAAAATGTATCTCTATATTTAGAGTAGATAGATAGAGTTAAAAATGTAAGCTGTCTTCATACAAGAACCGTGTTTTTTTTTAAAGCATTGTGTTAAAATATTGTACCTACGGTGATGCGGAACCCTTCGAAACTTTAGCCTCTTTTTTATCTTAAATTCTGTTTATGTCTATGTCAGTTGCGAACACTCGACAGTAAATAAAGAGGCGATATTTCTGTTGAAGCACACATTTATTATTTTCTAGTACATATCTACAATTTTTTTTCTAATATTCTTTGTTATACCAGGTAAGTAATTGGTCTAGAACCGATGAAGTATAAAAACTCAACAATAGTCTATGATCAAAAAAATATTTAATTACTTTGACTTCATTTAGCCCATTTGTGCGAAATTTTGTTTATTAAAACAAGCTTTTTATGCGTTGGTCATCTTTTAGTATTTGCATCATCAAATTTAATCAGTGAAAAACGATTTTCGTTTATTATTCTACAAACTTAAAAATAAAACGTAGGTACACTAATAAAAACCAATATGCAATGTGTTGCAATACCAATATGCAGGTTTAAACTAATAAAAACCAATATGCAATGTGTGTTTTAATTGTCAACAGAGTGACATAACGAGCATAATTGGTGATTTTCTCCAAAAGCAGTTGTTAAATCGATAATTTGAAACTACTTTTGTAACATCGCGTCAATTCTTCTCGATAGAATAGACAAGGGGTCGGTCGGTGAAGGCGTAGGTTCAGTCGTTCGTCTTTCGAACTTCATTTTGACGTTTGCTGTACCGTAAACACTACTCCACGATTCGTGTGTCATGTTCATAAATGAGAATTCTATCGGAAAAACTGTCAATACAACCAAATATTGAACGTGGACGTGAATGCAGTCAGGTCAACGAAGTGTCAGGAAATTCCTTACACTTTGTTGACTTAGCTGCTTGTATAAGCTATATGGTATGAATGTTACCGCGTAAAAAAGAGACAATTGAATTCATGCCAATAGAATCTCTATTGAGTCAGCAATAGAAAAAGATCTCATAGACAAAAAAAAAGTCCAATTAAAACATTTTAACCAAACTAAGATAGATTCAATTCCAGTTTCATCTATTTTCTCATCAACTTTTTTGTCTCCTTTGATCACAGAACGCAATTCCATCCCATTTATATAGTGAAATTGGAAAAAATAATCTTTTTTTCCCCTAAAATGTCAGGGCTAGTTACATGTACACATAATGCGCATAAAATAGACCACTCTGTCTCGTGAACAATATCCATTAGGGAAATTTTATCTTTGAGAGCAATAAATTATGTGGAACCCCTCTTATAAAAAGCAGGAACGAAACGCCACCGGAAAGTTGTATTTAAACAAACTACATTACTTTATAATGACCAATTCAGCCGACAATAACTCGAGTTATGTATGATAATTTGATCAGGTGGTAGTCAAGGGGGACCGTCCTAACGCCCTCACAGTTATTAGGCAAACTAATGGCGGCTTAAGCAAAACAACTCCCGATATTGCACCATAAAAAGGTCTATTGAAATGGGTACGCACCCCTTCGATTATTTTAAATTTCCCATTGTTGGGCACATTTGAATGCACGAAAGAACAATGTGGAGTCACATTCCCGTATGAAAATCTAAAATAAATGCCGGGATTGTGTTTTTTTTTTAATGATTCCCTTCACAATTGTTGATCTTCGATAACCTGTACCTAGCATGCGTATTCGACGAGGTGATTATTAATCCCTTTTTAATTAATTTGTGCAGTGGGTGTGAATAATTTGCAGTACGTAACTCGTACGTACCGTATGATTCTGATCAAGATACAGGAAAAAGTATGAAAAAAGGTATTCAACCTCGTTAAAAATTACAAATATATGGTTTTCGAAAGGAGTTCCGTGTTTAATCGGAGGTTGGTACAGCATTCCGCACTTGTGGCGAATTTGAATGCTTTATTAAATTTAATAAAATATACACTCTGTGGCTCAAACTTTTTGAAACAAAAAAAAAAAGAAATCGCTGAACAATAGAACTCTAAGCCTTTTCTAACACGATACCCAAAACCGTGACGATTTCAATTTCTTTTTTCGCTGAAAGAAAAATGCAACAGTTCCATTCACGTCTAAAGGACGATAACGAAGGATAAATATGCAACATTTATCAGTACTGTAAATATGCTTAGTGTCGCGTATAGAAGTATCGCTCCGTCCCTACTTCCTGCCTTGAAGGCGTCTGTAATAATGGATTACGAGTCTAGACGCGAGACAAAGCCGTTTCGAGCCCTTAGAGGTGGGAGCGCGTATGGTGATAAGAGGAGCGATTTGTGGAGTGAAGAGCGTGTTAGCGAATACAATTTTCCATAAACAAAAAAAGTCACGTAATATAATATCGATAAACAACTTAAGAACTATTTGGGTTACTCGTCTAATTATTAAAAAAAAACTATACTCTTTTGGAACATTAAAACGTGAATTACCAAAAGCAACACCAACGGGAAAAAGAGCGTTTGTCGTAGAAATGTCCAAGCTACGTATATTACTTTACCCACCAAAATGGCTACAAAAAATAACAAAAGTAAAAACTAGAACAGAATTTCAAAATTAAAGCCCATAACCGAATTACCGGCCACCTAACAGCTTAGCACTTATATCGTAAAAATAAAAATTACCCCTAAACAAAAGCCACCCAAAGACTTTAAAATACCTGTTTCCGTGTCGAATATCAACGTGAAATGCTCGTTAAGTTTTATACGCGTCGTGTGTGAACAATTGTTATTTTGGGCACATTTTAGTGGCAGTATTTTATTCGCTGTTTTATAACCACTACAATCCGAGCCTGTGTAACGCTGTGCGTGCAGCCAGCGACCGGCCTAAGATTGATGGTTGCTTCACATGACATGGTTCGCCCTGAGCAGAGCTACCCTTTTGATGACTTCACTAACGGTTATTTATGGAGAGGATTTACTCTGATCCCCGTTTAAAATCCGAACTCTCAAATTCTTAAACAGAGCTTTCTGATTCGATTGAGTTTGTATCCATTTACTTTGTGGATGTTGTTGTATGTATCTAGCAAAAAAGACTTAATTTCTGACAAATTTCGTTCCATAAAAATATCGACTTTGCAAAGCTTCTACCTAAATGGCAACAACTTATAAAATCAATAACTGAAAATACAGAAGATGTTTTTACTTCTTAAAATAGCATAACCGATATTATTTTGTATGTAATATTAAATGTAATATTAAATGTCATCTTCGTATCAAACATGGTTAAACGCGCACAAACTCCAAGTCGTGCATTTCAAATTCGTACCACAGCACTAGCGTACTTCTGCACAAGCATAAACAACTCACTTTACTTTTATTCCACAATCAACACAACAAAGTTGTAAGTTACAAATATTTCTTTATATTTGTACGAAACATAACTTATTAAATGCGCCAGCAAAACAAGAACAAGTTAGAACACCTAGCACATGCAGTTGGAAAATTTTAAATTACAAAGAAAATAAGCTTCCGACTTGCATACAAGTTAGAAGTTTCTTGCGAACTTACGTAGGATTCGTGGAGTTAAAATATAACCGCTTTGTTTATTATATGTACCAAACTTTATTCCTTGGAGATTTGAGTTTAAAAAAATACAGAATCGCATAGTATCCTGAGGAAGTTATAAGAGACGTTACATGCAAGAACATTTTCAGCTAATTGATATTTTTCTTGCATCACAGTGATATTTTAAAATTCGAACATCAATTTGGAAGTCCACCAATTATGGGCAGCAAATCGAACTATCCCTAACTGTCAATGTTCCCAATTTAAAATAAACCTTATGCTCGCGAAATAAACTTGAAAAATGATCAAAGAAATTTGACAGTTTTGGTTGTTCTGGCCTCTGTACTTACAGCTACGCTTTTCAGCGTTATAAAATAGGATTGTAATAAAAGCTCGTACTAATGTGGGGGTAACCTTATGTATTTACACTTTGACAAGCCAACACGCGGACCGATGTCTGCATAATTAAATCCTTCGTTTATCAAAGGGTCAATCAAAGTAGTTAGCAAAGGAGTTATGTACATAAGTATTTGATACAACACCTCTTGTAACAACACCCTTGCACGATAGTTAGTTGGTGCTAAAAGAATCACTTGCTGGAATAACTAGATTAAAGGAATTCGTCGGAAGTCAGCATCAATAGATGGATAAGATTGATCTCGATCATGTATGAAACTAGAGAGCTGAAGAAATTATTCGTCATTATTTTTCTGTAGTCAGCTTATTATAGTAATTTCACACAAATCAAAACACTATTGTCAAAGAATGGCAATAGTGTTTTTTTAAGGACAATTTAAGTTGATAGTCAATTTGCTTAACAATTATTTTTTCTGTTTCGTTACCTAAACATATTTGCCTATATTAAGGCTTTTATGCAATTTCTAGCTGTGAAACAATATTTAAATAAAGCAAATATTTAAATAATGAAAAGATCTTTCATTCACAATTCTCTAAAAAACAAATATTCCAAAATTAAAAATACAATTCGAGGTTCCATGTTTAAATTCATTGCGTTTAAACGGTCGGCGGGGCTGTGACGGCCAGTGACAGGCGCGCGACCAACGCGATAAGTCCACGATGACATAGCACGCGCCCTTTCACTGTGGGGCCTGAAATAGAATAATTTTATTCGGTATTGATTATGGTACACATTAATTTTGTAACTCGAGTACAGAATATTAATGCAGATTTTGCGAATGCCAAAAAGAAATATGCATTGGTTTTGATTGGAATATTAATTGATCCGATTTTTATGGGATGTTTCGACGCTCTCAAACGAAAATCTAATTTTGTTTATCAGAAATAGAGGAGTCATCAGATTGATGAATTTGTAATACAGTATGATGGTGATACGCTTTACTTGTGGTTACCAAGTTACTGTACAAACGGGCTGCGAATGTGTGTGTAAGCGCAGCAGCACTCGGTAAGCGTATGTGTGTGTCATGTTCTAACACTACTCGTCCTCACGCACACATTGCGTGACACAGCGTGTTTGCACACTTGGTTACCACAAGTGAAGCGAGTGTCGCTTCGTGAAAACAAAAAGACTGTATCTGTATAATATAATACATTTACCTATCTATAGGGAGATAAATAAAAACACCGGTACCGCCCAAACTTTTGTATTCCATAGCCCGTTGAATCCAACCGCCATGCTTCAAAATTATTGATATCACATCAGGACCACCCTTCCAAATTACAGTGCAGTTCTGTCTAGACCGCAGGGCGGATTGGACGTGTGTACGTGAATAGCATGCTTTCACAGCTCGTTTGGCCAACAGAATTGGCGTGTTATAGGAACGGAGGCGATTTCAGATTGCACACGTAGCAAGACAAAGTGTAGCTATTGTTATTGACAGCCACAGTCGAGATTTCTTGGCGTTGAGTTAAATTTTTTGTGCTGTGTCCCCATTGTTGGAAAAAGTGTTGAATTTGGGGCTTGGTTTAAATATGTTTTAAACTATTCTGCATTGCGATATTGTCTTTATTTCGTACTAGATTTTGCCTAGCGGCCGTGGACGGCGGAAAACTAAAGAGATCTTACTATCTAGATAAACCGTATATAGGATACGGTTTATCTAGATAGTAAGATCTCTTTAGTTTTGGGTTCTTTACACCCGGGTCATGGTCTACCTCTGTGCCAAACATTTTAATTCTTTCAAGCTTTAGAGAGCCAAAAAAGTATCAAAGTCACTTTCGCATTTATTATATTAGAATAGACTCAGTTCAAGTAGTTAACTAAACGAAAACTTAGCACTGCTTTTTTACACGTTTGATTTCACGTCGTGAATTTACTTGAATCCCCATCATTATCGTCAGCCTATAGCAGTCCACGGCTGGTCATAAGCCTCTCCAATTACACGCCATTCACCTCAATTCTCAGCAACTTTCATCCAGCTCCTACCAGCTACCCTGCAAAGATTGTAGCTCCACCTAGACTGAGTGAAACCTATTTGGAACAAAACTCTTTTTGCGTACCGTAGTCATACTCAAATCCATCAAAATATAATATACTTCTACATCCCCGCAGGGTTTACTTGCCCATGTCAGATTTGTGTCATCAAACCACAATTTTAAGCACCCCTCTGTATTGCTGAATTAAAAGTTCTTCACTTACAGGTATAAAAAACACTCGGTTTGGAAAAGCAAAAGATTAACGCAGCAACTTAGAGATAAAAAGTTAAAACACAAGCCGATTGTGGTGCGAATCAGCTTATTCTCCCTCAGTTTTTTCCATGTATATGTATACAGATATAGAGAGACGTTTAGGGTCTGGTCCCGTTGCTTATAAATGACTGCGAAATCAGGGTACGGAAAAATTACGGGACTGACTTTTTTATAGTTCATTCTTAAAAATATTTCGGTCATTATACGAAAAGTACGTTCGTTTATTCCAATTAGTTAAAAAAAAAATGTTATAATGTTGATTACGAGAGGTTATGCACATTTGAAATCAAGAAACTGGGGGTTAGGTATGTGTCACGAATAAAGATCGAAAATTCCTGATTTTCACACCTTTTTTCCTTTAGGTTTAAATTAAATTAGCACTTTCTTTTTAGCCCTGTACCTGCCTGCCTTATATTCTATAACAATATAACGTATTGTAACCAATAACTATTCTAAAACAAAGTTTCTGATCCACGAATTTATTCAACCTTGCAACTAACCCCAGTGGAATCAACCTTATACCATTGTCTGGCATAAAGCAGGTTTGTGCGGTGCATCGCGGTTGAGGGCAGCGGTCCGTGCGAAGTTGAGACGCCCTCAACTTGCGACCACGAACATTAATACTCCCATTCATCATACGACTTCATAATTGAATGTAGCACAACATTTTTGGCAATGAAACGTGTTTGTTGCTTTTTAGCAGTTTGGTTTCTAGTGGTAGTGGTTAAGATTTTGCTTTGCATTTGATGGATTTATTTATTTTGGTGTTGATAGTCAGATTTTTTTTGTGACTTTTACTTAATTATCCAGCAAGTTTGATAACGGGACTGACCGCTTATTGCTTACGTATTTCTTTGTTGGAAATCCTGTAGTGCTAATCTGTTAAAAGCTAACCGTAAAAATGTAGGAGAAGTGGGTTTAAAGTGATCTGTCAATAGTGTCAATCCTTAGCAACAACACTGAGAAACAATAGCTCACTTCACGGTCACTTCATCTAAGTTTTCACGGCAGATTTTAATAGAATCGACTAGCTGTTCATTATTGCAATAGCGTACTCAACAAACACTGAAGATCCTCATGAAATTCCCAATCACCGAAATGCTAAACCAAAACCTAACTACATTCCCAATTGCACAATCCATTCGATAAAATAACCTCATATTCAAAAGACTAAATAAAAATCTCCTATCAAATGTATCGACAGATAGGATTACTTCAGACTTAAATACATCGGGTCGAGAGGATTTAGTGCGCTTATCACTAGAGCCCTTCGCCAAATGTTAAGAGATTCTGTCAAAAATAAACCAGACGTACGATCTAACGGCAATTCTGTGTGAAATAGTTTGCGCGGAAAATAAATCTTTAAGTATATGGATAAGTATGTGTAGGTACTAGTTGGGAATCTGCTTAGTAAGATATTGAAGTGTTCATGACTTTTATAGGTAATGCTTTTTGATACTTTTTCATCTATTCTGAGAATGGTCGTGTTAAATTCGATTGGTTCAGTATATTATTAGTGTGGTGTTCTGCAGTGATTGGTGTCCGGTGGCAACCTGGAAGCTATTATTGCATGCTATGTTTGGAAACTAATCTTGGAAAAATAATCTTCTTCTTCTTCTTTTCGTGAGGTAAGTGACTAACCTGGTGTCAGTTTTACGCTGCCCATGGGCCTCTGATTAAGCTTCACATGCTGTTGAGAAATATCTCTCAGATATGCTGGTTTCCTCACGATGTTTTTATTCACTGTTTTTTTAGCAAATGATAATTATACAATACGCACATGGATCCGAAAAATCAGAGGTGTGTGTCTTGGGTGCGAACCCGAGACCTATGAATTGGTAGTCCGACGGTCACGCCACTAGCTGTCAACTATTTACACTTTTAATTGACAGGTTTGGAAAAATAAGTATGCTTAGTGTCTGCAAAATGAAAATAAAGAATCGAGAGGGCCATAGACGACGAGTGCGTGAAGGCTCCCACAGACAGGCGCGACACGGCAACACGACTAGGTTGTCTGAAGGAGGATTGAAGTGTTCAAGATATTTTTCCACAATTGTTGTTTGTTGTTATAACATTATATATTGTGTGTTTTATTCCCTTCTTTTTCAATCCAGGATACATATTTTGCTACCTAAAAAAAATATACATTGAAAGTTCTCTTAAAATTCTGTATCGCAAAGTTCGTCTCATCATAATAATGTGACCTACTAGCAAAACTGTTCTACAGCAGCAGTTTCCCTCGGACACTTAACTTCCGTGATTATCGCGATGCTGGCAGCCTTAAAAATATCACTAGAAAAAGCTAAAATATGAATACGGTGCAAAACGTACGACTTTGTTAAAAAAAAATCTGAACACTGTTGCAGAACGGAAGGCCAGATGTTCTATAAATTGTAAGTTTCTTTGTTCTTGGTGGAAAATTTCCGAACTGTTCTGCGTAGTCGGCGTTCATTATTGCTTGGAAATATTAACTAAACTTTACTATTCACTCCACATGGGAGACGGCGCGGTTAAGGGAGCTTTCGACTTGGTTTAAAGAATTTTAATATTCTAACAATGGTTTAAAATATTAATAGAGTAAATTTTCCCATCGCTGGAATAAAGGCTACAGGAAACAGCTGTTGGTTAGCTAATTATTGTTCTAAGTAATATTAGGTTTTTCAACAGTCTGAAATAAGCCGACTAGGTATTTGACTGGAAACTTTTACTGAACAAAGATAGATAGGTAAAATAATACCTGCCTATTATTGACCCACTGCGGGGCAAAGGCATCTTCTCATACCGAGAAGGAATGAGTCCGCCTCTGTACATTTCTGTGCTTAAAGTATTAAATAAATAAATAAATGAGCATTGATCATCATGGTTGCTCAAGGTGGAATAGCGACATCAGACTCTTAGTTGGACCTCTTTATGCAAAACAGAATCAGCCCACACAATGACAGTTTTGAGAAAAAGCGTTTTTTGTCAAAACTAGGCTGTTATTGTGTGGGTTGTATCTATTTTGCATAACTAGGTCCATTTAATTCACGTATTTATTTCACCTGCATGGTTCTACTTATTTGATTAGAATATAAAAAATGCAAGGGACCATGTGGTATGGGTTTCATTAGAAAAAACTAATTGCATGGATGTTTGTTTATTGAATAACTGCTTTTATGTTGATTGATAACCTTGTCATGGAAATGTTTTATTGTCGGAATTGTCAGATCATTTTGATATTTACAGTTTCTATAAAAGGTTTATTTTTGAAAGCTTCAGTGCCCTTATCTCGATTTTGGCATGTGTCTGGATTGGTTCCTGTTTGCATAACTACATCCAATTATAAGTCCAGGTTCCCATACGATTTAGCGGGATTGTTTAAAAGAGCTACCCCGGAACACAAAGGGCTAAGGACGGAACATGGATGGGTTTTAGTTAGTAAGAGTCTGATAATCCGCTCCACCCAGAGCGGGAGAACTCATTTGATGACTTCCCACCCTAAAAAAAAGGTTTCTTCACGTTTTGCGTTCACCGATGTCAGTGTTCTCGATAAACTTAGGAAGTACCTACATAAAAATAACTTTGGGCCCTAGTTGCTTGGATTCGAACCCACAACCTCGTGTATAAGAGGCGAGGCCTTAGCCACTGGGCCATTACGACATTCAGTAAATAGTAGGTAAGGCAAAATTATCCAATTATGCTGTTAGTAAAAGGTCTTCTTCTTCTTCGTGTGGTTAGTGACTAACCTGGTGTCAGAGTTTTAATGCTGCCCATGGGCCTCTGACTTAGCATCATATGCTGTTGAGAAATATCTCTCGGGCATGCCGGTTTCCTCACGATGTTTTCCTGCAACGGTTTTTAAGCAAGTGATAATTATACAATACGCACATGAATCCGAAAAATCAGAGGTGCGTGCCTTGAGTTCGAACTCGAGACGTATGACTTGGCAGTCCGGCGGTCAGACCACTAGGCTATCACTGCATTAAAAAAGGTTATTATCCTAGACTAGTTTCCAGCTGTATAGTTTGTAACTTTCAAAGTATTAAAGCAGATGATAATCTTGTTACTAATAACTCATTGAAATAAATTGTTAAGTTCAATACCCCGTACTCTTGATAAAAACTTTCTCAGACATAGAACTAAATATTCCATTGAAGTTTGTCTTTGGATTACTGAGCTACCGGACAAACATGAGGTAAATACGTACATGCGCATTCTAAATTAGGTGCGATGGTTACGTAGGTAGGTACCCTCAAAAGCCTCAAAGGACTACCCCCATCAAATGTCACCGCTTTGCGGTTTACATAATATATTAGACGGCTTACACTTGAAAATGAGCACCTTGTTTTTTTAAGTAACTTTAAATGGACCGCAAAACGTCTAGAATATGAGAAGTATTGTTATGTATCACTTACAAAATATGTATTTTAAAAAGTATAAATGTTGTGCTTTAAGCCAAGCTAGTGTAAAAACCTCACAACAGGCTTCAGACTTTTGTATTAAAACTAAAAAAATACTAACTTTGATTTCGAAACCTGGTAAGTTTAAAGCAAATCCCCTTAGACAATATTACCTCGCAGCCGCTGTATTTTAAGTAAAGCGAACTTATTTAAAGTAAATGAACACGAACATTGAGTATCGTATTGCAATGTAGGACAGCGCTTTAGCAGCTGGAACGCAAGCTCATTGCGTTAGACATGAACACCGGCAGTATATTTATATCCCTTTGTGAAAACAGACGTATTCAAGCCATTAGCGCGTACGACTCGCGAACTATTCGTATTAATTAAATTTAATTGTGTAGAAACGGAGTACGAGATACTCTCGTAAATGTGGAAATAAAACAGGGACACTTTAATCTCATCGTAAATTATGCAGTAAAGCTGAAAATATTCATCTTTGTCTAATCGAAGTGATTAAATATAAAAAGTGTCTTGAGCGACGTAGCTGATTTTCGCCGAGAAAATTATGGCCATAATTCACCAGTTTGCATAGATATTGGAGACTCCGCCTGTTCTCAGGATCTTATTATTTTGGAGAGAAAATACCTCCAAGTAGCGTGCACAATAGTAATTTTATGCTCCGCAATTTGGTGAAATAAAAAATGATTATTTTGGAATGAACCACAAATTCTACGAAATTAGTTTTTTGTCCATTTTTTTAACACTGGTATTACTTTGAGGGCTTACAAAATAGTCTTATGCGGTATGAGTCATGAATCGAGAGAGAGTCGTAAGTCGAAAGTCGTGATTGCAAGCTAGAGCTACCTAATTATTTCTCGTAATAACACTAATAAATTGACAACAAATATAGTGTCATCGACTGGCTTATTAAAAAGTTAGTTCTATAAATGTTTTTTATGCTTGCTGCTTAGCTATTCACAACATTGCACTAAATTACCACCTAAAGCCTTATTCAGACGAGTACAATGTGTAATGTAATGCGTATAGTATGGATGACATACAAGCTCAACGGGTCCTTTATGTGTTCGACTGCGAGATACTTTGTGAGTTCAAAATGCCAGCAGATGGACCTGCGCGTGCATTACATGAAATGCTCGTAGTTCACACGCAGAATTTATATCACGTTACAAAATCAATTACATTACATATTACATGCGTCTATACATGCCTTTATATCGCTACTAGTATATTTCATCTTAAGACCATAATCCACCGAATATTTTAAGTCACATTTAGGGGATCAAAACTCAATTAGTATTGTTAAGGGGAATCGGCATGCGACATCTGGCGAGGAACACTGATGACAAGTCACCGCCTCAGGGAATGGGTGAACGGGACAAATATAACTTTGTTTTCAATAGAAAGCGCATTAAGAAGGTTGTGTTTTGATTTAGGAAAGAGGAGCTGTGAATGAAATACATTTAATTAATAAAAAACTCTTTGAGCATACAAGAAGTGTAAAACCTCTTTTCATAGTTTTAATTTTTTCTTCTTCATTTTAAATATTTTTACATCTTCTTTTGTTTTTTCTTCTATACGTATGTGACATCTCAAGTATGCACAAAAAAATTAATAAATATTTTACAATTTGTGCATAAGTCTCAGAATGAGTGGTGCAAACATTTTGCATAAATATGGCGGAATTCGGTGGGTTCTTGAATGTGCTTTTGAATTTTTTGCCCTAGTGTGGTAGTTATCCTGTCAAATAAGAAATTCCGGACGTTCTTTAATATTTTCAACTGCTTGTTTACACTTACCTACCAACCTAAACAAGCCACGCTAATTGCGTGTCATGTTCAATAGCACTCTTTTTTTCGGGGATGGGAAGTCATCAACTGACTCCTTCCGCTCTGGGTGGAGCGAAATGGAGTGTCAGACTCTTACTGACTACCATCTACTGAAACCCATCCATGTTCCTTCCGGGGTAGCGATAACCCTTTCGGACAATCCCGCTGACCCGGCAGGCTTTGGTCCTAACGGGCCCCTCCTTTTATGTTGACATCTCTTTGAGGCGCGTCCAATAACCTTAATTACAGTCAGATTTCAGATCAGATTTCATTCTTCAGGGTCATATTTACTTTGTGAATCAAAAGGTTTTAATATACACTTTTTCTACGTAGAATACACAATAATTTTACACTTCAACATGGTAATAATTAGTTAATTTATATACAACGATATGGTACTTTCATCCAATGGTTTTATACGTTTATCCTGTCCGTCCATAGCCACACACGAAGTCACGTGTATTTTTGATCTGAAATAAAAATAACTGTGTTTACTCTAGTTCAAATGGAAAATAAATACGAGTATCATGATACGCTTGTGAAAACAATTTGAAAAGTTTATTTTTCTTAGTTCACTGCAAGGTGTAGTGTGACATCCTTTAGATTTTTTGTAAATAGGAAACCGTGCTGAAGATAGCTTTGACATAAACAATCCATAAACATATTTAAAATTCGAAAGTAGGTAACTCTGTCTGTCCGTCTGTATGTAACCTTTTCACGCTTAAACCACTAAACGGTTTCCGATTAAATTTGGAAGAGAGTTAGGTTGCATCCCGAGGAAAGACGCGATTAATTTTTGTCTAAAAATATATCCCAATATTGCGATATAACCGAATTCCATGCGGACGAGGTCGCAGGCAAAAGCTAGTTTTTTATTTGTAAGACTATACCGTATTTGAAATTATTACTTATAATAATATGTAATTTTGTGATTATATGAGTGTTCCGTATCTAATGCATGCACCGAGCTTTTCGTATTTTATTTTATACAGGGTGAAATTTAATTCATGGTCAATATTTTAAGGGGTCATTGTACTCATCATTATGAACTGGTTTTACTTTGGGAATAAATCTGAAATTGCGAAAAAAAATTAGTTGTTCCATACATTACAAATATGCTCGCAAAACTCGTCAAAATGTAGGGAATAGCTGATTTTTTTTCGCGATTTCAGGTGTGTTCCCATAATAAAAGTTGTTCATAATGATGAGTACAGTGACCCTTTAAAATATTGCCCACGAATTCAAATTCACCCAATAGGTACATGCATTATTTGGTCACAATACTTAGAAAGATTGCAACCATCTGGGCCTATTACAACTAAAACCCCTATTTTACGACTTGAGAAGGGCGGAAAGCACCTGCTACATCTTTTTGCAGTAACATTGTAGCATATTGTTTACTTACCTCACATTGCCCACCGAGCCTTCTTCCAACCTCGAACTATGTTGGTTTCAGCTCCCAATAAGTAAGTCACTAAACACCTAACTTCCTTCATCCAATTGTTGGGGAAGGGTATCCTAAGGCTAGATCATGTGACAATTGGTGGATTTCTAACTACCTGTAACAATTTATATAAACTAATATTATAAAGAGGAAAGATTTGAGTTTTTGTTTGTTTGTTTGAAATGGCTATAATAGGCTCCGAAACTACTGGACCGATTTAAAAAATTCTTTCACCGTTGGAAAGCTTAGTTTCTAGGAGTAACATAGGCTACTTTTTATCCCGGGAAAACTAACGGGTCCCACGGGAAAGACTGCGGGAGCGAAGCCGCGGGCAAAGTGCTAGTAGCTATTATATTTAGTTCTCTTTGAGGCAAAGCGTGATCAGATTGCGGTGGATCTCTCCGTAAATACAACAGCGAACGAACTATTGGGGTTATTCATATAGATCGACTGTCAATTCATGCATAAGATACGTTTTCTGGAGGCTAACCTCTTGGTAAGTGGTCACGATCCCTTTTATATCTCAAACAGCAGAGTTTGCCTTTTTTTCCTCGTTTCTTAGAAGGGGTTTTATTTTGGTTTTACTGAATCAAGGTACTTAACAAATAAATAATCATATTATTGTTCCATAACACTGTGTGTTGTTGTTGTTTTAAAACATTGTGTGAAAGATGATATGGGTAGAAAAGGAGTAATTAACGAGCTGACGACTAATAGAGGGCTAAGGATGGAACATGGATGGGTTTTAGTCAGTAAAAGTCTGTTTGTCTCTGGGTGGAGCGGAAGGGAGTGTCCCTTCCGATCCACCCAGAGCTGGAGGTGTCATTTGATGACTTCCCAACCTCAAAAAAAAAGGAGACCACTAGGGACTATTATTATATCTCCACCTGAAAATCACTGGCTATAACAAATATAACTAGAACCTCATTTACATGTGTCATCGGAGTTACTTTAATAACATCTCCGAACCATTCCCAGAATCGAAAGTGCAGTCGGAAGATATTAGTCGGGCAGTGTAAAGCGTCGGAAAATTGGACCTCGTACGATATGCTTTATTCATGACATAGCCATGTAACCGTTGCGTTCTGCAATTGTATTTCGGTACATTTGGCGATACAAACTGGAATTTTGATGTGGAATTTACTTGACAGTTGGATATTGAAACGCCAGCCTGAATAGTGACGATAATGAGAAGCTCCTGGGTAAGTCATAACAGCAGCATGGATCGATTCATCAGGTTAAGCTACGCTTGCCCGGGTTGGTCCGTGTATGAGTGATCATCTTTACTTATCGAGATTCCTCCGTGCTTTGGAAAGCACGTTATGCCGTTGGTGCCGGCTGTCATTCGTAGATCTTTGACAGTAGTTACAGGTAGTCAGAAGCTCGACAGTCTGACAGTCGGTCTTACCAAGGGGTATCGTGTTAGCCAGTTACTCGGTTGTGAAAGTCAGATAGGCAGTCGCTCCATATAAAATACTGGCAGTCAACTGCATCCGGTTAGACTGGTAGCCGACCCCAACTCAGTTGGCAAAAATTTCAGTTTGAGTTACAAAATTGATTGATTTTTTGGCAATACAAACTGGAATTTTGATGTAAAATTTACTTGACAGTTGAATATTTAAAACACCAGCCTGAATAGACGATAATGAGAAAACGTTAGTAGTAGTGATTCGCGGAATTTGATTCATGTTGATTTTTGTTTGATTTGGTAGTGTGTTTTGTCAATAAAATTTGTCACATAAAGCTTGATTATAATGTGCGTAATTTACCAGTCCGTATTATCTACCTAAAACTTGCTGTGATTGTTTACTAAGAAAAATGACAGCGTTTTTCTCAAAAGGAAACTTTCAATAGATACAGTCAACCGCATATCAGTGGTAGGTAGCACTTTGGGCCCTTAAGGGCCAAGCCTGCCGGGTAAGCGGGATTGTCCGAAAGGGTTACCGCTACCCCGGAACATAAAGGGCTACAGAAGGAACATGGATGGGTTTTAGTCAGTAAGAGTCTGACACTCCCTTTCGCTCTACCCAGAGCGGGAGATTAAAAAAGGTAACTCTTTGACCTTTAACTGGCCCAGCGTAGTACTGTAGAGCCTTAGAGTAAAACCTTATGTTATACATGGCTGGTAAATATCTGACGGCATTCGAACCTTTCAAATGTATTAAGAATAGATTAGGATTTTATATATTCTAGACTTGTCGTCCGGCGCCGAAGCTAAACAGATGTATTCGTTATAACAAAGTGAAAATATATTAACATACGTTTCAACTGGAAAAGTGTTTATCTTCATAGTATAGAAGCCCTATACCCACATTACACGCTCTACCACTGAGCCCCCTTAGTAGAGGATCTTCCATCCTCTACATTTTGGTGGAGTACGCCAGGGTCTCCACTAGAAGACGCGGTACGATCCCGCTCGTTTGTTTTTTGGTGTGTGCAGAACCTAATAATATCTGCACGAACATAATAATATAAAATACGAAAGATATAAAGGAAAACTGTTTCTACGAGTATATGTTTACGCATCCTGGTGGTGGATGCGCAATATTATGAAAACGACGCCCTAGTCGTTTGCATGAAGTGATTAAAGCAGGCGAATGAATCAACGCCTGGATATTTAAAGCTAAGTGGTTTATAGTTGTTATTATGGTTACCATGGAGAATATTATTGTTTATTCCGCCTACAACGGCGTATGCTTTGAAGATTTCTTAGCCGAATTTCATGTGTTAGCCATTGATAAGAAGTGGATTAAGAGCAATTGGGCTCTGATTATGGGCGCTTTTATGCAGGGTCCAGCCCACATTTATCATAGGACGATTATGTACAATGATCAAGAGATCAATTTCGAATCAATGTGTGACGCACTGAGGAAAGAATTCCCGTGCAGAGTTCACAAAGGAGTGTGTGTTCCTGTTGTGCAGGACACTGTAATAAATGTTGTTGTGGAGGATGTTGTCCCACCTAGCGCAACACAAGAGCTGTCTGAGGAGTGCGGACAGGATAATTTTGTAAATATGTGTGTTGATGCTGTTGTAATTTCTAGCGCAACAGAAGAGAAGGTGCTAGATGTGGAGCCGAGCTGCCTTGTGAGCAGTGATGATGATGATGTTGTGAGCAGTGTTGATGACGACGTTGATGATGTTGTTGGCGCTGACGCGCAAAGCTGCCTAGACAGCTGTGATGTTGATGAGGAGACGGAAGTGTTCGAGTCAGAACACGAGGAAGAACTGGACGAATCGGGTCGGTCCAGTCCTTTTATTAATGATGATTCTGTTTCAGAGCATAATAATGAATTTTACCATGATCACGATGTGGAATTCAATAAAAATAACATCGCTGTTGATCGTGTTGATGAAGTCGGGCGCTCATCCATATCATCTGAGGATGTTGCTATAGTATTAAAGGATGATTTTGATATGCGTGAAGATGGTCTCGTATCCGTTTCATTGGATGTAAGTGTCCAGGAGTTGGTTGTGGTTGATGCGGAGTCACATACATTGAGAGGTGAAATGGTGCAGATGAAGAAAAATGAACCATTTGTTAAATCTTCAACGTTAGAGTTTTCGAAGATAGAGGCGGAGGAGTGTGAGCATTTTGTTAGTTCTTCAGCGATGGTCGTTACAAACACTTATCGTAACTTGTTCATACATCGGCGAATGGTCAAAACTAAAGTTAAACATGTTTGTAATGCTAAAAAGAAAAATAAACATAGAAATAAAATTTTCTTGAACGGCTCTGTGACATATAAAAATAATGACAATTTCAGATTTAGACGTCTTCAGAATATGACTTTGTATGTCAGAAAAATTAAAAGGAAAAAGTTTGTTTCCAAAATTATGACCAAAAGAGGTCATAGGAAAACTCGTAAACTTTTTGAAAATAAATTTGCTTTTTTACAGTATGGGTTTACAAAATCAAATAAAAAGAGGTTTAGATACATTTGGACTAATGATTATGCGCAGCGACGTAGTCAGCATAATGCTCTAATCAATTGTGCTATAAATAACATAAAAAAGGCGCAAGTTAAGCAGAAAGCGGCTTACGATAAGAGAGCAAAGATAAAAAACTTTGTACCAAATCAGTTGGTTATGGTTTATACGCCGAGGCGAGTAACTGATAAGAGCCTAAAATTATGTAGGTTATATAAGGGCCCTTATCAAATAGTTCGGAGATTATCGAATGTAAATTATGTTATCAGATTGAATAGAAGGAGCAAAGACATTATACATGTAAATAGATTAAAACCTTTTTATGTTAGGATTTAATTGGCAATACTTAGATGTCATCTGTCGACATGTCAGTCATGACGATGTCATGTAGTTGTAAACATGTTGGATTCATTATTTTAGCTAAGTTGTAAGATATAGATTATTGATGCATGTTTCTTTGTATTTATTGCATATGGTGATCAAAAATGAATGAGATGCGGCTGGGTGAGCGTGTGGAATGTCACACCTCGCCGCGTCAAAGCGTCAGGGGGAGCGACACTTCGTCTTCTTATTTCTCTAGTGCCTTAGCAGATTAGCATGATCGTGCTCCAGAGCATTTCAACATATTTTATATTTTATTTGTCGTGAGAGAAGGGGTGACACCCGTCCTGAGTTGAGGCCTACTTTGCTAACGGGGCGTAGCCTTGCAAAGTGTGTCAGGTTGACACAATTGGTCTAACTGAGGATGGGGTACCCATATCTTGGTACCCGTATGGTAGTTTCACATCTGGAGTGTGGGCATGAAATGTTTTTATTGGTAGCCTTTTCGTCTCAGTCTTTCCCTCTCTCTGACGCAATAGCGTTCGACGGAGTGTAGGATGCCGACGTCTAGTCTTCTTTGCAGTCAACCCCTTCAGGGTCGATATGAACTTTCATATCATTGTTTGTTTTAGAAGGCTGGCTGCACCCTTTGCCCCGGGTTTTGGTGCAGTGGGGTTCAAACTGGCCTAGCGTTAGTTTGTGTGCACATTGGCACACATTAATGCATTCATGGACTCTTGTGATGTCGTAAGATTCGCTTTGCCAGAGTTGAGCTTGCCTTTGCAAAGGCCAGACCTCACATGTAGATTCTCCTGGGGTTAGGTAAAATCTTAATATTAGGCTAGGTAGGGATAGGAATAGATAGATTCGAATGCCAAGAGTAAAAGGGCTTAGTTATTTTAAAACTAAGTGTTCCCTTTTACTTAAGGGGGGCGTAGCTGATGTAGAGCCTTAGAGTAAAACCTTATGTTATACATGGCTGGTAAATATCTGACGGCATTCGAACCTTTCAAATGTATTAAGAATAGATTAGGATTTTATATATTCTAGACTTGTCGTCCGGCGCCGAAGCTAAACAGATGTATTCGTTATAACGAAGTGAAAATATATTAACATACGTTTCAACTGGAAAAGTGTTTATCTTCATAGTATAGAAGCCCTATACCCACATTACACGCTCTACCACTGAGCCCCCTTAGTAGAGGATCTTCCATCCTCTACAGTACGGAGCTATAATAGAATACATAACATAACATCACGCCTGTAATACCCGAAGGGTAGGAAGAGATGAACCTGTTATACACCCACATTTCGCCAGTAATGTTTGAGTCCCAAGTAATAGCGGGCGAGCCAATAAACTTCTGTGTTGAAAAAAAAACATGGCTTTTTAATTAATTAAAAACATAACCAACAGTTATATATTTCGATGTCTTTTCCATAAAAATACAATATAACTTTTAATATTCTTCTTATGTAGAAGCAAATAAACAGAGGCCTCCTCTCGGTGAGTCGGATTTTCAGTAAACTGGGTTTTATGTTTTCATATACATAATACAAATCCCGAAAGACAATGTAAATTCTCATAAAATTGTACTATAGTACCTACCTAAGTGAAAAAGTAATTAAGACATAATAACACACATTAGCGCTGAAAAAAAATTGCCAAGTTAAAACTCCAACAGTATATCCCGAATCGTAAAGAACATTACAACAAAGTGCACACAAGAGAGGCTAAACATAAAAATGTTACCTCAAAAATTGTCAACGCCCTCTAAGGTAGGCCCTCATATATCACAAGGATTTATTTTCACCTTTGCTCCTTTCTCGATTTCTTCGTAACGCCTTAATTCAATATTAAATTTCGCTCCTTTCCCGTTTTCATACACGAACAGATGTCTTTACGCGTTTCGTTATTCATATTTCTCTTGCACATTACATTATGGATGTAAAAAGGGGTGTTGAGCGTAGTATCTTAAGGATATTGAGCGCACGCAATGAAGTTGTTTTGAATTAGTAATTTAATGTGTGAAAATAGGAAGGTGTCTCTGTCATGTTGTTTTGTTGTTGCTGAAAAGGAGCAACAAAATATAGAAAATTAAATAAATCTTATATATAAAATTCTCGTGTCACAATGTTAGTTACCATAGTACTTCGAAACGGCTTGACCGATCAGTACGTCTGAGAATCAGCCACTATCTATTTGTCATACCCCTAAGTGATTAGGTAGGTAGGGTAGGTGGGGTAGGTAATGTAGGTAGGGTACCTACCCTACCTACATAACCACCCCACCTACCATTCATACCTATGAACCTACCATTCATTGACACCTACCATTCATACCTATGAAGGGTAGGTAGGTAGGAAAACATCTGTTGGGTCAGCTAGTAACATATTATAATAATGGTAATGACGGTGGTCGGTTGACATGAAAGGTATAAAAAGGATTGCATCAACGTGAAACTTGCTTGTTACTTAAATATAAATACCATAGGACTAGCTATAAAAGAGACAGAAATAAACATCACAATGAATTAACATCGACTACTGGTCAAAGTTAGATGAGTCCATCCGAGCGCTAATAAAAGCGAATGCTCGTAAAAATGCCGCAGTGGTACTGACCTGCACAGTGCTCACTAGTGACACCTGGATAACCCTGAAGCAACATGTAGCTGAAACTCGGTCACACGTTGATAAAGACGTTACGTTGGATGAGAACCTACACGAAGTCCTTGGTGACTGAACTCACGTGGAAGAAATAATCAAGGGCAGAGCAGATTCCGAGATTGACACTATACGTATAAACAGAAATGGAAATAGATTATTCTAATGCCCCTAGAACGTAGGCATCAATTCTGTCACAAACCTCAATATTGAAATGTAAATTATTATACAGATTCACGGCTTCACTCAGTACCAACGGTTATTGATTTACCTTCAATTCTGCTGAACCCATTAAAGAAAATAACCCAACAATGTATACCTGGAGTAGACGTTTCATACGATTACTGCTTATTTTATTAACATTTTGTGGCATATCCATTAAAATTTCATATCTCTACCCGTTTCCTTCACCAAACTCGAGAGTTGATTACGCGGCGCTATCTTTTTGTATCATCTCTTACCAGTTTATACGATTTGGGACCGTTTATGTATCAGTCTGAAGGTACAAATTCGGTTACCTGCAAAGAAATCAGCGAGTTTTTGGAAGACGACGGTTTGGTCACAATGGTAGCCACCCAGAAGCGAGAATTAGGTCGAATCCTACCAATATAACTGTGATTCTGGGTATATAACAGAATATTGTGGAAATATAAATGTCGCAACTTTATCTTTTTAAAGAAATTCAACACAAGTTGTAAGCATAGGTGACATTATCAAGATTATTAATTTTAAAGGAATACCTGTAATTTATTTTTCATTCTATTACGTATATAATTCTGTGCCAACAAAGCCCTCACACACGGTGTAAATAAGTCCCAATGTAATTGCCGTATCCTCAAATCTGTCCTTAATTCAAACCAGTCTAACACGAACCGCTAGTATGTAAGCAACATGACATAAATCTATACGCCATATCACTTACCTAATAATAGAAACAATTACATCATTAAACAATCTACCGCTTCAGTAACTCACGGATCTAAATTTTAATCAGGTCCAATTTATATTGACCCCCGACTTTGTAGTAGGACCTCCCAGTATACATCATATTGGGAGCTCTGGTTATATAAGGAAGTGTGTGCTAAGGCGTGCCGTATTGTATCTCTCATTATATCGTTCCGGTCGACTGTGACACTATCGCGCACCGGGCCTGTCAGTAAACAATCAATGTTAGGAAAAATCCATGATAAGGAACTGTTTGAAATGCCCTGATTGACGGAGCGATAACGTAATGTTTAGGGATTGTTTGTGCAGGCTATCTACAAAGTGTGTTCAAGCAGAATCGACTTTCGTTTGGTATGGATTGATTTAGTTTGTATTTGAGTAGGAGCGCTTTATTATAATAATAATAATATCCTTGGACATTTCACACAACGCCATATCGTCCCAAGCTAAGCAACCCAATGCTTGTGTTATGGTAACGAGATGGCTGATAGACTACTTATATACATTTTTTTTTTTTGTAAATACATACATATTATAGATAGAAAAACACCCAGACTCGTAACAAATACTTGCAGGTCGTACAAATATTTGTTCCGTTATTTACAGCCAGTACTGGGTGTAACATAGCTTGAAAGAGTTTTTTCTAACTCTTTAATTTTTTTTTTCTATTCAAGAGTTTGTGGAGTTTCTTGCCCATTCTTCCCCATACGAAACTACCTATTGGAAGGGGACTAGAATCAATTCTATTTTTTGTTTATTTTGACGTTCAAAAGTACCTTTCGTGTGCCAATTTGAAATAAATGAATTGACTTTGACTTTGACCTCGTTCCCTTTTATTGTGTAACAATTTCAGAAAAAAAAACTTTCAGAATTATTAACACCAAGTACCCTACTGTTACTTAATCCATTACATCCGTAATAAGTATACCATTAAGTTTATTGAAACGTGATTACTATTGAATCATTTGGTATGAGAAAATCCATTGGTTCCCCTCATATCCCAGGACTTTAAAACACGCAAAGCGTAAAATTCAATATTGAAAAAGGAAATGCATTTTAATCAAAATGGCATTAGTATAATCTTATAGGAATGTGCGTAACGATTGAATGGACACATAGATGGTTGGATTCTCAAACATGCTGTATTGTCCCGTATTAATGTAGATGTTATTCATTCATGGTATTGAGCCTTCGACAAGAGAGAATGCTAGTCATATTATATGCCAATAAAATAGTAGCAGCCATTTTAAAGCAGAAGTTTATTAATCTTGTAATATGTGGTAAATAAAAAATGATCCATATGAACTTATAATGTATTAGAAGCCTGCCTCTAGGCTGTCTCTCACGGTTTTGATGACTTGTCGAAAAGTCTAGATGTCTTTATTATTATGTAGGTAAGTTTCTTAATTAACACGTTGAACGCCAACGCGGTCACCGTGTGTCCGACAAACAATAGTTTTTCTATTGTGTCTGCTGCGTGGCAGTCAATGACTTAATTTTGTATTGACTTTTATGCCTTCCGGAATAGATTTTCTAAATGATGGTGACAACTGCTTTAAAAAAGTTGAACAAAAACACGATCTGAGACAGAAACAAAAAGCGACTTTATTCACAATATGTATGTATGTATGTAGTCACACTCATACATCTGAACTAGAAGGTATTTCTTTCTTTTTCGTGTAGTTAGTGACTAGCCTGGTGTCAGAGTTTTTATGCTGCCAATGGGCCTCTGACTTAGCTGCATATGCTGTTGAATAATATCTCTCAGACATGCTGGTTTCCTCACGAAGACAAATTTTTTTTCAAGTCTCAATGTTTTGTATGTTCCTACTATTTAAAGCACCTGCCATCTAATCTCTTCACCACCCTTGGTTGACTGGTAGAGAATGCCTAAGGCATTAAGTCCGCCTTTGTACCTTTATTGTGTGCGAAAAGTTTAAGTAAATAAATAAAGACAAATATAAGGTGAAAACCTGAATAGCCTTCTAAAGTAGAAGGTGCATGCTGGCGATACAAGTTCGTCGAAGGGCCCGCTCGTATGTATCGAACATTACTAAAGGGTGCCACGTGGCTATTGGTGCCCACACTATTACGTGGGGAGCAGAAATCCCTGGATTTTAACTTACAAAATTGGATATTATTTTAATTTTGTTTTTACTGATTTTGCAGAATATTGAACAGAGTTCGTGGAGAGTCTAGACAATGACTATTTCTTAATTTATTGGGAATGGAAATATTGCTTGGTGGGTTTTTACTGTTGGCTTTTATTTCGATTCGTTTTATTTTTCAGAAAGTAATCGAGTTAAAGTTATAGAAATTATTACATTCTACGAATTGCTTTTATACTAACAGAAAATAAAGATTATTTTTTCTAAGAATGAAAGTGTTTTTAAAGCTAGATTATCAAAAATAGAACGGTCTATTGCGTTTAGGACCACGTGCAATAAAGTTTTCCGTAGTTGGGATGATTTATCTCAAAAACAAACTTGCATGCATGAATTGTAGTTGGAAAACATGTTCTTCCATATACATATAAGTTATCTCTCCATTATCTAACTGCTATGTGTAATCGCAAAGAATATATCTTAGAATATTTTTTTACATGTTTTTTGTTTAATAGTGAGTGTGAGATCATGCTTCTTGCCGAATTTCATAATTCTAAGCGGGAAGTACGACTTTGATTTATTGCGAGTATCTCGAAATATGTAGCATTTAAGGCAGTATTTTTTATTGTGTTGGCTTAAAAGTTTGATCTTTAGTTTCTTAGCTAGGCCTTCGTATTTGAAATAAATTTCAACTTGTTACCAAATCAAATCAAAAGCGCGCGTCATTAAGCCTCTGCGCGTTCCTAAAAAAAAGGGTCTTGCCTTGACGGACAGACAGAAGTGATCCTATTATATTTCCCTAGAAAATCAAAGAAAATAATTTTACTGGTATATTTACGGAGCAGGTAATGTTATTCAATTTAGATTGAACAAAAACTGCAGACATCTCCAACGATGCAATACACACACGCATTCCGATAACATTTTTGCCACACAACACAAAATTTAATTAAAAAACAATTTCTAACAATACGTAACACAACGAAAGCTTTTACTCCACACCAAAAAGGTTAATTAAAAAAATATTCATTAAAAATCTTTGTCCGTACATATTGGCATTTCAAAGGGGGGTTTAATCAGAGTTACAAATTCAATTTAGCCCGTCGGAGGCCGATTGGGGACGATATCGGAATAATTTGCATAGTTATTATAAACATGGGTCAGCCCTGCATAAACTGTGCTCGATGACAGCTACCGCCTCTCGAATGCAAATAATGTACACGAATTAGCGTTGATGGATATGACAATTGGATTGGGTCATGTGGTTGTATGACACGTTCGACGGCGTTAGTGAGGTAATGAGTGCTAAGTTTATTATGTGTAGTTTATATATAATTTTATTTGATAACTAGTACTTAGCCTACGACTTTGTGCGCGTGAATTTTCGGCTAATATGCATGGTATACATATAATTTATAGCCTGCGCAACCCGTGAATAATGTAGCAGTAAAAAAAAAAATTGGAATTCATTAGTTACGGAGATTACCCCCTAAATATAAACTTACAAACAAATTTTACCTCTTTATAATATTAGTCTATACTAATACTACAAAAGACGCAGCATGTCGCTAGTCTATACTAGATACATGCTGCGACTTTGTACGGGTGTAATGTAGATACTATTGCTCTAGCGAAGCCGCGTGCGAAAGCTAGTTAAACTATAAGTACAAATCTTCCTCTTGAGTCACTCTACCTATAGGTGAAAACCGCATTAAAATACGTTGCGTATTTTAAAAGATCTAAGCGAACAGAGGCATAGACGACGGGGAGTGACTTTGTCTTATACTATGTAGGGATGAGATGTTGACAGGACGACTTTGATATTATTCTTTGTGGTTCCACCTACGTACACAGATTATGTTCGTTATGGGATTATTTCATAAGTTAATTGTTCTCCGTTCAAGACTCGTCGGGCAGGGCCAAAATATCATAGGAGTAAAGTAACCTTCAAACACAGTTACAATCATACTTTTGTGGTAGAAATGTCACACAATACGCGGCATTACGTTTATGGCGTTACGCTTGTAATTTTATCGGGGTTGCATAAAGTTGCTTTTGTCACACCCTGTGTCTGACACCTAGTACGTTTAGGTGCATTTAATCGCGTAAAGGTTAAAAATTAACACTGCAATTGCGTATTATTCCTTTGAGAATATTATGTTCTGCGTATATTTCGTGTCAATATTGCCTCATTTTTATGTAGTTTAGTTTAATAGCACTATTTACATGCTAAATAGATACTTAATTCAGTAGAATATTGATGCTTAAGAAATCATAACTTTAAAAAATAATGTTCCAGCCGTGACACATCCATCGCCACTATATTCTAAACATAAAGGGTGCTTACCAGTACTTCAGGTAAACTCGACCAATTTACGTAGAGTCGCGGTGAAGCTTTCAATCACCCCTTAACCCTTTGTAATCCAAAGAGGTGAGAGGGGTGCCAGGGGTCTTCTAGCCTGGTTGCGGCTTACACCAAAGGCAGGCATGCAGAGTAATCGGGGGGTGTGTCAGTCTTTGTATTTCATAATCAACATAATCAAATGCATCACTTATATTGAATGTGGATAAACTAAGCTAAACGAAAAAGATTATTTAATTTTCAATAATTCGTAATTGGAAATTCAAACAATATAATAAATTGGCCTCAGGCAGGCACACAATTTACCCGAAACCTAAGTAAAAGTAATATCTTAAGACCTAATTATAAATGTAGTATAAGGTTATTAAGTTTTAAGTCCTTTGTTAGTAACAAAGTTACGCAACATAAAATATTCATTACAAAATTCTGAAACACAGTCTTTCGATCTAATTTTAACGTCTTATGTCATATATTCTGTTCAAAAGAACATTATATTAATTTAACTTATCAGATTAAGCGAGGCTTTCAAAAAACACGAAAAAAATAAACATACGTATTCATTTTGATGAAATCAAATCAAATCGTTCGATCTGAACGAATCCGTTCACTACTTGTTAATAAAAACATATACAGTAAAAAGGAAACTGAAGCAATACGACTTTTTTGGATTGGTTTTGTGGTTTAAAGACGGCGACACCACAATTTGATTTGTGGTTACTTCAGACGGTGTGGTTGAAAATAATATTAATACGACGTCGATGGATGTCCCGAAGTAATACTTATTGGAGGTCCTAAAGTAATACTTAATAGTCCAAGTTGATTAATTAGATCAGCATTGTCAACATGTACCTAAGATCTCATAGCCTCAATAAAGAAGTTCTAACAGTTCAAAGGATTTTAGAACCTGTGCTGGTCTGTCTAGAGTCCTTTGCTGATATCTTTTTTATTTCGTGACAATACGTATCACTTCAAGTGTAAAGTATTTCGCCAATCTTTTCGGTAAAAATCTCCCGTGAAAAGATATGTGAAGTTAGTTTGAAGTGAACTGTCATCAGTGTCAATCTCCAGCATCAGGTGGCAGCTCACTCCAAGCTCACTTCATAACAACTTCATTGTGAGATTTTTGCAGAATCAAAAGATTGATATGCTTTAGACTTTGTAAGAAAGTCGTGTCATGTCATATTGTAATGGGGAGGTTCGAACAGACCACGATATGTTGCTCGCCAGTCCGAAGGGTTTACCTTTGGTTTATTAAGGCTTGACCTATTTCAACCGTGGTCATTTCTCTACATGGGTCATTTCTCTACGACCTCAAACCTTTTGTGGTTTCACAACGAATGTATATCCGTTAACGAATGTATTATAACTGCTTGTAAGAATGTGGTAAGCCAGAGCTAAGCATAAACTACTACACAGACTGATCGATAAAGGTTATGACATAAGGTCTAAAATTGATAAACAATTCGTGATCAAAAGGTCTGAAGTGATTGAACAATTCTGACCACGAAGTCTTGTAGACGTCCTTTACAAGTGAACATGTACTCGAATAAATATTTCCATTCATCATGTATGTACGGAAATTGTCTTTTTAGATATGGTTCTTTGATATCGTGTTTGATAAAGTTCCTTTATTTGGTCTTAGAATTGAGCGGATAATGATTTTTACGTCATAACTCACGTCTTCTTGGCAACCGCCAAGGTCATCAGGTGACCACGCTGCTCAGCGCTCTGCGGACTGGTAAATTTTTCACTACAACTTGTTCTAGTAAAGAAAAATTCAACACTATAGAAAGAGGTTTTGCTGGAGAACCAAGATTATACACGACATGAGAACGAACAGCATAATTATAATCGTCTAAATCTTGCACTGGAAGTAATAACGAGGACTTTTGATCCAAACTTTTTAAACATAGCAAGCGTTTATACACAAGTTGTCTATGACAGAGCTTAACTTCAACCCAATTAAGTCAGTAAACCAACAAAGCACGAGTGAAATGAAACTTAAAATTCAACAATCCATCCTTCGGACCGCTCAAACCAGGCAAAGCAAATTACGGCCAAATCCGAAAACGAGGATAAACCTGATTCTTATCGTCGATTAGATCGCTTGCCTACCTATACATAGACACATTGTCGTGTAAATTGGAGATTTACGCACGCAATAAATCAGTCAAGGGATCGTGTGTAAGCCCGCCAATACGTTACGCTCACCGACCGCTGTCCCCCACTGCACTACCTTTGTAAAAATAACTATATCAAACGTGATCTGACGGGATGTGGGAATAAAAATGTTCGAAAGGTGATTTTGCGGGTTCTGAGTTATGGGTTTTTGTTTCAGATTGTTGGGGTCGGGTTACGTTTTAGTCCTGTTGTGTAACGTGACTATGGGGTTGTTCCGAGTTAGATTTGCAGGTTTTTTCAAGCGTTGTCTCTTAGTTATAGTGTGCCACCTTCTACTATTGCTGTACTGGTACTATAGTTATCTTATATAATGGGTTAGATAGCAAAGCATTGTCTTGAACTTTGTCTCAATGATCATTTATTTGAGATCTTATCGCTACGGAGACATCAAATATTACTTATCCAATTAACGCCAGATAACCTACACTTTCTAAGAAAGTCGCAAGAGGTGACTCAATGCAGAAGCCTCTAGCTATGAGTCACTTTCTCAACAGTGAAACACTAATAAAATTATACTATGAAAACTGTGAACTTAATCCATTCTTTGGATTAGAGGATGCCAGGTGTTTTGCCAGATTTCAATATGAAAATAACCAGAAAAACTCTATCAACTGTTCTATTAAAAATAAACTCGTTAGGGATACTTATATTTTCTTTTAAAATTGTATTCAAGTGAGACGAAAAAAGTGCAATATGTATCCGTACAACATTAATTTTGATTTATATAAAAACTTTGAAAATGTTTGTTTCTCTCTCAGAGCTGAGATAAAAATATTTAGAAAGTTCATCGCCCTGTCATATGTTATGGTCCACAAAATAAACGTAGGTACAGGAAAGAGCACTCTCGAACTCATTACGGTTTGAAAGCATATCGCTACATATTATTAAGTTTGCTCCAACTTTGTGGGGAAAATATTCTTCAGGGTTTTGTAGTATGCATTTGTTTTACTTTACTTGTGTGTGCAACTTATTTTTCCAATTCAAATATGATATGTATGATGTTTGCAAGTTTTGAAAGAATCTTTGGTTGGTCTTGTATTATTTTGGAATCTTATCATGCCAGGTATTTCGGGTATAACCTTAGAGGTTATACCCGAAATACCTTAATCAGGCTTAGGCTCTATATTTAGTTCAATAAAAAAAAATATAAGATCTTTGGGTACTGGTTGCCTAGCATGGTGATTGTTGAAGTACCCATTTCTGAAAGAAGCTCGTGTCCAGTACTAAGTTGCAAATGGTTAGCAAACTAATAATGAATTGGCCACTTATTTGTTATCTTTACTAATAAAAGCTGATAAGGATCTTAAGCTTGAGAATTAATCCTGAGCCGAACAAGTTTTCCTGCAAAACACTAACTTTTAATTTTCCAAACCCGTATCACACTGATAAATAATGCATCCAGCGCATTTAATGGTAATTACTCCATAATGAGTGCCAGAATAATTATTTATTATTCCATACTCGTGTCCATCGCTCGTTGTAGTGCGTGACACGGAACGATATTTTAAATTCCATGATACACAGACGTATTAAAGAGTTGTGGATGCATTAAAAGCGGATGATTGTTCGGCTAAAAATTGTTATTACGTTTCGTTTCGCGGTTTAATTAAACTTTTAAATTAAAGTATCCTGTAGAACTTTGCAACTGTGTGGGTAAGATTTTTTGGTTGTGTTATAAAAAGGGCCGTTTTAATGAAACGTTCGACGATTTTTAAACAAAAGCTGTTTCGGCGGACGCTATCGTTTGCGATAAAATGTTTCATTTAAACCGTCTCCAGTCTTCCTTGTAACTCAAGATTTGCTCTTTATTGTGATTTAAATTCGGTTATAAATAAAAATTGTTCTCGGAAAATTTCATGTTTATAATACAATTAAATAGAATATGAAATGAGATATGATGATGATTATCATGAATGTGCAATGAAGAGGCTATTAATATTACAAATGATTAAATCAGTCAAATAAATTCAGACATTTTAGATAGATTTTTTTTAGACTGTAAAAAAAAGCAATAATAAACATTCAAATACAAAAACTCTGTGCCTCATATTGAAAACGCCGCACACATCGCTCGCGTGACCATTCTTCTGTCCTTTTGTCACGAGACACTTTAGAAAGTGGAAGCTGTTGCTTCAACATATCATTTTATGGTAAAATAATGACTTGAATCGAAAAGTGAAATTTTACCATATTTGTGTTGTATTTTCCTACCTTGTTTATTTTACTATATTTGTCGAATGAATTTATGATGCGGTTCTTACCTCGCATCATACGTAAAGTGTGTGTTTTCAATATTGAAAGAGGATACAAAATATTGCGTGCCACATCTGTCTGTAATATGGAGGCTCTTGGTTATTTTGTCGTTTGTAGGAAGAGCTGGTTCATGTATTGAATATTCTTCGCCTTGATTTAATAAGAGAAAATTTTTCTCACCTTATAAAGTCAGGGAAATTTTTTGTTAAGCAAATTGATTACCTAATGTACGTTGAAATTCTTTGACAGTTGTATGAAATGGCGTTAACACGACGAATTGACGTGGGGTGTAAATTTGCTTAACAATTAATTTCCTTTAATAATATTCAGCGCTACGATTGACTGTTAATTTGATTCTGCATTATAATCGCCATCATGCACAGTTCGACTTCACATATTGCTAGACATAATGCCTGGTTTTGCTTGTTTTTACCAATCTCTTATGCTAGTTTTCTTTATGCCCTGGATGATATAAGGTTTTTAGCCTTCCTTTGTTCTCAATTCACCCTCTAATCCGTAGGAGAAGATTCTCCGTAAACATTGCCATTCCAAATGTAACCCTCAGAAACTTAACTAATTAATAAAGTTTGAACAGTTTTACCATACGCAACCCCCATAGAATTATATCTACGGCTCGGTCAAAATAGTAGTTATGAACTTATTAGTTGCTTTAGCTTCTGTCCGTGACTTTCTTTGCATAGAATCCAAATTTCAGCCCTATCTCTTGAGCATGTACTGATAGATCAGACAGTCAGTGACGGTTTCCTTATAATTATACAGGGTGAAAAAAAACATCAGTTCCATACATAATGCTCGCATGACTCCTCAAAATGTAGGGTACAACAGATTTTATTTTCGCGATTTCAGGTGTAGTAAAAGTTGTTTATAACGACAAACAACTGTTTGTCATTATAAACAACTTTGTTGTTGTTGGTTGCGGTTGAGGTTGTTTACAATTACCCCCTTTATTTTTTAAGGCTGGGAAATCATCCAATGACTTCTCCCGCTCTGGGTGGAACGGAAGGGAGTGTCAGACTCTTACTGACTAAAACCCATCCATGTTCCTTCCTTAGCCCTTTATGTTCCGGGGTAGCGGTAACCCTTTCGGACAATCCCGCTTACCCTACAATGACTCCTTGACCCCATGAATACAATTATAGGTATCTGTATATGTATACAGATACTTAACTCTATAGAAAACTTAATTCATTAGAGGCGGTTAAATAAAAAAATGTATCGAATATACATTTACATAATATTGTAACTGAATTTGAACTTCAGTCAAGCCAGCTGTTCCGTAAAACATGTAGGTATTTGCTAGTATACCTACATGTCCGAGCTATGCTAATATTGCACTAGATTGAATTATAGAGTTGTTAGCCTAGATTCGTATTTTAATAGCCTTTACAGGTGTTTTAGGAAACACATTAATTAATTAATTATTTTGAAGTATGATTTTGTTTTAACATGAGTGATAAGCATCTTGTGCTTAATGTAAATAGTAGGGCACCACTACCTATTGCATAGTGCCTATAATCCCACTGCTAGGACTCAGACCTCTTTTCGTGGGCCCAGTGAGAGTTGGTTGATGTCAGATCAGATGTCATCGAATTTTTTATTCTAAGACCTTTTTTTTTCTGCCGGCGAGATTTTTTTTACAGATCTCAAAATGCCTGCCTGGTTTCGAACCCACGACGATTGGGTGACTACTGCTCTAACTTAATTATAATTTTAACTAAGTAAATAGAAATTTGGAACACCATTCCTATTTACTTAAAATATTGTTAACAGGTGGATGGCAATAGGCTATTACATAAACCTAATCATAACTACCGTAACCTATTTAGGTATACCTCTACATAGCCTTTCAGAGAAAATGAGCGCGATGTTATATGTTATGTTACTTGAATTCCACGTCAATGTCCAACCAGCCAGTATATTCTATACAAATGTCACCGTGATAACCTAGGCGAAGTGACCTTGAAGTGAGCTCTCATTCCACCTGATGCTAGGGATTAACACTATTGACAAGCTCCCTTCGAGATTACTTCGCCAATATTTCACGGTGATATTTACAGAATATCGATACTGATGCGATTAAATGTCAATGGAGTGATCTCAATGTGGACTCCACCAATTTATTGTAGAGTGCACTTACCATAACGATAGATTAGTCGAGTTATTTAGTTAAGATTAATTATTTATATTTGTATTTTTGTTGTTAGAAATAGTAAAATGGATGAAAGCAAATTATGTAGGTCAATGAAAATGGTAAAACAAAAGAAAACGATCCAGTTTAGAAAACAATATAAACAGACTAACAGCCTCATTATTTTTGTACTCGATTAGATATTTAGATACAATCTCTTTGGAATGGAAATAAATCGTAACAATTTCGACTGAAATAATTAGGCGTGGATAAAACGCTTCTTAAATCTTAACTACAAACGTTTATCAAAAACGTGAGAGAACGAGACACATCATTCTGTACCTTAAAAGCCAAGTTTTAAGGTTGATATTTGGGAAGATCCCATTGTGGAATCTCGACATGCTCTTACGCATTTGCATAAAAATTATGTTCATCAAGGAGGCTTGACCAATTCAAGAATGGGGTCGCCCGAAGAAATTTCGCCCACACACATGTTTTATTTTTTGTTTGTATGTAATCGGATATTTGTATAAGTCGTCCTGTCTGTTTGTCCGTTAAGAATTTATGTCATTCGCTTTCAAATTACATCTGAGATCGGGCTTGTTTCTTAAAGATCGTGAGCTTAACAAAAATACCTTTTGTATTGTGACAGCAATCGTATCGTAAACTTTTTTTTTTTGTATGGAACAGACACATTCCTTATACGTTTTTATAAATTAAGATATTCTTGATTGTGGATATTATTATACTTGCAGGTGTTTCTTCTTACTGTATTTGCAGATTAGTGCCATGTGGTCTTTAAAAAATGTTCATTATAATTCCAAAATGTCGGTTGATCCCGTTGAAATAAAATTGGCATAACAATAATCAGCCTATAATAATATAAAATTAACAAAACCGCACAAATCATAGACATAGCCGTTCCGAATACACACAATCTACAGAATACTATAGCAGAAAAACTCTCAAAATATACAGACCTTAAAATAGAAATCAGGCGAATGTGGAGGCTAAGTAATGTAACTATAGTTCCTATAGTATTGTCAACAACAGGCGTAATACCTAAACAACTCCACCAGTCTTTAAAAACACTAGATTTACCACCCTACACCTATCAGACTCTTCAAAAAGCTGCAATATTGAATACCTGCAGGATTGTGAGAAAGTTTCTGCAAAATGACAACGAAACTTCTATGGTCACCGCACATACGTATGCAGCAACCACAACACGAACACAGGCTCATGTACAGACACACTCACTATCACCATCACAAAATCCGACTACACCATCATCACATCATCATATAACCAATTATCAGGGGTAGCACTTGGCTTCGGCCCGTACTACCCCATAAACCCGGTGCAACACCGAGATACATAAATGTATACAAAAGAAATAATAATAATAATAATTTATTTCGGACAAAGTCCATAGGCCTTTTATATACATAAAAAAATAACAACCATTACAATCTTCCCGTCACTATTCCCACCCAGTGTGCCTGTATGGGACAATCATGACGAGAAGCAATCATTTGCAAATAATGATCCCACTGCTAAGACACAGGCCTCCTGTCTTCCACAGGGAGTTGGCTGATATCACATGTGTTCGAGAATTTTTGGCTCTAAGACATGTCGATTCCCTCACGATGTTTTCCTTCACCGTTTTGAGAGCAGTGGGGATGAAATTAATAACCAAAGTAAAGCGCCTGCTTGGGTGCGAAGCTTCGACCTACAACGTCGGTAAAGTCGTGGGCCAGTGGCTGCTCACGTGAAAATTTACATAATTCATCATCTGCCTAGCCTTTTCTCAACTATGTTGGGGTCGGCTTCCAGTCTAACCGGATGCAGCTGAATACCAGTACTTTACATGAAGCGATTCCCTATCTGGCCTTCACAACCCAGTAACTGGGCAATACGATACCCCTTGATAAGACTTGCTGTCAGATTTTCGGGCTTCTGACGACCCGTAACGACTGTCAAAGTTGCACAAATGACAACCGGGACCAACGGCTTAACGTGCTTTCCGAGGCACGGCGGATTATCGGTATGAAAAGATGGTGATATGATTATCCACGGCCAACCCCGGCAAGCGTAGCTTAACCTGGTGGATCGACCTGTGCGGCTGGTAGTTAGCCACGAGCTCCTCCAAATGAAAATTTACATAATTATGGTTAATTTTGTTTTTATCTACAATTTTCATGAGATGTTCTCTTTATAACAATCACCTAAATAAAAAATCTTATCTATATAAAGCAGACACTTTCCTTTTTCATTGCCGTTTCAATTTCACGTCAGTTACCTTTTTAAATATACTGAAATCTGTTTTTTTTCTATGTATCAGTTATTCTGTCAATGTAAAATCGAACAATAACGATATAAAGTAAGTAGTATTTTCTAAGATGTCATTTCTCCCACAATTTATACGTTGGCGACTTGTGAGAAATAACATAATGATTTCTTCGTTGAAAACAAAAGAATTATAGCTCACCGTACCCCACTTGTCATAACAGAAATCAATAGGAATTGCGTAGTTCAGGATTCTCACTAAACAAGGCCATTCACTGCATTAATATATTATTATCCTACCTAGTACTATAAATTTGAGGTTTTTGATTTGAATTTATACGCTTTCATGAAAAATATTGTCTAATTGGGTATTTCAAAGGGTAGTCAATAACGTTACTTTTTATGAATTGTCAAAACACGGCATTTGTACGTAATTTGGATGCAATAAAACAATGTGACGTCACAGATTTTTAGAATCAAATGGAATACTTATTAGCCTTACATTTAAGGCTAATAAGATATAATATCTAGAAAGATATAATTGTACAATTGCATTCAATTGTACAATTATATCTTCATAATAATTAATTTTTGTACGGTGATGGGAGTTTTTAAGTCGAGCGGTCTTTTATCGATGTGATTTCATTTTTTATTTGTGACCATTTCAAATAGTCAATTATAACGATTTAGTTAATGAAAATATTTTTTTTTAGTTAGCTTAAACCAATCAGCAAATCAGTGAACTACATCCGGTTAGACTGGCAGCTGACCCCAGCATAGTTAAATAAAGGCTAAGCAGACGAGTTAGTTCAATAATTAATAGTAATTAGCATTAATCACAATGGTAATGCCATTAATTGGTTAAATAATTCTACCAGGTTAGACCACTAACGGCCATTATCCACCATCACGGATCGATTCAACAATAAAGAAAGGAATTAGCATAGATGCATGGTAATTACATTAAAATGGTTATCTTTCACGCTAAATGAAACTTCAATTTCAGTTTTTCAGTCCATTTCTAAAGGCATTAAGTGGGCAGACCTAATGGAATACTATGTTTTATACAAACAGTAGCAAATTTAATATTCATTCTCACTAAACAATTGATTGTAATTAAAATTTAGTATTGTAATCCAACTACACACATCAAAAGTGTCTAGGGATCAACATATATTTTTGCAATAACTTTTCTCTTGATTGATATTAATTTAAATTTTCTTTAAGGATTCATCAAATAAAGTGTTTTCGTTTGTCACAGTAACGATAAACCAAGTCACCTTTGCATTAATAAAGAAATTTGCCATTTTCCTAATAAAGGGATTTTTGACATTTGAACCACTAACATTAAAGTTCGAAAAAAAGACTGAAATAACAGTTTTCTTTAAAATTTTATTGGGTAACTTAAACAATTAATAATCCGTGTTTCTACCGCGAACACTAACAACACAAGAACATCGGTTTGGCATACTCAAAATGAGTTCATCCAAATCACGCTGTGGAATGGCCGCCCATGTTCGTTGCAACAACAAAAAAAGGTCTTCTTGCAACTGGATACCCTCCATATTCGGCAGAGCTCTTCTCTGTAGCATATCCCATGCATGCTCAATCGGGTTCAAGTCTGGCGACTGAGCAGGCCAGGGCAGGACATTGATGTTAGCTGCGGCGAGAGTCTGTCTTACAACTCTTGCGGTGTGCGGTCGTGCATTATCATGCATTAACTGAAATAAGGGACCGATTTGCACTTGTAGAGGAACGATGACGTCAGATACAATCGTCTCAGCATAAATTTGAGCGTTGAGGTTGCCTCTGATCCAAATCAACTCAGTTCTTCCGCCGATCCAAATACCCGCCCATACCATGATGGTTCCACCACTATAAGGATGGACTTCCTGGCAGGATTTTAATCGCTGTTGGCGTCCAGGGGTTCTCCAGTGTCGTATACGTCTTGTATCCGGTCTCATACCAAAACGAGACTCATCAGAAAAGCACACGAAACGCCATTGTTCTTCTGCCCAATTTCTGTGTTCAAGAGCCCATTGATATCGAATCCTACGATTGTGCATTGCTATAGGTGGTACTCAAATTTATGCTGAGACGATTGTATCTGACGTCATCGTTCCTCTACAAGTGCAAATCGGTCCCTTATTTCAGTTAATGCATGATAATGCACGACCGCACACCGCAAGAGTTGTAAGACAGACTCTCGCCGCAGCTAACATCAATGTCCTGCCCTGGCCTGCTCAGTCGCCAGACTTGAACCCGATTGAGCATGCATGGGATATGCTACAGAGAAGAGCTCTGCCGAATATGGAGGGTATCCAGTTGCAAGAAGACCTTTTTTTGTTGTTGCAACGAACATGGGCGGCCATTCCACAGCGTGATTTGGATGAACTCATTTTGAGTATGCCAAACCGATGTTCTTGTGTTGTTAGTGTTCGCGGTAGAAACACGGATTATTAATTGTTTAAGTTACCCAATAAAATTTTAAAGAAAACTGTTATTTCAGTCTTTTTTTCGAACTTTAATGTTAGTGGTTCAAATGTCAAAAATCCCTTTATTAGGAAAATGGCAAATTTCTTTATTAATGCAAAGGTGACTTGGTTTATCGTTACTGTGACAAACGAAAACACTTTATTTGATGAATCCTTAAAGAAAATTTAAATTAATATCAATCAAGAGAAAAGTTATTGCAAAAATATATGTTGATCCCTAGACACTTTTGATGTGTGTATTATGATTATAAGTTATTCGCTTTCATTTTGATTGTTATAAATATAAGGTGTTAAAAAATTAACTCTAAGAATTTCGTGGGAGCATTGTACTCGTCGTTATGAACAACTTTTACTATGGGATGAACCCTGAAATCGCGAAAAAAATATGAGCTGTTCCATACATTTTATTGAGTTGCGTGTGCCTAAATGTATGGAACAGCTCATATTTTTTTCGCGATTTCAGGGTTCATCCCATAGTAAAAGTTGTTCATAACGACGAGTACAATGCTCTCACGAAATTCTTAGAGTTAATTTTTTAACACCTTATATACCTACTTAAAACAAGTGTTATTACGCAAGCACGAGACAGCAAGAGACAATTATCTTCTCTTATAATTAAAACTAGTAGCTCCCGCACGGTTTCACCGGTTTCTTCTCCTATTGGTCGTAGCGTGATGTTTCATAACCTTCAATTCAATTCGGACTAGTAGTTCCAAAGATTAGTGCGTTCAAACAAACTCACTCACTCTCTTTATAATATTAGTATACACACATCAAAAGTGTCTAGGGATCAACATATATTTTTGCAATAACTTTTCTCTTGATTGATATTAATTTAAATTTTCTTTAAGGATTCATCAAATAAAGTGTTTTCGTTTGTCACAGTAACGATAAACCAAGTCACCTTTGCATTAATAAAGAAAGGAGATTGTTCTACGCCCATACATTGTTCGCCCTGGAGCCAACAGCGTAGAAAAAATCATTTTCTATTTGTAAACTGCCCTTAGTAGCCCATAAGAACAAAGTTTGTTGACGGACACTTTAGAGAAAAGATTTATTTAAAGAAAAGGAACCGATTTTGAGGTTATTTTTAATAAAAGAAAACGTAAGTAATTCCTTCTAAAATCGCTATTTCTGGTTTCTACAAAGCATTAAACTTCAAATACAGTAAAATATTACCGTAAATACAGTTGTATTATGCCTTTTAGGTACAGTTATTATTTATTGGTTGAAGTTTACTTTAAGCGAAGTCCGTTATCCGTTGTCAAAATGCTAAGGTGTCGTTTAAGCAGATCACAGAATCAGTTATTCGAAGCCAGGTCACGTTGAAAGCAATCCAAATTGTAGTCCGTTAAACAGAAACAAAATCAAAAACGCCAAAAGAAATCGCCAAATAGGTAGGTATTCACAACAACACAACACAGCCACAGGCACCGACTGACGTAGTGACGTAGAGATGCTCTCTTGAATATCAATCATTGTATATCGATTATCAATGACCACCTATTTAATCTGTGGTTTTAATTTAGCAGACCAAAATGACAGATCAATAATTATGTCAAATGTAAATTAATTTGTTCCGTTTCAAACATAAACCCGTTGTTGCTATGATTCTAGTTCAATTATATTAATGCTAAAATAAAATATTTTGTTCCCAACGAACAATGTGTAACGTTTTAGTTTGCGACTTTTAAAAATAGAGTTTAAGTACTTAAAAAGTAAAAATATGGCTATTGAAGTCGTGAAATGGTTATGAGAACAATTCACTAGAGTTGCGTCGCAAATGACATTTCAATCGTTAAATGAGAGATTTTCTGACGAGTGAAAAAACATAGTTCAATAGTTGGCGTGGGTAAAAAATACGTCTTTGTTTTACTGGCTACTGATAACAAAAATAAGATCCGTAAATAAGAAAGCTTATTTGATGTCAAAAACCTGAGACAGTGACGTATTTTTTACCAACGCCTCTTTTGAACTAATATTTTCTCACTTGTGAGAAAATCCCTCATTCGACTAGTATGTACATTTTGTGAGTTTGTTTTGTTCATTATATTTTCATCATAATCGTGCTAGGCCATATTCATCATAAGTTCCATTAAAATGTTCACGGAACTAATTCCATAAAAAAAATATGCATGAAAAACTTTTATGTTGCACATTTTCAATGTTTTGGAAGTGTTAAATATCGAACATCCATTATTTATCACTAGATATTATGGACATCGTCGTCGATATCGATATTTATGTAATATGAGCGAGAGCGACACTATCAAATCTTTTGTGACATTCACATTGACAATTCCTTGAAAGATGGCGAGTTCAGTTGGTAATAAAATCAATGAGGTCACTTTTAAAAACCTATAAAGAATTAAACAGTGTCCGCTTGAATTTATTATTTTTAAAAAGCATATTAAAATATAATTAAAATTAACGTACACGTCAAATGTTTGTTGGTTATAGGGCGGTCTAGAACAATCTCCTTTGCCATTTTCCTAATAAAGGGATTTTTGACATTTGAACCACTAACATTAAAGTTCGAAAAAAAGACTGAAATAACAGTTTTCTTTAAAATTTTATTGGGTAACTTAAACAATTAATAATCCGTGTTTCTACCGCGAACACTAACAACACAAGAACATCGGTTTGGCATACTCAAAATGAGTTCATCCAAATCACGCTGTGGAATGGCCGCCCATGTTCGTTGCAACAACAAAAAAAGGTCTTCTTGCAACTGGATACCCTCCATATTCGGCAGAGCTCTTCTCTGTAGCATATCCCATGCATGCTCAATCGGGTTCAAGTCTGGCGACTGAGCAGGCCAGGGCAGGACATTGATGTTAGCTGCGGCGAGAGTCTGTCTTACAACTCTTGCGGTGTGCGGTCGTGCATTATCATGCATTAACTGAAATAAGGGACCGATTTGCACTTGTAGAGGAACGATGACGTCAGATACAATCGTCTCAGCATAAATTTGAGCGTTGAGGTTGCCTCTGATCCAAATCAACTCAGTTCAATGGGCTCTTGAACACAGAAATTGGGCAGAAGAACAATGGCGTTTCGTGTGCTTTTCTGATGAGTCTCGTTTTGGTATGAGACCGGATACAAGACGTATACGACACTGGAGAACCCCTGGACGCCAACAGCGATTAAAATCCTGCCAGGAAGTCCATCCTTATAGTGGTGGAACCATCATGGTATGGGCGGGTATTTGGATCGGCGGAAGAACTGAGTTGATTTGGATCAGAGGCAACCTCAACGCTCAAATTTATGCTGAGACGATTGTATCTGACGTCATCGTTCCTCTACAAGTGCAAATCGGTCCCTTATTTCAGTTAATGCATGATAATGCACGACCGCACACCGCAAGAGTTGTAAGACAGACTCTCGCCGCAGCTAACATCAATGTCCTGCCCTGGCCTGCTCAGTCGCCAGACTTGAACCCGATTGAGCATGCATGGGATATGCTACAGAGAAGAGCTCTGCCGAATATGGAGGGTATCCAGTTGCAAGAAGACCTTTTTTTGTTGTTGCAACGAACATGGGCGGCCATTCCACAGCGTGATTTGGATGAACTCATTTTGAGTATGCCAAACCGATGTTCTTGTGTTGTTAGTGTTCGCGGTAGAAACACGGATTATTAATTGTTTAAGTTACCCAATAAAATTTTAAAGAAAACTGTTATTTCAGTCTTTTTTTCGAACTTTAATGTTAGTGGTTCAAATGTCAAAAATCCCTTTATTAGGAAAATGGCAAATTTCTTTATTAATTCAAAGGTGACTTGGTTTATCGTTACTGTGACAAACGAAAACACTTTATTTGATGAATCCTTAAAGAAAATTTAAATTAATATCAATCAAGAGAAAAGTTATTGCAAAAATATATGTTGATCCCTAGACACTTTTGATGTGTGTAGATTAATAAAATATCCAAATCTGAGGAGCAATTTGATGGCTTTGTGGTTATCGTAATATCCCTAATTACTGACATGTTTACAGAGAATATTAACAATGGGTAGATAAAACTAGCTTTAATGAAGTAAATGAAAACATAGGATTTTCCTCATTGTTTCCATCGTTAATTAGGAACTAAATTTTGCGAACACAAAGTAGGTACCTAAACAAAACGTAAGTCATCATCTGCCTATATCAGTATTTTACATGGAACGACTGCCTATGTGACCTCCACAACTCAGTAACTGGGCAATACGATACCCCTTGGTAAGACTGGCTGTCAGATTTTCGGGCTTCTGACGACCCGTAACGACTGTCAAAGATGCACAAATGACAGCCGGGACCAACGGCTTAACGTGCTTTCCGAGGCACGGAGGAGTCTCGGTATGTAAAGTTGGTCACCCATCCAACCCCGGCAAGCGTAGCTTAACCTGATGGATTGACCTGAGTGGCTCTTATTGTTTAGCCACGAGCTCCTTTTTGTAAACAAAACGTAAGTAATAAAAACAATTAGCATATCACATAACCATTTAACAATAAGACTGATTCCATTGACAGGCACCCTCTTTCAGAGACATTTGAATTAACACAATTTAATTAATGAAATGCGAAAAGTAAACTTTACGACGCAAATAACAGTAGGTTTTTCTTAGAGAAGAGACAGATCTTGATTCAATTAGAACTTGGAGACAAAACACAAAGCAGCAGCTGGGGGCAAAGATTAGTTAGTCTAGATTAGTCATTGAATATTATTTATTAAATTACATCAGTCGGTCGATGAGAAATGTCACCGTGAGAACTTAGGTGACGTGTGCGTGCAGTGATCTGTCATTCCACCTTTTTCTAGGAATTTACACTGCTGACAACTCACCTTAAACTCACTTCACCTACGTCATCACGGTGAGATTTTTACAGAATACCACTACAGGATACGCAGGCCTTTAAGTAGACGGTTGTAGCCAAAGAACGATAAATAAATAAATAAATAAATAATAATATCCTTGAACATTTTACACAACGCCATATCGTCCCAAGCTAAGCAACCTAATGCTTGTGTTATGGTAACGAGATGGCTGATAAACTACTTATATACATTTTTTTTGTAAATACTTTATATATTATAGATAGAACCCAGACCCGTAACAAATACTTGCAGGTCGTACAAATATTTGTTCCGTGCGGGAATCGAACCCGCGACATGCTGCGCAGCAGTCAATCGCTCAACCACTGCGCCGATCGTGTCGTCAAAGTCGATGGATGGATTGTGTGAAAGAAATCGCTAGAAAGGGAGTGAAGATGACGACTAATAGAGAAGTATGGAAGAAGAAGACATGTTTCGCCAACATCAAATAAATTGACGACACGGTTGGCGCAGCGGTTGAGCGATTGACTGCTGCGCAGCATGTCGCGGGTTCGATTCCTGCACGGAACAAATATTTGTACGACCTGCAAGTATTTGTTACGGGTCTGGGTGTTTTTCTATCTATAATATGTATGTATTTACAAAAAAAAAATGTATATAAGTAGTTTATCAGCCATCTCGTTACCATAACACAAGCATTAAGTTGCTTAGCTTGGGACGATACGGCGTTGTGTGAAATGTCCAAGGATATTATTATTATTTTTATTATTATTGGAATAAGGGCAGGAGAATGGTGATGAATCATACGACTCAGGCCCAAAGATAAATAAATTCTTCATTAGATATATTTGTCATACAAACTGAACAAACGCACATAAAAAATAAATAAAAAAGTGACTTATTCATGAAAATAACCAAGGTTGTTGGATCTTGCAACTTAGGATCTTTTGAAAAAATAAAATAAAAGGAGCAGATGAAGATTTATTTCTATATTTGAATTATTGGCAGTGTCGTTTTAACGTGGAATGAAACAAAAATAAACATTCACTCGAATAAAGCAGATTTTAATAGTTAACTTTGGCTTCAATTCTAACACCTACATCAATATTCCGGTACTATTGACACGATAAGAATAGGTCAAAAGCCACTTGTACATTTTCTATTTGACCGCTATTACTATTTGCTAGGACCATAGGTTATTGAGAAATAAACAGCAGCACGGTCTTACGCAAGACATTCTGTGACAGTGCAAGATATTTGGCACATCCTCAGTTCTATCGTACAATATTGTTAATGATAAGTAAAACATACAATTATGGTCATCATCATCTTGCCCTTGTAAGCAGTCATTTATTTGAGGTTTACGCTTGTCTCCTCCTTCCAAAAATCCTCATTTAACAGTCATCTCAACAGTAGCACAATCCATCTATCGTTTATTTGGCCTTCTCCTTCCACATTCAAAGTCAAAACCTTCCTCACAAGATTTTTTTTAATAATATTTGAAACCATCAACATCGCACACACACACACACACACACACCACACACACACAGACACACCACACACACGCACACACACCACACACACACACCAACACACATCACATATATATTTTTTATTTTTTTAACCTTATGATCCAGCTAATATGTTTTTGCTAAAAAATTACTTAGAATATTCTACCTAATGACAAGTCTGCGTTTCTAATCATTGCATTTAGTAGACAATCGTGTCGTAAAGTACGGAGACATCAATTATTCAACGACGATTCATTTTCGAGAATGCTCCTTTTGAGTTTGCTTCGCTCGCATCCATTGAATCATAAGGTACTCTGCAATTAGTACCATGTAATTAGAAATTGAATGGCATTGATATAATAGGTACCTACATTTGTTGTTTATATTCTATCAATGAATGTCTACCAGCAATATGTAATTCTCAATCCATTTTGATACCTATTTTTTAATGATAATGTATTAGATATCGACGTTACTATTGTTTTAGTTTATTTAAGCATATTGTTTGATTTGTGTCTAAGTTGGTTTGAAAGTTTGAATTAGGAATTACATTGCCTCGTATTAATTACCTGTCACCCCTTCTATAGTGGTCTAAGTATAAAGTACAATTCGATTAGCGGCTCTTCAATACTGTGAGATTCATTCAATAAATAATGCAATTCACTGCATCACCCAGACATTTTTAATAACCCCGGTCCAATGACACCGATCACCAAGTTAACAAATTGTAAATCGAATCGTTCGCTAAACTTGTTTCTGGGCTTGTCCGTTGAATACTCCGTTGACAGTTGTTCGATAATTGAACTGGGGACAATTAGCCAACGAGTGGTTAATATCCGTGGCGCTGTCACTACACGATTGGGTCCCTTGGCAATGGACTCTCAACAATGTCGAGTGTTAATCGATTCCCCGTTCGAGATGTAAGTGACAAGAGATTTTGGACTGTCACTGGACTTTTGGATAGGTGAAGTGGGTTTAATTTTTTTTTGTTGGTATTTTGTGGAGGCGCTTGTTTCAATCAACCTTTTTTCTATTGTTTGGACGAGAACCTTTTTGGTACCAAGCAGCAGTCAGTAGAACTTCAGTGTGCTAATAAAACCCACACCAGTTTTAAGTACCGATGATAATTACTACTGATGATAGTCCTTTCGGGGGAGTTTTCCACATAATTTACATTTCAAACTTTCTTTACTCGCTCACCTTATCTATTTAAGCTAAAACAACAGACAGTTAAGCCGACTATTTCACAATCCAGGGCAAAATTTAAAAGTTTCCACTGAGAATCTTAAAACATTATTTCTGCACGAATAAAGACTTCTTCAAACGTTAACAAAAAAGTAATAAGGACTTATCTAAAAGTTTTAACTTGAGCAATTTTTCATAACTTCAAGCCACTGGTCTACGGTGACCTAGTCTCACGTAACAGACATTTGTAAAAAAACCCCTTTTTTAGGGAATCGACTCTTTTTTGTTGAACCTCTTTATTTTATTGGCTTGCTGACGTTCTATTTTTTCAGCCATTCAACGAGCGTTCCCTTTTACCCCGCTTTTGGTTTGCTACGTTTTTATATATCTGTAAGTACATATTTTTTGCTTCAACGTTTAATTACTTTTTATTCAAACAGTTTCAGTCTTTTGGGATAAAACTCAGCACGAATACGTGGCCAGTATTCTCATTTAAAAATACTTAATATTACTGCAAAATCATGGCTCATGATTAAACAATGTAACGAACATTCCTTACATTAAAACCTGATTTGGTTTATGAATAGAATTGCTGAGTAATTATTATATTGATTTCGATTGTGTTTGAAGCAATTATCATAAAACTCATTGATTTCTATTCATTGGTGGAACCTAAAATAACATAGTGATTACATTTTCTAATGTGGTTTTCTTTACGACGGCTGTTTACAGAACGTACGATGTTCTTTATGTAGCTGGCTGCTTCTTTATAGGTAATTTACTTACTACATGCCACGTTGGTCTAGTGGTCAAAATTATTACTCATTATTAGGCTAGAATTCCTTTTGAAGGGGCCCGTTATGGGCCGAGCCTGGCGGGTAAGCGGGATCGTCCGAAAAGGTTACCGCTACCCCGAAACATAAAGGGCTAAGGTTTTAGTCAGTAAAAGTCTGACACTCACTTCCGCTCCACCCAAAGTTTGATTTACCCTAAAAAAAAGGCTAGAATTCCGATTTGTGCCCGGTTGGTGGCAATAGGGTCGTTTCCTATTACGAACAAACATAACTAGCGAAACTCGGTGTACTATAGGCATACCTCTGTCTTACCCTTCGGGGATTACAGGCGTGTGGTTATGTTACGTACTAACTTTCCCACAAACAAAAAGGATCGCTAAACATCATTACTAAACGCAACGTTAAAACGTAAAAAGTTTAAAACTTCCCAGTTAAACATACGCTGGCATGTACGAAGCGTTACGTGAACAATGAATACTTCTCTTTTTCTGCGCGCCCGGTGAATGCCGTCGAGTTGCGAAAAAATACAAACAATAAAAGACCAGCGGAGGATACGAGAGACGAGTTTTCGCCGCCCTTGCCATAAAATTAAATGGGTAGAGGGCTTTTTGTGGAACGGTTCGCGAACGCGACTTCGGTCGTGAGTTCGGAAAAACGCGTCGGGTTAAAACTCCTCCGAGGGTTGGCTCGCATTTCGGAGATTTGGCCGAGTAAGGACGTAAGTGACGTCATCGCCTGTTGTGGTTTGGCACGATACTCCGTTACGCAAGTACGTGTGAACAAACCCTTGGTGCTTTGCGTTTTTCTTTCATTGACAAACAGAAAATCGTTCGTAAACTTATTATGCGAGCGAGCGGGTCGTTATAGGCTTCGATTCTCTTGGAGACTTACCTACGCAGATTTTCCCGTAGCGTGAATATTTTAAAATTCGAACGCTGTATTCATCTGTATTTTTTTTCAATCTGCCAAGCCTTTTCCCAACTATATTAGGGTCGGCTTCCAATCTAACAGGATGCAGCTGAATACCAGTATGTTACATGGAGTGATTGCCTATCTGACCTTTACAACCCAGTAACTGGGTAACACGATACCCCTTGGTAAGACTGAATGTCAGAGTTTCAGATTTAGGTTTAGGTTTAGTTTTAAGCAAATTATTCTTAAAAAAGACAAAAGAGCAACTTACATGAGAACATAAGATATATAACATAAAACTTAGCTTAGGTAACGGTCACTGATATAGGACAATTGTCTTAAAACTAGTTTCCTGTTAAATGGGTGTTTTTTTATAATACGAATCGTGCTAACATTGTATTTTCCAATTATGCTACTAACTTTCAGTGAGTATTTTGAGATTGATGAGATTTATTCATCTGTATATTAATTGATGTTGTTTTTAGATCACTAATATGCTACGTTGCTGCAAAGTCAGTTGACCATCTTACAGAGCTAAATACAAGATTCTACGCACACAAAATAGATACCAAAGATTTACGACTTCAGTAGCCAAATACTAACCAGTTAAACATATTTTGATAGCATCCAACAAGCAATACCTACTAATTTTATACCCATTTTGCTTTCGAATGTAGACAGACGGGTGGCCAAAATTATCGGTTGTTCCGTGACTTATCGAGGTAAACATCGATTAGCGAGATAGCAGGCCGGCTAAGTAAATTACATGTTGTAAGACCACCTGCGAGGATGTCGGCAATAAACGCATGTAATCATATGTCTCGATACGAAGGACTCGATTCCCTTGGCAAACATTCGCTGCGGGCGCTTTGGATCTCCCTTTTATTGTGATTTTGCCCTCTTTTATGTGGTCTTAAGAAAATCAGGGTACGAATAAGCTGGCAGTCAATAACCATAATAAAAGAAATGTCTGTATCCGTGTGCTAATTATTTATAGCCACTGAATTCATTTTCGGTAAAATCATTTGCAAACATAATCATAATCAGTGATTAAAGCATTTAATATTAATAAACCCTCTAGAAACTACTACAGCTTCAGATCAGATTTCCATACGTAATTAATTGTTTCACTTACTAAAATGACAGTGTCTTGAATTTTGACAGCATAATTAATTATTCTTAAAACTATTATCCCATGTAGTCTGAGAGATATTTACCAGTAACATGATACTTCTAAAACCAATTAATAGGGAAACTCATTAAAGTAAGCTTTCAAAACGAACTAGAAGAAAATAATTTAACTAGGTAGGAAATAAATCAGAGAACAGACTTCAGGGTTTGGCTATAAAATTCATTTAAAGGGCAGTCAACAGATAAAAACCGTTTCCGGTAACTCCAAGAAATTTCGCCTCGTTGGTCTAGTGATCGCAAGTGTTACTGCTGAGCATGAGGTTCCGGGTTTGATTCCCAGTTGGAGCATAGTGTTATTAAGCTTTTTCCATCAGAAATTTGTCAGTCACAGCCTGGAGGTTGGATTTATGGACTACTATAACGTGGTAATGAAAACATAACAAGCGAAATGTGGTATCCTACCTACTCTGCTTTACCCTCCGAGAACTCCAGGCGTGAAGTAACAGTGCAATTATGTGTTAGCCAAGAAATAGTTTCATACCTTCTGAATGCATGCGTGAATATTACTTTATGCCAAGCTCAACAACCCTTGAGAAAAATAACTTCAACCAAACTCGCAAACTTAATCTATACTATCCATACTAATATTATAAAGTTGAAGAGTTTGTTTGTTTGAACGCGCTAATGTCTGGAACTACTGGTCCGAATTGAAAAAAATATTTTTGTGTTAGATAGTCCACTTATCGTGGAAGGCTATAGGCTATGTAACATCTCGCTACGACCAATAGAAGCCGAGCAGTGGGTGAAATCGCGCGAGAGCAGCTAGTGTTTTATACGTAGTAGTAAGTAGTACGCTTACTAGTAAAAAAATCAAAGTACCAATTACGACCAGAAACTTATATTTTCAAGCTCATTTCACTTATTTAAGAGCTAAAGAATCGGTGTACTTGAATATTAAAATATTTATTATTGAAAGCGTAAGTTTATATAGAAATTATGGCACTTTGAACGCATTAACATTCCGTTTAGACCACCTTTGAGTGCGTTCTGAGATCTGCAAATACCAAGACCTTGTCGATGACTTAGCTTCGAAGTTCGAACACACTGTTCATTTGTTTGAAAAACTTTTTACACTTCTTTTCTTTTGTATGTTTATTTATTCACAAATCTTAAACAGCTTCAAGAGGTAAAAAAGGAGAAGGGCTCATAGGGCGTCAAAAATGTATCCCCATCGCTATCAGTGGGAAATGTGCCCAAAATACTGCCATTGCTCCACGTTGGATGGCAATGCTGATTCTTTGGCCTAAAATTTACCAGCCCTCTGGTCACGTGTAGAGTCGACCAACCGCTGGGCTTTATCCCGAAATACTCGATGAGCACTTGGACGCCACGACCCTTTAGTTTTAAACCCAAGGATACACTTCTTTTGGATTGGTGTTGGGCTTATTTAAAAAACAAGAATACTTTTTATCTTATAAGTAAAAATAAAGGAAGCAAAAAACTTTTAATTTGCAGCAAACAGCAGTAAAAAAAAATAAGAGACAAGAAAAATGATGAAGTGGTACAGTGATTAGTTTATCAAACTGTTATAATAATTTAATTTAAAGCAATATTCTCTGATCATTTAATTGCATAACACCACGTTTGCAATTACCCAAGTCCTTGACAGAGGGAGAGAGTGCGTCCTACTGAAATAGGTGTTAAATCTTAATTTAAGCTGTTGTGATTGGTGGATCAAAATGACTGTATCCAATTGCGTCATGAAATCTGGCATCCATTTTTAAGATTGGAATTTCAAAGAATATTTTTATCGCCTTTCCATTGACTGGTCCTAAATGTCGCAGAATCAAGATCGCTAGCTTCGAATTCCACATACCAATAGAAATAGGTACGTAGATTTTCGGAAATTTTCTCAATCTGAATTTCTTTGCGTTGTAAGTTCAACTTTGGTGCTACGCGGCGCTATCGAGTCACGTTTAGTCCCCATCGTTCCGCATTCAGACAAACATTTGTTCCTAGTCTGGATGTCGGTGAATTTGATTTGTGTATGTAATGATGCTGTTTGGCTTCAGAGTAAAACGTATGGAGAAATTGTGAATAGAAATGTGTTTTATTTACTTACTAGCCACAAGTTTTTGTTACTTATTTGAGATTTTGTTGTTTGGTTTCTCTTTCCTGCATGTGGCGTACTAATACTTACTCACTGCCATAATAATGTAGTCCATACATCCATGCACTACCGGCAGAAATAGTACAACCTGTACGAGCAAACTATTATATGCTTCATGTGTTACGCGAAATTGACAAGTATAATACGAAGCATCAGCTAAGTGACGTTTATTAATCTCGGCCCTTGAACTCCCGCTAAGGTCACAGTAAAGTCTGCAAGTGTAGCCAGATGGACCTCCGCATGAACAGACTGCATGCGGAGGTTGCGGAAGGATCATTTGTGAGAGACTTACCAGTCTTACCAACCGTGTGTATCTTGAGTTCAAGACGGACAGGTTTCTTCATGTTTCTTTTTACCAACTAATGCAATCCTAAGTTAGACTTGGACACGCTTTTACAAGTAGAGAGTCCTGCGTTTCCAGCAGGATAGGATCCTCATTTAAATGATGAGTAATATACCTAATAATATGTGGGAAGTCATTTTATACTGACTTTTATTGAGATATTATGTCTTTTACTGCTTGTGATGCATAAGCGATATTTTTCATCTATTTTCAGTGTCACTTTGACACGGTTGGTGCAGTGGTTTGATTGACTGCTGCGCAGCATGTCGTGGGTTCGATTCCCGGACGGAACAAATATAGACCTGCAAGTATTTTTTACGGGTCTGGGTGTTTTTCTATCTATAATATGTATGTATTTACAAAACAAAAATGTATATAAGTAGTTAATCAGACATCTCGTTGCCGTAACACAAGCATTAGGTTGCTTAGCTTGGGACTATATGGCGTTGTGTGAAATCCAAGGATATTATTATTATTATTAGTGTATCGAAGAATATAATTCCTGTTACCTCCTTGCTCATAATTATTTAACTAAAGCATGAGCAGTTCTTTTATGCTCAAACTTTTCAATCAGTTTATGTAGGTATCAGTAGTGCATGGACCTGCTCTCTTTATTGAATCTAAGTACTACAAGGCTTCATACTTCGATATCCGATTTCCCTTGCGATTACTATGACTAACGAAATTTTGAGATTTCAGAGTGATGAAACGAGTTCGTCGTTGTTAAAAGGAAATCCCGAATACATTTTTGTTTGACCTGGATATCCAACAACGCTGCTTCCATCATGCAAAAATGCAGGAAGGCTCTTTGCGTTAGAAATAAATGGAGATGTTTGTGGTTATCAAATAAACCGTAGATATCTTCTAAAGATTTAATTTTGACGAACGAAGTCTTAACACTACCCACGACTAACGCCGACAAACTAAGGGCTTCGAATCAATTTAAAACTCGAAAGCTAATTCTAATCCGTAACTAGGTACTTATTAGTCGAAGTAGATGTCGTAAAACATTGATAATGTATCCACTACGTCGATAGTACAACACTAGGGAGTTAGGTTGTGTGTACACCGGGGTATTCCGAGACCAGGGCTTGAATTTTGAATGTAGTGTAAAGCCAGACCGATTTCACCTTGATCAGTCTACATGATTGGTCGACAGTCCGGGAAGTGGTGGCTATTTTAGGTTGATTTTTAAGTTGTGCTTGTCTTTTTAGAGAGAGAATACAATTGGTGCCCAAAGCCCATATTTTGGCCTACATTTGTGTAGTAGATTCATTTGATAGGGGTGTTCTAGAATCAGAACTTATCAACAAGATATCTTACTTACGTTTTCTTCGTGAAACACTTACGCACGCATACAAAGTGCAACCCAGCTTCTCCAAGGTACTTACCCGTAAGTACACACAATTCCTGGAAAACTACGCATGTAGCTATGTCATTTACTCGATGAAGTACTTAACAAAGTGGATAGCTTTACTGGTGGGACTAAACTTTACGAGGGCTTAACTAGAAATGTTTTCAATTAAAAACACGTAAGTGGTTAATGTTATGTGATTTAATTCCAGAAAACAGTTTATTACAGCGTTTAATACTCATTAAGATCGGTGTATTACGAGAAGAATGTATCTCTGAAGCTTTATTCAGTGTGCAACCAACCCAACGCCTGAGTCCTGTAAGTATTTAAAATAACGACCATTGCGCGTAGTTTTGTAAATCGAGTGCCGACACTGTGACGAGGCACAATACATTTTGCACGTAGTTGGAAAACCTACATTACACTGTTTCTGCAGTATTACAGTCATTGGCATCGTAAACTAAGTTAAGGGCGATGTTAAGTGGCAATCTCCGATCAGTTGAATGTGTTCTTAGCATAAACTTGAAGATCTACACACATTTGCTGAATATACTCGTTTTATGTGCTTAGATAAACTGTTTAAGCGGAATAAAATGATCAGTTAAGTTTATCACTACGGAAATTATAGTTAGGTATTTCTTTCTTACATCAATGGGTATTTCAGTACGTAAGTATGTAATTTGGTAAGCAAAAAAAAAACAAAAATAGAGAGAGTCATAGAACAACTGATCCTTGCTATAAATTACTGCAAAACATAGTGCTGTTTTAATTTATTTATCAAACAACAGCAAAGGTTAACTTATTTTTTTTTTACTAAAAAGTCATCTGCACGAGTTTTCAAACGCCTAATTGGATGCATTTTAACAGCCATTTAACAAAGGAATCTATCAAAATAATACCTCTTTTTTCCCCCTAATATTTATAGCTGCTACAAATTGCCTATTCGCAATTCCCGTCCGGCTATTCAAACGAACCCGTGCCGGTGGTCTGCCGGTGTGAAAATAAAAAGTTAATTACAGTGCACATACCTCACTCAGGTAAACATGTCTGAACACCCATGTTGCGCCGCAGAATGCCACGATACTGTAAACTGATATGCAGTTAGCTAATACAACGTGTATAGGTGTTGATACTCCTTTTTTACACTGTGTGTTGAATCTTTCCATGCTGTTTGAATCGTCAAATGCTATTCTAAGTAGATTTTGAGTAGACTTGAGCACTGCTGATGCTGTAGAAGAACAGCAATTTTATTGAATTTTTATAGAGATGACCAGGGGTGGGTCTTTTTTTTGTCTGACTTATTGATCTAACCAAAATTAAATTTATTATTTTTAATAAATTCTATCAATCTATGCTAATAGATCTTTACTTCATTATTTTATTGTTCGTCATCAGTTTGTACATAATTAAATTGTATGAAAAAAGTTCAAAATACATGTAAATTTATTGATTGCCAGTTATTGGCATGTCCATTAATTAATTCATCAAGTGTTGAAATAGGTGAGAGCAGCTTATTAATTATGAATCAATTTATTACAATAATCGTTCGGCATGTGTGAAATTAAAAGGTGTATGAATTATGTAGAATATTGTTGAGTGATATAATACTTGCCGCATGTAAATGTTTGTATATAATATCAAAATTATTTAATTTAGTTTATGATCTTTGGTGCAGGCTTTAAAACAAGCAACGATGATTCTAGGTCGAATTTCACCAATAAAACTAAACGCGATCAGCACATAAACACCATTTAAGAGCTGCCAGTGTCATTATTTTCTGTGGAATATTGACATTGACAGGTCTTAGACGCGGTTAAGATGTGCTGAACGCGTTTAGTTTCATTGGTGAAATTGGTACTTAATGGTTCTGTTCTCTGTCATATTTGAAAATAAAGAATTTCCTCCAACGTTACAGAAGCTTTATTATACAATAGTGGATACGAAGGACCAGAAAAAAATTACGTCCAGGCACCTTGTGTGTCTAAACTAAACTAAGTTAAACTTCCTTTATCGGCGTGAAGACGTTCACCAATACTGAAAAAACTCTGTCGAAATGATTTAGAATATAACCAACAAAAGAATCATTAAAATCTGTAGAGGTACCTACCAATTCCGGTTTACATTTTTTTCACAACGAATTTTCATGAATTTTAACGAGACCAATTCGAGGGCATCCTCTTTCAACTAAAATTGAACGACGCAAATATATCGTACCATTTTTTTGAGTACTCAATGTAGGTAACTCAATCAGTCAAATCACGGGGATCAAACGTTTAGAAAATATATTTTTAACTGAAGTGTTATAAGAATGTGTTATAATTAAATTATTGTTGTTATAGTAAAAAATATCCGTCAGAAACTTGTTTTTTTATTACTTTGTTTGTGGTGTGATGCCCCCATGACAAAAAGAGCACTTGGCACTTGGCTTGGCCTCCGGCGGAGCTCCTCTAAGATTTGAGGACTATTATTTTTTTACTTTTAAGACATGAAAGGTACAGTCGCCAGCACATCAAGTTACAAACTGTCCAATTTTCTTAATTGATTTTGAACTTAACCGTCAACGCTTCAAGGTTTAAAATCATTTAGAGAAATTTGACAGTTTAGTATAACTTGATGCGCTGGCGACCGTTCTTCAGTTAATATTTAGTAGGTACATGAAACCCACGCAAAATATTTAATTATGCTTGGAAAGCAAAGAGGAGATGGCTATTGATTTTTTTACTTTAGTCTGTTAAACTTTCCCATCATTACCTATGTTCTTCTGTGAATAAAACAATTAAGTTTACGTACGAATAAAGAATTGAGTACTGTCTTAGCACTTCCCAATTCTTAATCCCCATTAAAATTTGTATCGATATTCTACAGATAAAAAAATAAATAAAATAAAATAGCGCCATCCAAACTTTACGACAAAGTGAACACCTTTAATTTTAAATTTTACTATTCGCGTTCGGAGTTCCCGTCATACAGTTTGCATTCGGACATTTATGGACACCGTAAATTTTCCACTAGTCGTAACTTGGTTCCTGTGCCTTCAGAATTATAAATGTATGTGCTGTGTCTCGTACAGTCGGCTGAGTTAATGTGTGTACAATATCGTGTCTTGTGTAAAGGTCAGAAGGTCGTTTGTGCACGAGGTGGAAATCTAAGAAAGATTTTTATAAATAGGTAAGCTGAGTCTTTAAATGATGTTTATTTTTTTCTATTGATAACACAAGGATTTTCTTGTAATCACCTTCTTGTTTATGGAATATCGTGCATTTTTCTCAAAAATAATGGCATAAATATGTAAAATTCGTGTTCGTGTTAAGTTATTTTGGATACTTACCTACACATATATTTTCATAATAATTAAAATCCAGTTTATTATTAACTAATTTGCATAAACTTTTCCCAACTATATTGATGTCGGCTTCCAATCCAACCAGATGCAGTGGTATACCAATATTTTACATGGAGTACTGCCTATCTGACCTCCACAACCCAGTTACTGGGTATGATGATACCTCTTATTAACACATCCAGTTTGTCATTATTAACCTTTAAAAACAAAACGCGAAATCCTCATAAAAATATTGTAATAGACTTCCACAAAACAACATGACGCCATCCCCTGGGTTTTGTCGCAAGATTTATTCGCGTACTAAAAAATGTGCAAAGGAACATGATATAAGGTTCTCGGTGAGCCGTCATAAGTCATGGGTTATATAATTATAGGCGCATTGAGATAGCACACTGGCTGCGAATCGCTGCGATTTGTCTACGTTTGTGATAGCAAAAATGACTACTTGTATCTGTCTGTTGGAGTAATGCGTGAGAAGTTGAATCATTTAGAAAATAATTACGTTTTATCGATGTAAAGATTTTTGAGATAAATACTAAGTTAATGAGTCCACTTCAGTGAACATTACAGTAATATTGTATACCTTCCTAACTGTAGATAACATTTGAAGCTACCCTTATCGTCTCAACTTGGTTGGACAATAAAAATTTTGTATTTTCTTTTTATTATAAGTTTCGTTTAAAGGTCAGCTCTAGGTTTTTATTTCGTATTAAGTTTGAAAGATAATTAATGTTTTCCTACGCCGATACCCCAGACTTCAATAAATATACAAATAGATATTCATTTCTTAGAAATTCCAATTACAGTTTCAACATTGAAAGAATGAATGAAGATACAAAATAAAGAGTATTCTGTAGTATTCTATTCTATTCTAATGAAGTCGTTTCTCAGAATAAGTGAGCACTCTGTCCAATATTGATGTACTGTCAATATTTATTCACTGCACCGTGAATCTGCTTGTTATCTCAAAATAAATACACACACAATGCACCTGCTAACTGTATTGAACCCTTATCTTCTGAAAGGTAAAGTCTACAATGGTCTGCAGTAAAAAGGCTGGAAGCAAAATCAATTTCACTGACTTGAAATCGATAATGCATAGGCGCAACAGAAATACTGATTTGCAATCAATTGAAGTAATACTTTGACTCAGATTAAGTACTCTTCATTAATAACTTGGATAAGATATGAATGCTTGATATAATAAACCAGTTTTGTTTCTGGATATTTGTAAATAGGTACTTAGATATGATCTATGAACGAGGTGTCTTACGGTAGCTCGAGGCTTGTATATTGAGGGTGATTTATTGAGCAAATAGTTGTTTAATATTACGCGACATCTTGTTTAAGACAACATCTAAATTCATGTTTGCTTTGATAACTTGAAGTAAATTTCGACAAAGGTCTCGGTTTGAGCTATTTTGTTACCCAGTAAACTGAAGGGTATCTAGATTAACTATTTACGTCGATTTTTCGAGAGTTCATGGGCAAGTCTCAATGTTTTGTGTGTTCCTACTATTTAAAGCACCTGCCATCTTATCTCTTTACCATCTTTGGTTGACCGGTAGAGAATGCCTTAGACATTAAGTCCGCCTTTGTACCTTTATTGTGTGCGAAAAGTTTAAATAAATAAATAATTGTCTGCCATCAAAATGAAAATGCATGGTGCTCCGAGAATTGCGAAGCTTTTAGGTAGAAACCTAGATATTTGAAAATCATACTTCAACATTACATAAGCTGACAAATTGTTCAATTTCCATACTGTACCTACAAATTCAAATCGGCTTCATTGTGACTAGAATTTACCCATAATAACTCAAACTATTCCAGGAAATAAACTGATTGTTCTATTATATCTTTAGTGCCTGAACTATTTCAAAATATAATTTAAGTAATGGAAATTGTAACCTAATTTTATTTTAATTGGTGTGGTATTTCTATGTTTATTGTGTGTTAATTTTCATTTTTGTATGTTCGTGTTATTTCTTGACGTTTTTGTGACCTACATACCTATGTCCGTTTGTGTAAAAAAAAATATATTAAAAAGATTTTGTAGGTTAAATAATTGTTAAGTGAATGAAACAACAGATTAAATTTTTGGATTTATTTATTTAGAATCCATGTTTGTAAACAGATTTGTTAACTTACACATAAGGTCTGTTTAAAAAATAATTAAATATTGCTACAAAAAGTACGCACAGTTACTGATGTATGACTAAAAGAAATGAAAAAAAAAAGAGAATTATAAAGCTTAATTATTATAATCACAATTCTTAAAAACAACTCTATAACCACAAAACCTATGGATAAGTTCAAATCTACCTGAGCATCGTTAACATAATTTTGATTATAAATAAATTATCTTTTCAACATTGAATTTTAATAAAGAATTAATTTTATTGAATATACAATTGTCAAAAGAAATATATTCTATCTACAATATACAAGTAACAAACATTTAACTATGTACATTCAATAGTTCGGACTAGTTCACGATTGTATTCGAAAAGTGTGTAAGATTTTTTTTTACAAAATTTACAAGAGGAACACCACGGACAGTCGGGAGTGTCCAGTTTTGACACGAATGGCTGAGCTTTTACAAAAAATGGGCAAAATTCTTCAAAAAACATTAAAGAAAATTCAGGCATTTAATATTAAGTACTAAGAAAAACATATTTGAATATTGGATAGTGAACTGACATAAGAAGGAGATATTAAACATTACTGAAATAGAACGTGGATACTTTTTTGCAAACAAAATATTGTTCTACTACAGACATACATCGATATGTATACCGGCACACATTGAAGACAGTTCCACCTTATCCAACAATATTAAAAAGAAAATGTCATTATGTAGTACAATATGAAAAACGTAATATTATTTCAACAGGGGAACGCGACACATTTCCCGGCCTGCGAAACCTAATATTGTTTTGTTCCCGTCTGTAGTTTGACAGTAGTTACAATTTTACGAGAGCCCAGTCACAAGTGTGAAGATCGTAAAGTATGTCAAATCGCTTTACCATGACACAGAAGATCGCGGGGTGAAATTCAAAATTTCACTGTTTCTCTACATTATCTGTACATACGGCATACCACGTAAAGCTCTCTTAAAAAATTACAAAAAACTCTTTTATCAACATATAATAATTAACCTATCTATAATGTATTTACAATTATTGCTATTGAATGTTGCGCTTCCAACGCCCAAGTACTTACACAAACTGGCATATTGCCTCCTCTACTAATACCTAAATACAGTCATAAATGCTTTCTTAAATACTCTGTTCAAAATAAACGAGAAATGTGTTGAAAGTAAATAAATGTATTTGTATTTTACTTCAAAATATTATCTTCGTACTGGGAAATGTGGACATAACCCCGACATTTTATGTACTGTGTACGAATGGACAATATTAAAATGAAGGAAATGTATGTACTAATGGGAATTTGCAGCATAACGGATGTATTGCAACATATGAAACAGGTAGGAGATAAAGCTAAAATATTATTAATGTTTGTATTTTGAACAGAGTAACGAAACAAAAGCTAAACTAAAATTACAATAAATTGCTGCCATCCATGATATGCTCAATTTATAACGGAATGATAAAAAGCGATTTCAAAATCCGCACGTGAAATCGTAACAAGCAACCTATATAAATTTCTACAATCCATAATAATATTCCGTACTGAAATCTATTTTACGATTGAATCTATTAACATCGATTAATTTATCTTTGTCCACATTGTATTACTTGAATATATCAAAGAAGAAGAGTCATCATAATCTTTACATTATTGCATTTAAACTGTTAATCGTTTCATAAAAATTACAGCACGCACAAGTGCTTTGAAACTCAAGTCAGTCTTTAAGTAACAAGTTCTTACACAAAGAATATTTGTGGGTTTGACATCGTAAATCATGATATTTATAGACAATCGTCTAATTAGACACTTAATTGCTTCAGTAGAAGTCAAATAGAAGTTTACCCACACTAATCTATGATCGCACCGCCCAAAACATTTACCGCATTCGCCTCATTCTTATGCAGAAAGTAAGTTTCAGTCTTATTTTGAGTTGATTTAAATACTAAAATGTATCTGACAAAATGTGACTTAATGAACCCATTTGATAGGAATGCCTGGTGCGAAGGTTGAAAATATAGGCAAGGCAAGACGCTTTTCTAGTTTGTTTAAAAAAAGTGAAATGGGGTATTAGAATTTGCCAAGTTCATTCGTTCTCAGGTGCGGGCGGCGCGGATGGTTCAGTGTCGGCGGGGAGAGCGGGCGGCTGCGCGGCTTGCGCACGCGCCCGCGCCAGCGCCTAGGCAAGCGCCGGCGCGGCAGGCCTCGCTCAGGGACGGTGGGGGTGAGCGGAACTTAGTGAAGAACTACTCACCCCCGAGTCACTACTTTTCTCCGATGCACATGGCTCCCCGCCGGCTACAAACTTGACTACATTAAGTCGGTGATCGGATTCACAAGTATCATCTCTGGCACCACCGGGAAGACCGCCACTGCGCACGGTCGTTCGTTCCGTACCTGTGCCCGGATAGCGTTCGATTCTGTCGCATTCAGCGTCATCTGGCTGTCGTCGACGAATGGACCGCTTAGCTGTCGGTGCTGGCTCTGGGGGCCTGTGTGTCGGCTCATCAGCTCTGTGGACTAGTGGTGAAGTTCGAACTCGGACGCCTCCAACTCCGACACCGGCTTCATAACACCCCGAGTCTCGAGGAAATTGTCGTCTGCCGAAGGGAGAGTCACCCCCTTCAGAGCTTGAACCGCCGCCATCAGCTTCTGCTTCGCCTTCGCCACCTACGAGAGTTGATAATTTTCTTAGAAGCTTCATAACATAGATTACTTTATTTGAGATAAGTGGTCAAAATTATTGTTCCAACTCACATTCAAGCTGGTGCAGAAGTTGAACAGCAGCGAGAATACGTGTACGGTGTTCAGGAGTCATTATACCCAAGTAGTCCAAATCTGATGGTTCGATCTCCTTGAATAGTTCTATGTCTTCGTATCCATTCCTTGCAAAGGCCACAGCATACTCTAACAAATCTATCCGTCTCAGTAACTCTTCTACTGTACGTGGTCGAGTTTCCCAAAGCCTTTCGCGACTTTTGCACCATTTGGAGGATCTTGAACGGACTGTGTCCCTTTCAGATAAAACTTCGACGTGAGCGAACTTGAAGTTTCCAACTTGATTGTTAAATACGCCTCGCCATATGCCGGACGCATTCATGTTTATCACTTCTATGATGTCTCCTTTCTGTTGACAAATAACTCGTTATTAGAATTTCCTTCCTAGATACAAGCAGCGAGTACGCTTTGGTATTAAGTCGTCTTACCTTGTATCTCAGGGCATCTTTCTCATAAATATTGGGTACGTAATCGACGAGGGCCCGAGCTCGACACAGCATTTGCGGCACGAGTAAACTCCGCCCGGCTGGACTTAATTCTATGTTTTCTTCTGCCGAGAGAGATGAGTGATTACTACCGGCGCGAACCAACGCTTGTGTGCCTGTACATAAATATTCTAGGCTCAGATTAAATAAATTTGAATGTCTACGACCAACACATCGAAAGTAGAATACCTGTGTACATCTTGTTGGACTGTGAATAGGTAGTAGTTTTAGTATTTCAATGCGATGCAATTAGTAGGGTTAGGTTACGATGCAGATAAAATTGAGAATTACAAAAATTACAAGAGGGTATCTGTAAGTAACACATGGGGCGTTATGGTACAAAGAAAGGAAAGACCAACTTATTTACAAAACCATTTATATTAACACAAACAAAATAACTCAATAAATCCACTCACTACTGCCTGATCCGCTGGGAAGACTTTCGAAAGAACTATTAGAACATGGAAACGCTTGGTCACCACTCGTTCGTCTGTCACTGCCTTCGGGGCCCCTTTCTTGTCTTAACCTTGATATCTTTCTTTGGACGTCTTGTCTGAGACCTCTCACTTTTCCTGCCAAGTTTGATACACCTTCGCATTCCTCAGCTGACTGGAATTAGTGATAAAATTGTTAATTGGGCAAAGGAAATCAAAATCAAAAGCAACATTTGTACCAGCAAATTTATTAATTTATGCTAAATTGATATTGCAAACAATTTTCGACTACAAGGAAAATACAATGAATGGCAGTGTATATTTGTTGAATTACCTTATGCACGGTGGCTATGTGCTGTGAATCTGTTTCACTTTCTTGATCTTCGTAATCAGACGAAGCAGGCGATAAGGGATCAGCACCTATCCGGTAGCCGGACATTTGCCTGTATCCCCTCCTGGAATCTCGCTCCGACCGGTTTGACTCTAAAGAGATGCCAGATAGTCTTGATCCTATAGATTGGATATCAGACGCGGCGTAATCCCCACTCTCCCGATCTCTTGCCGTTCGCAGGGGGATCACGGTGGTCGGATAGGGGCCACTCTGCGGAATAATTAATCCTCGCCGAGGGGTTCTCGCTAAACTTATATCTCCGGCGCTTCTTAGTGATATTACGCCTTCGCCTCTGGATTCATTTCTTAGGTTGAGAGTAAAGCAAACACGTCCATTTTGAAATGAAGCCGCTGGAGTTCCTCCTCCCATTAAAAAGTCTTCAGGGTCACTCTCGTATGGTGGTTCGTCGTACCAGTGCCCTCTTCCTGAAAGCCCCCTTGCTTCGTCGTCGTACATATACGTGTCGTCTGTAAACGAGCCTTCTATTAGACCAGTGCAGCTCATATTCCAGTAATGCAAATAAAAAAATACGTGCTAACAAAATTGCCAAAAAAGTTTACCGTAAAAATGCCTTCCATATAGTGGCGATTCACTGACAACACTGCAGAAAAGCTGTGGTACGAACATCGTTAAGCCGTGCGTGGTTGCAAAATATTGTTTATCCAAAACATGCATTCAGCATTTCTCGCAAAGAAAACATTGATTTGATGAATGATAACAATGGCTTTGATTTTATTAATTAATTTTCATATATAATAATAATAATCAAAGTCTACCGCGTTGATGGTTTCAAGCTTTTGCTTACGATAAAATCGAACAATGATAAATAATAAACGATTAAATTAAACCCTCGTTTATGTATACCAAGAAATAATAAAATGATGAATGACTGATGCACATCGAAAGCATACTGAATGATCATAATGTCGAACGTGTAATATTGTGCGGAATGCTTATTTTGACGATGTAATATCGTCAAAATAAGCATTCCGCACAATATTGATCAAGTAAGTATCCAAAAATCGTGCAAGCATCATGCGTAATCACGTCTCAACAATAAATAGCCAAATCTGTTTGTTTCAATACTTTAGAGATCTTGAAGTAACCATTTTTTCTAACAACTTCATCACATTTACTCATTATTTTTTAATCTTTTCCAAAATACCAAAAACAATCAGATTAAAAATGTAAAACTCAGGTCAAAAGCACAATCATTTTAAATTGTTTTTCAACCTTGTCCAAACATTAATAAAACATGGTGTTGGACAAGGTTATGCCCGGAATTAATTACGACATACCTCCGAAGGGTCCTCGCACACCGTCTCTTCCCATGTTCATAAGACCATGTCTTATATCTCTAAGGATCTGTAACAACAACGAATGCTTGCAAAAAATGTTAACACATCAGACATGAATATTTTAAGGAACTTTTTCCCCCAAAGTAGATAACATTATTTTAATTTTGCAAGGAAACTGAGCCAGCTATTTTGTAGGGGAGTGGGGAAACAAAATAGGAGAATTTTAATTTTAAAAATAATGAGCAATTTTCACGAGTCCGTTACATTGTGCCTAAACATTTTTGGATTTTGCAATTTTTCCCACCAGCCGAGTTCATCCCACTTTCTTTGTGGAAATAGCAATGCCCTAAAGTGAGACGTAAAATCTTTATGGTGTTTATAAGGAAATGAGATGCTTCTATTTGCCTGTGTTGTGTTCACGTACAATCGTACACGTAGAGGTAAAAATATTATTATTTTTTAAGAATAACGGAGGTAATAAATGTCCAAAACAAAGCTATAAAAGGTTAATATTATTGATAAGGTTCATTCTTCAGAAAACTATAACTAAAGATATTTTCTTCAGCAGTGGCCTTTATCTAGACTTTTAAGCGCTTATTCTTAAACATAAATCGTACGAAGGCAGGTCGAGAAATCTTTTAAAATGCTTCCTAACGAAATATTTTCCTGAATGCGTGAACACGATAATAAATATTCAAAGGGGGCAATAAAAAGACCACTTTCTCGTAAGTAGAAAAGTATTGAACATTAACTTAATTTATGCACACTTAGTTACCAAGACGGCGCAGTTTATACACGAAAGGGATTTACTTGTCGCACTGTTCTAGAAAATGAGATTTTAGCAAAATTTTACGGGAACATGCCGTAAGAATATGTTACATGAAATTCTTTTGTTATGGAGTTGTAATTTTTCTGTTTGACGTTTATTAGCATACTGGTTAACTAAATATATCTGAAAACTTTTAACGATGCTATGACAAAAAAAATATATACATATCCCCATGTCCAATATTTTCAATAAACACCCAAAAGTCTGTATCACCGATTTCAATATTACCGAAATTGCGGCAAACAGTTTATTGGAACAGTAAAATTTCAATGTTCAATATTCCGAAGTTCGACCCATAGTTTTACGAGCGAAATGTGCTGAGCAAGGGGCTTCCGAAGTTTCGTAGGGAAGCGATACAACTGCCTCTAATAGGCTTAGTCCGAGATTAGGGCACGATTAGCTTGCCTCGGTAGGTGCGTCGAATGGTAGAGCCAGTGAGGAGATTATACGTTGGTGCGAGGCTGGCATCAGATTATTTTTGGATGTAGGCTTTGTGAGCGGAGGGAACTTTTCGATTGCATTAATGCATTGTTTTCGAGCGTAGTTGTGAATAAAAAAAAAACTGATGGAAGCATTTTTGGGAACGCGTTTTGTTATAAAGTTACGGCATCGTTTTGGAATATTTAAATTTTGTCAAAAAAAAACCGTTTCTAACAATTCTAGTTTAAAATTCTGTGCATTGTATTTTCGTTTTATGTTTAGGCATTTTTAAATTGAATTTTATTTCTATCGTGAATTTACATATGAACAATGGTATAGTGGACACAGGTATCATGGTCGCTGATAAACTTTAAAAAATATTACCTCTTCCTGTTCTCTTGCTAGTTTGTCTTTTTTCTTCATTGCTTCTTGGACTTTTAACTGCAACAAGAAATATGCGAATTTAATTTTCAGTTTTTATTTTGTATTTATGAAGAATTCTTTCTTTGGTTCGTTTTTATCAAGTCGGAAGATACCGTGAGACACCCGTTTGGGACGAAGTTCCTTCCGTTGTATAATTATTATGTGAGCCACCTAGTATGTTCCGAAGTTTTTAGTTTGCTAAAAACTTATACTAGATGGCTCTGTATTAAAAAACTAGACTTTTGACACTTGAAACTGACTTTTTCGTTGCGTGACGCTTTCGGCCTGTTTACTTCTATCGCAAGCCGCGTTATAGAACTTCATTCCAAAAAAAAACGAACACCTAACAAACATCTTTTTTTTCTGAAGTCTTTATGATAAAATCATTATAGGTACATTGTCAAAAGTGTGCATCAAAATGTATGACAAAATAAGGAATGTAATGAGATTTGTTTTTTAATGGCGTCCTTAACCTTTTGACCGCCACAGTCGTGTATAGACGACAAACCAAAATGTGCCCAGCACGCCACGGTCGCGACTGGGTGACAGAATTTTAAACGTAAATAAATAATAATAATAATAATTATAATAATTTCGACCTCACTACTATTTTGTAGGTATTAAAGGATGAATTCGGAGCTTGGCGCTGAGGGCACGCTTTTTCATTTTTGACGTGGCGGTCAAAAGGCTAGATAAAAATATCCATCCATCGTGCACAACATGCGTTTTTGTGTAATTAATTTACCATGCATAACATTTTCGTTTCGTGCAAATAATGCCAATCTACGTGTGCAAAAATAATAATATCATTTATATTATAAAAAGAAATTAATAAATAAAAAATTGTGAAAACATGAGAGTGATAAAATATAATTTTATGCGATATTGTACGATCCGTAGAGCCACCTCCAATTCTTTGAGCATGCCGATTAAAATAAGCCAAAAGTGGTTGATGAGATTTTGAATTTTGAAACCTGTTAATACTCTGTTTGGCAAATAAATATTAAATATCTAAATACATAATAACACTGTCGACAAATATTGATTTATATTCGAGACAACTTTAATTTCAAAACACATTAACATAACAGTATTTTAAAGATAGCACAAAAATAATGAGATGACATATAAAACTTGATAAATAATAAACTAAATAAGCATTCTGACTTATACAAATAAAACGTAGCTATATTTATTTTTATTATATAAAAGCCAAACGTTACTATGTTTAATTGAAATGACTATCAAAATAAATAAAAAATACGTCTATACACATATAAATGGGCTTAATATTTTGCCATCCAGAGCATAACAGATTGTGGCATTTTCCTTCAGCACCTTTGAGGCAGAGCATTTTACTGCACAATTAACCAGAGATGTTAACGATACAATATATTTTACATAATCGCTTTTTAAAATGCCATGTTCAGCCTGAATTTGAATACGAACGAAGAGAGAGAGACTAAAGTTACTCGAAAGTTTTTTTTGCTACAAAAAATTATGTACTGTGTTCAAAATGTTTTCAGACGATATTAAAAACCAACAAAGGTGATTTTCTCATGGCAAATTAAAACTGCTCTATCACCCATTGATGTAGAAGGAAAACGTGCTGAATGCTCACCCTATGTATAGTTTCTTCGAAGGTGTTTGGTTGGGCGGCACTCATTTGAAAGAAGCGGAGGCGGTCATAGTCTCTCGGGTCAACCATGGACCTAAGAGCCGTGTCGGGTCCAGGCCCTAGGCCGAGGCCACTTTGTAGCACGCTGTCCGGTGTGTCCACCTGTTGGAAAGTATCCCTTGTAATTTGGAGGCCAAAAGCCGGCTTTTTACCAAGTTTTTCAAGATTTTGTCCCTTTTTTGTAGTGTTGTTTTTTTCTGAAGTGAATTGCGGCGCTGTTGCTGTGTAAATGTTGTCACATATTATGTTTGTAAATACATACATAGAATTAAATGTCATAAAACTTACACGGAATTACACAGATTATATAATTATATTAGATATACGTACAATATTTGATATACGTGAGGCTAATCTTTACCATACAAACTCCGTGCGAACCGTCAAACGTTATTTTAGGACGGATATCAGATCTAAAGTTCTACACAACAAAAATAAAACAAAAATTAAGTACCTATTCAGAGTAAAATTTACATCATTTATCTTATGATCGGCCAGTCATTTTTCTCATAAAGATTTCTCGCAAATACACTAGCAAGCTACTTCGGAAAGTCTAACTTTTTCCCGAATCACCGTAGCCTCGAGCGATATGATAAATTATAGCCTGAAGTTGGCTGAAGTTTCCAACCATCATAATTTTAGTGCAAATAAAGTTTCGTAAGCGAAAAGTTTGTAAGTATATGAAATTAGTACCTACTAGAACTTCATTAAATGTAATAAATAGTTATTTTGATTAATGAACCTTTTGAGCGCAGATTTATTAAAAAAGAGTGTCCTCATCATGAATTATGTACTTATGACACATAAAATGTCGATTTGTAAGTAATATTTTTGTAGCTACCTACCTTTTAATAAATATTTATTATGAATAGGTAGGTTTGTTTTTTTTCCTTCCCCGGCGGAATGAGGATATTAACGTTTTTATTAGAAATATCGTGTGATTGAACATCAAAAAGACACCGATGAGAAATATACGGTGACCTTTTTAAAAACCGAAAGCCAAAATCGTTTTATAGGGAGCTTAACAGATAGTAAGTACCTAGGTAGTACTTACTCCATACTATACAGATAGATACTTACCACTACCATATAAATTCATTGCTCTTACAAACATTAGACTACAGCAGTACCAAAAACACAACGAACTACGAAACTAACATTCAATATTTACCAAAACCTCAACTTCATTCATAATTCACTATTGTCTATGCCAACAACGACAAAACAAACGAAGCAAACAAACAATCAAAATCACACCGCTCTAATTAGCATACGCTCATAACGTCACTACAACTAGGACAACAATGGGTTTTCATTTATCATTTTCACTTAAGCAAGGAAAAAGCTAAGGATATCTGCATCACAATGAAAGCATGTACATACGAATCAATTAATCATACGACCAACAATGCTCGCCCATTAACTCCCACTTGATAAGGGAATAATGCGAATAGCCTACAATAGGCGCTTCTATAATGCGACAGCGCGGATGCCCCAAACTCGAACCTCGAACGATTTATTGGCCCCTTATCAAAGTCACACACGTTTTCTTTATGCGGAAATATCGTTTTAAATTGTGTTTGAGCTATTGACGGCTTTAATGGGTTCAGTTTTAAGGACCTTTTTTGGGTGGCATCGTTTTATTGGATTTAAAGGAAGAGTTATTATGGTACCGTTAATGGAAACAAAACCTTTTCAATATTATTGGTTAAATGTAATTGATTAAAATACATGGCATACTTTAAGACAGTTTTTTACTGCATCGATGACAAACGATGCATGAAGTTTAAACGTTATTAGGATTTTTATACTCACTTAAATTGTGATTTAAACCTCTAAAGATAACACAAAGACCATAATTTACTTCATAATCATAAATCATCCAGGGAAACAAATCAATTTCAAAATTAACATTTAATTTGACGCAAACACGATTCCGCTTAGATTGATCTATCTATGAGTGACGATGAATAAATAACCTACATATTTGTATTGCAATAAAATTTAATTTTGATTGGCAGGCACAGAGCGATTCAGGACTGCAATTGACACTATAATTGGCGACAAGCATTGAGAGATATTGGATTATTAATTCATTTTATCCATTGTCTATGTTTGACGGCTGAAAGTGATTGGCAGCTATGGAATGAACAAAACAGTGCGAATATTTAATGGTTTCGAGGCTCACATACCAGACTCACAGGTATCTAAATAGATGAAAGACGCGTTCAATGTAAAAAAAAAATCTTTGAATATTCATTAACAAAGGTTACTTGTAAATAACTACCTTCTTCTAATTCTGTAGTAATTATACAACGTGGCGACAATGTTGACATTAATTTAACACACATATACATTTTCACATTTTCATTTCATGAAGACATTAATTATATTTCCATGAAACGTTGTTATTTACGTATTTATTTAAAATGTTAGGTTAGGTTAGTTGCATTACAGAGCAACCTGTACTAAAAGAACCGTCACGGATCATAACATTCGCATCAATGAAATTAAAACGAATAAGCAATACTTTTAGGGTGAAACAACTGCAAAAAGTAGGTTACTTGGTTTTATTCTTTAGTTTTGTTTTTAGTTTTTAACCTATCAACATATATATGATTAATGGGCACTAGCCCTACCCATGTGTTAAATTAATGTCACCATTGTACCGCCACGTTGTATAAAACAAAAAATAAAAAAATCTCTAACAACGAAATAACATCAAATTTTAACTCCAATGGAATATTCCAGAAACAAAACAATACATACTTTCTTTGTACAAAACCGCAAACTAGGCGCAACATTCAAGTCATTTAGTAATGCAAAAATATTCAAAACAAAGTTGCATACAAGTTTCATAGCTAAACGTGCTAGGAAAGTAATCTACGTCAAAAACAATGGTTCTGAATACATAACAGCAGTAAACTTGATAAATGTGGAACGCTAGGGTTGCCCCGCGAAACAGTATGGACTAATCCAGTTTATTGTTCTGTCAAGGTAAAATTAAAAATGCACTACAGAAACAGATTGTGATTCTAAATTTCGAATTTTGTCGTGTTTCTGTGCTGTATTAAGAATAATCATTGGTACATACTACAAAACTCAAACACAGCACATAGTTTGCGATATGGCTTGCAGAGTAAACAAACTGAAATGGCAGTGGGCTGGCCATACATGTTTGTTACAGGACTGATGGCCGGTGGAGCAGACGAGATCTGGAGTAGAAACCGCGTATCGGCATACGTAGTATAGGATGCCATGATGTGAGATGATCCAATGACTTTAAGAAATTGGCTGGGATGGACTGGATGCAGAAGGCTGAAGACCGTATTGTAGCGCACCCTGGGAGAGGCCTATGTTCAGCAGTGGTCAGGCTGAGTTGATTAATTGATTGATAGAACTCACTAATTGTTTAGTTCATTTTTTAAACTATCTCTTGTAAAATGCGAAATGGTCAAACAAGATTTTCCGAAATTTTCTGTTCCTGTAATTCATTCATTTGTGTAAGTTCTACACACAAAATGCAAAATAAATAAATGAACGTCAATCATTGTGTCTATAATTTTAGTTCTATATCTTTTTTTTTTAAAACGTGTTAAAAAAGAAATACTTGAATTTTATTCGCTAACCCTAGTGAGAACGAATAACTTCGCTTACTTATGTGAAACTTTAATATCGGCTACGTTTTAATCTATTTTACACGAAAATCTTTTTACGATTCATTTGCATACTTCGCGTTTCGTAGTTGGAATTAAATTTTATTTAGTGGTACACAATTTGCGACTAACTTCGGGAATTTGTTGAAATCTTTGGATACAGTTGTTTGTAAGTGCTCTAATAAAATTTGGAATTTAGATAGTAGGAGGAATTTTCGTGTTTCGAATTTCTGATTATGTCCCAAAAGATTAAGCTACAGTTATTTCAGTAACCTTTTTGGAGGCGTAATAAAATTACCAATCATAGGCAAGTCCCTACATTTTAAATCGATGTCATACAAAAAGTTCAACGTTGAAGATAAAGTAATGTTACCTGCTACGATGTTCTCGAGTACCCATCATCAGCAAATCCGGTTTTATATCCTTCTTTATTACAGGCGAAGGTGAAATGGGCGCCTAAACACGCAAAGTACTCTACCACTAAATTGTCCAACAATGCAACGTGCAATACTCGTTTATCGGTACAAGATGCTCGTATTTATCGTCTTCGAAATGCTAAAAGCGCCCGTGAAGCAACTATAACGTTTTATTACCCTCTATAGAGCACAAACCATACACATAAACATGGACCAATAATACCTCCCACAAGAACTATCGGCGGCAACGTGCCAATACCGTGTGAGGCGAACTGTATGATTACTTTGTTCTTACGTAAAATGAGCTGTGGTTAACTTTAAAATTGTTGTTGCCGAAGAAATATTGTTTAAATGTATTTATGTAATAAAAAATCCCTATTAGGTATGTTACTATTATATGTATGTAAACCGAACATAGTATACCTACGATGTGTATTTTATCAGTAAATAGCTTTAAGTACTGTACCAAAGCCGATATAGTAAAACTAGCAAGTTATTTTTCTTTCATCTGTTTTATTATCATCTTCAAGGACACATGTCATATTCGTGCAAAAGTAGCTGGCTGCTCACAAACGAAGATTAATCCTATAAATAAATATTTTATCGGTACTAACTTAAGCTCGGCACAAACGAGCTACCGACCACATCCCACGGTAATTCAACAACAAGCAGTTCACAAACGGTTTTTCGTACGTTTTGTATGGATTTATCACACGCGTGTGGTCCATCTGCTACAGCAGTACTCATTACCGCAGCGAAAGATAACCGTAAAGCGATAACTCCGGTTGGTGGTTCGTTTGCACCGAGCTCAACGTCTTCTTAGATATAAAACAAGTAGGTCAAAGATTAAAGGAAGTTGTGTCCCATCAGAATTTTTTATTTTCTTCTAAACTGCTAATTCCGCAAAACAGCAAAGGCTAAAGAAGTTTATTCGCGGATTTGCCGGCGCAGTATCAAGTGACGGGGCAAGCAAAATTTAATTTACCCCAGTGAAAATTGGCTGGACTTACTTTAAAAGGAAATGCTGCTTGACACTGCAAAAGTGATTTATGTTAGCGAGACATACTAATTTGTGTGTTACATAATTATTAAACAGCTCACTACTTCTTCTTTGATGTAAAAATATATTACTTAATCAAGAGAAAAACATATTATGTAAGTACATAACAAGGTTGAGTACCTATAATATGATTGAGTCATATTTTTTTTCTGCTGTTTTTTCTTTAATATTGCACAGATTTCAAAATCTTAACTTTGTCTTTTTTTAGGCTTTTATAATAACAACAATTTTTATCGTTATCATCAATATTTTGTCCCAAGCCATCGTTCAATCCATGATCTCAACAAACGCTCATAACGAACCGAACTTTAAAAGGCCTCCTTGCAAGCATTACAAATAACGCCATCCACTTCTGATCCCCTAATCACAGCTGGACACGGCTTGGTCAATAAACCGAAAAAGGCGACTTTTGACAAGACTAATCCTAAGTGCAACTTGGCCGATAAGGATTATACCGGAGCTCTAATGGCCTTTATCCCTTGGCCCAACAAACGTTCATAACTCACCGTCTTGGCTTGGCTCAACCGACTTAACTTTGGCAGGCGTCATTTCTCAAAAGGCATGCGGTGACGTACTACCCAAGGGGAGCTGTTCTTCACCCCTCTCGTCTGGAGATTAATAAATATATAGGTGGACGTGGAAAAATGTAGCACTTAATTTGGCTGAGATGAGTTGCGTATTCGAACCGTGTATTTCTTGTGTGTGGGTTATTGGTATGTTAAGGATCACATTTTTTTTGTCATTTCATTCTTAGATGTACCTACTCTGTAATGTTTGTTGTGTGTAGCTGTTCTTACTGAAAACATTACAAATAAAAAATAGCTGGTCTAAGAAACGAATGAGTTTTTTTTTAAATCTTTGTACATCTTTCCCCAGACACGTATGTATTTCAATATCGCACAGACTGACGTTCTCCATTTAAAAATGTATCCACCTTTGATAAAACTTTTCATCGCTATCTTCCCACCGAAAAAAGCCCAGACTTAAGCGCAAACATTCCAAAAAAATTAAGCGTAGCAAAAGTACGTATTGTACGTTGGTACGTACACACGACGCGTCATACTAATTGCTCAGAGTGCATGTCAAAGGCGTACCGGCGTCGCGCCGGATCCACATAATGGTGCATGGGGGGGTTGCAAAAAGGAATGTATGAAAAAACGCGAGAGACAGACGCCCTAAGCGTGTACTCAAACTAAGATTCGGTTACAAACAGTTGTTGTTGCTAACGAGAAATCGCGACGACAATAGCGGCAGACTCGTGTGTGGCGAGCTTTATTGGAGACTAAATTGTTTTCGATCTAATTGTGTTTGACCTAAAATCTGGAGTGGATTGAGAGCTGAGACCAGTTCAAGTAGCATTTCACGATATATCTGTAAGTGGTATTGGGACTCCGTCATAAAAGAGCTTTACTGATTTGATCGAGTAATTGTTATTAGGTTACTTTCAAAGTAACTTATGCTATGAACTATTAACATCCAGCTATGGTACAATAACTAAATGAGGTCTAAGTTTAGCTAAGAAGTACATTGGTAATTTGGTCTACTTCGTGATACAAATTGAAAAACTTTATAACACCTGCTTCAATGCCGCCTTAAGTGCATTATAATAATACTTCTTTCTTCAAAGTACCTACGAGTAAACTATAGTGCAATTAAATTTTAAATCGCATGTTCAATTTAAGTAATTTAAATTGTAAGTTTATTAAAGCAGCAGTTCTTCTAATTAAATTGTGTACAATAGCTAAATGTTAAGAATGAGGTGCCAAGTTATAGGCAGTACGTTTCACGGCATAATTGACCACCCACACAACTGTTGTAAACTTTACTATTTAATAATTATGAACATAAATACATATTAACATATTTGGTTAGGAAAAAAGTGCAGTGTTTACCTAAACTCACATTGTGTAGGTATGTGTTGTTGTACTCTATAGGGTAAAACCCATGGTAAAAGTTATCGATTTAAAAAAAAAAACATTTAATGTGGCTCCATCGATTAACAAAAGACCCTGTATTTAGCTTCTGTGATTGTTGCTAAGTTGTAGATACTTAAGAAAAACAAGAAAAACTATTTAAGCGTTTTGCCTCTCTCCTACTTATTTAGCATTTTGCTGTGCTAATAGGATCTATATTTGTTTTCTGTTTATTGATTATTAAACTATTCAATCCCACCTGTATTTGATTAATTAATTATTATTTTTTTATGTTATAGTAACCTTGGGCTGCAGCATCAAGGTCAACAAGAGAGTAATTATAAACGTATTCTAACAGAGCAGTCTAACAGAGATTAATTGAGTTAGGAAAACAAGGTTTTTATGTATTGATTGATGATTTGTTGAAGGTTTGCATTATTATTGTATATTTATGTCAAAGAATCAGCATTGCCATCCAACGTGGCAACGCTGCCAGCCTTTTGGGCACATTTCCCACTGATAGCGATAAGGATGAATTTTTTGACGCCCTGTGATCTCTTCCCGTTTTTTACTATTTTTTTATGTTATAGTATAAAATAATGACAATGATTGGAAACATTACATTTACATTGGTGGATTACAAATTCCAAAACCGTGGCTGTTTAGCACTAGATTAATTGTAATCTAATTAATACTAAAGAAAGTAATACATGCATACTTTTAACTATATTATTAAATTATTAATTAGCTCTAAGTTTATTAGGGAAACGTTGTTATTTGAGGTAACACTCGATATATTTTAGATACAGATCAAATATTTTGTGGTCGCAATTTTTAAAAACTTTATTTATAAAGGTAAAAGAATGCGTAAAGAGTCTTCAGTTCAAATCGACCATCGTTAAATACATGATCTGCCAGTTTTTATTTACTGATTCTTCACACACAGCAATCCTGTTAATAAAACACGTAACGATATTTTAGCCAAATCATTATATAGGTAAATTGAGACCTGACCTTTTTATAAATTATACATTGGTACCTGCTTGCTTATGTGACAACTCACACTGTCTTTTTCACAATCTTTAAATTAAAATTTTGTCGCCACGACTGCTTTTTTTTAAGGATAGAAAAACATCAGATGATTCCTCCCGCTCTGGGTGAAGCGGAAGTCACTAAGAGTCTAACAGTCCCTGTTAAACTCTTACTGAATAAAGCCCATCCGTGTTCCCTCCTTCGCATTTTATGTTACGGGGCAGCGGTAACCTTTTCGGACGATCGCGCAGATCCAGCCGCCAAGGTTACCTAAACAGTCGTTTTCAAAATGTTTCGTCTGAGTCTTCAAACACGGCTAAAAAAGCCCTTATAGCCCATAAGGGCTTTTTTAGCTTATGACAAGTCAATAAGTTTTTTGCTGTCGCATCATGGTTATCGCTGATAGATTGTAATTTTGTCTTAGTTATCAGGTTATACAGGTTGTGACAAAATCCATAATAAAGCCGTCATCAACTCATTCTGTACATCAAACTAAGTAAATAAGTTTGTACAAAAATAATAGCTGGGAAACTTTTATTTTTGGTGTGAAAATTTGCTGTTACGGTAGAGCACATTGCAAAATATTGTGCTTATGTGTGCATGTAATGGTAAAGGGGTTTTGGGAATATTTAAATTTTAGTTATAACATTTAGTACTCATTGTTTTCGTAAATAGAAACGTCAAACAATGTTGAAACTTTGACCTTCAATGTATCGGTAACTGAAAAGTTCCCAGATATGGTCAAAAAAAATCATAATAGAGGCACTTCAAGTCATTCTCGGCTTTGTTAAGGGTATATTTACACAATTGCACCAGTTATACAAGCACGTTTTTACTGTAGTAATAGTACTATATACTAATACTGTAGTAACAGCAGTGATAGCCTAGTGGTGTGACCGTCGGACTGCCAAGTCATAGGTCTCGAGTTCGAAATCGTGAGGAAACCAGCATGTCTGAGAGATATTTCTCAACAGCAAGTGAAGCTAAGTTAGAGGCTCATGGGCTGCACAAAAACTCTTTCACCAGGTCAGTCGCTAACCACTCGTAAAGAAGAAGACTGTAGCAATAATCTGAACAGACATCATTCTCGGTTGATATGGTATAATTTGGTTAAAACATCAGGTCACCAATACCAAAAAGCTTGGAAATACGAATGAAATACTTACCCGTTGGGGCGGCAGTACTTGTCGAGGACTATGAGTGTGCTTCGGCGAACAGGATCCATGCTTCTCTTTCCTATGAGACTTCAAACCTCGCAACAGCCTCGAGAACGTTGTCACCTTCTTCTTGGCAGTGCCCAGGCAGTTGTCTACGAAAAGAATGCCTGCTTAAAATTAAATTGTAACTAACTACAAAATAGAGAAAAAAAATAGCGAATGTTCCTATTTTAAATAAATACCTGACGAAGGTAGCAAGAGCTGCCGTTTTAATTTAAATGATTATATTATATTATCGATAAAACTGTCAAAAAACAGCTTTGAATTATTCTAAATAAAATGAAGAAGAGAAAACTTGTACCTATCAAATTGCCTACTAATAGACTCTTCTCAGAGAAACGGCGTAGGTACTATAAAACTCCTATTAATTTTACTAACAAAATTGCTTTTCACGAATTAGGTCTAAAAAGCAAGTCACGACTCGACACGTCTAGCCTGTATTAGAAGGTAATAAATCAAGCTCTCAAGCTGCTAGGCATATTTTAGGTTTTTTTTTTACATTTGTAGCGTGTTTTCAAAGGTCTTATAATTTATCGCTTAATTGCTTATTAACATGGAGTGGCATGGTAAGTAATAGGAGAAAATATCAACAATGACATTATAGCTGCACTTTTTTTATTACATGTGCATTTTTCTGCTTACTTTGCACTCAATTTCTAAGTATTCTTATATGAACTAAACGTAATAAAGTACATGATACTAATATCTATGACATGAGAGTCAGCTTGATTGCGAAAGTGATCTTAAAGACTTATAGTCCGTTTGTTATAACATTAGACATATAACGGTTATCATTGTTTCGTTACGTATATTAAAGTCCGTTATTTCACTTTACATATGAAGAAAAGTTATCTATTAACCACTTACATTAAAAAAACAACTGTAAAATGCAGATATTTCAACAATATTACACAATAACTGTCGTTATTTAGACGATATTTGTCCAATGTTATAATAAACGGAGTATTAAGTGAAAAAGTTCGTGTTAAATTAAATAAATTCGAGTATTATATACTGTTATAGAAGGTAAACGTAATCAGCGGGATAGTGGCGTAACACATCATATAAAATGATAATTGACCGCAATAGGTTTTATTTTGACAGTTCACACACGTTCACTGCGTTATTAACATTGCTAAGTAAACGATTTTTTCAAACCTATGAAGCAATGGATTAGCAATATCCTTCAAGCTCTCGGATTTTAATTGAAAGTGTGTTACGCAATTAAGGTGCTAATCAACTGACTTCATTCAAAAATAAATGCCAGATACTCACCGCTTGGTGGGAATTCGTAAAAATATGCTGACCGTGGACTTAGGCAGCTGAAACAAAAAAAAAACATTAGCCCGTAATTATATTAATCACACAAATATTATAAAGGCGAAAGTTTTTGAGTGAGTGAGTGTGTGTTTGTATGTTTGCCCGTCCTTCACGCTCAAACGGCTGAACGGATCTGGATGAAACTTGGCACAGATGTAGTTTATGACCTGATTAACACGTAGAACTTGGGATAATTTCCGACATCATTCATCATTCAGTTAGTAAGAACATAAATAATGGACACTTATCGCATTCACAAATAATTAAGATATTTGGTACTCTAATTTTTATTTGAATTAATCTTTGACACGAATCCCGAAGCCGCTGAAAATTCTCACGAATGTATGAAACATCAAAAAGAATAATTAAAAAAACAAAATCCAACATCCCCCGTAAACACAACACCGATATTGCGGAAAACGGAAAAATATCGGACTAAGTAAAACATTCGGAATTCGGAAAATGGGAAATTAATCGACTTCGGCATTAACAATGCTCTGCTAATGATGATTGTCCGTGAAATGAGTGGCGGTTAATGAAATCGTACATTTTGTAAAGAGTTCGTTTTGATGTGTTCGTCCCCTTAATCAGCTTCGATAATTGAACATTTAAACCGACGTTAATTTTATGAGTATAAAATTAATACGTCTGGTATTTTAAATGTTATTTCAACTTCGTGTTATTGAATCTGAAAATGTGACTGTCAGCACATAATTGAATATTGATAGGTTTTAACGGAAATGGTAGTCGTTCTTTTCACGAATTTATTATTGCGTGTTGCCTGTTCCTATATTATCAGTGAAATTGTGCCCGTAATGAATACAATAAGACATTTTTTTTCTGTTATCCATAACTGGGGCCTAGACAAAGTCACATTTCATTAATGATAACGAAATTAGATAAATCCGAAATGTATAGAATTAGCATAAGCTTTCGAAGTGTCACGTAATCATCAATCGTTTTCAAGTACTAAACAATGTCATTTGTGTAAAGGAACTCGATCCATATTCCCATACAAATGCGTTGACAAGTGGCGTTCTTGACAATCCGAATCGCTGAGATAACGAATTGTTCAATTAACAATTTTGGAAATCGAATCGACATGGAGCGATTTACACTTGTCTAGTATTAAATTTCGTCTAGTCTCCTCTATTTTTAAGGCAGAACTTATCACATCGATAAATTACTCTAGACGAACTTACTCTACTAGTATTACATACCAACACTGTATAATAATTATCGAGTTTCAAGACGCGTATTTCCAAACAATGGTTCAATATCGCACATGTTTCAGTTCGCAAACCGAATATAAAGTTGGGATCGGGCAATAAATCAGAATGAGTATCATATCGGCACCATGCAATGCCGCGGATGCAATGAATATTGATTTTCTCAACAATTTCGTTCTTTGTATGTAATAAATTTATAATATTAATTTCGTTTTTGTTGGTATGTTCACACGCTTTATCAAAAATTAGCTGATGGTTTGAAATAAGATTTATGATTTATTTTCCAATCGTACACAATAAATAATTTAACTCACAATAAATTAAAACGCTATAATTTTTATGGTATCTGCTTATCAAAGATTAGGTAAGTAAAAGCTTACACACTTACTTTTCTGGATTTACTTATTAAATGAAAATTAAAATGTATCAGCGGAGACAACTATTTTGTGATGCCGGTGTCTACGCTAGTAGGTACATTACATAATTATTTCTGAACCAAGCCATTAATTTTCTATAAGATTACAATAAATACTTCATTCCACGAGCTATAACTATTTAATTGTTGTTCAACACCCCGATTTCCAAAGCGGTCTTCATTTGAAACCCATAAAGTTCAATTTAAAGATGCACGTTATAACTCTCACTCGGTCATAACAAAGCCAATAATTGTCAGGCGACTCATAAAAGCTATACGAAACCGGACTCATGTCGAAACGTAATCGAAACCAGCCAACAAAGCAGATAGCGAATCAGAAATAACGACGCACTGCGCATTCTATAGCACTTAGATAAATTTCGTCTAGTTAGTCCGCGTATCACGGCGTTTCTCGCGTTTCTCGTATCTCGGCGCCCATAATCGCGTACCTTGTTAGTAGGATTCCCGTCTGTGCGTAGCGTTAATTGAGTAACGAGTACGTATATCGCCCTAAATGCCAGTACACACTATACAGGCTGTATCTTGGTATTTTATTGATTTAACTAGTTAAACACAGCTTTTGATTACTTGTTGGTTATGTTTGATCAGTCAAGTAAATATTATAAGTATGCTGCACAAAGATGTGCTCGAAGCGTAAGGGGACAGGTTATATTGTATGTACCTACTTTATTGCGATTCTTGGAAATTCCTTTCATGAAAGCTTATTGCATAGAAAGGTTATATGTAATATATTGAACGTTGCTGTATATAATAAAATGTAGATTTTAAATTTATGAATACCCACGGAACTAGGGCAGGCTATGTTAGGAACAGGATTCAATAGATGTATTTTCTTCCAGATATAAATAATTTAATCAGTTTTTCACAAGACATTTCTATGGTAGATCGAAATTCCTATTTGGAATAAGGTTTCTAGGGAATTCATAATCACTAATGTATTAATAGATGTTATTGGATATTGGTTTGTTGTATTGATTATTGTTTTGCTGAAAAACTCAGGAAGTCAGTTTTTCCATCTGGAATTTCTCAGTATCAGCTCAGAATCTGGATTTGTACCCGGTTGATGGCAATAGCTTCGTCCCCCATTACATGGGACTTAAACATAACTAGTAAATTTGGTTCTATATGGTGCATCTCTGACTAACCTATCGGGGAATGCAGGTGTGATGTTATATTTATGTTACAATAACAAGTGTAGGTAGGTAATACTATAATAATATCCAGAAACGACATCACTTATCTCTTTACGTAGGTATGTTAATACCACAGTGTTAAGATCGTTAGTCTCAGCGCTTATTCTCATCAATTTACACAAAATTATGAATGGTATGTGAAGAATTAACATAATGTATCGTAAAGGTTCGTTAGTTCGTTTGTTTTAAAGCTCCCACAGACAGGCGCGACGCGTTTCTAGTTGAAAAAAATCCATGAAGTTTTTATATAAATTATTCTGCTAGAGTCGCGCTGTTGCATCACGCCTGTATGCGGGGAGCTTAACTTGTCATATGTAGGCGTATGTTTATTGTATTGTAAACATTGAAATTGTTAGTCGTCAAAGTATAATGGTCAGATAAAGTGTTGTATTTTATTAAAGGGCACATAAGGTGATGTGTGATTTATATATCCAGAAGATATTTTATATTATTTAAGTGGTAGAAGTAATATTATGTGTAATTTATTGGTTGCAACACCTCTATGCATAATAATGTACGATTGTGTTAAATAAATAGCTCTTCGACCAGAAAGTCATTAACTTCTCATAAGGGTTCCTATTATTCTAGTCGAACTAATCTTTACATGACAATAACCTGGTGACTTGCGCTTGTAAAATATGGAAAATTATTTTTGTAACATGTTGACAACAACCAACATAAATTGTTTGTATGTTAAAATCATGTGATCTTCGATCAAAAATACACTTATTGATCGAAGATTGTGATTTAAACTGTCACCCTACACGGCTTTGTTGACATAATTATTTAGTGTGTTGATTTGCTAAACAATAATTTTTACTGACTTACCAAATTTTTAAATATTATTGAATTGATATTAAGTACCGGTGCGTTTAGTTACGATTAATTTACTGACAATTTAGCCTTTATGTTATTATAAATTTGCAACATTTACATTAAACCAAAAAGACGTCATTTCGATGTTACAAGTTAATTTTATATAGAGTTGAGAATATTCCTCCATAACTATCCTCACACAAGTTTTAGAGGTACTTGTGAGAACGAAGTTACGGTGGAAAATTCTCCAAAAAGGGGTATCCTAATATTTTAATACTTTAAGAAGTCACAAGCTTTGATGCTTGGTCGGGTGCAAAGAGTTCAAGGCTCTTGTAAAGGGATGTCGTTGTTTAGGAATTCGTTCATTTATATTTCAGGAAATGGGAGAAAATTTGCAGTTACCCCTAAAACTTTTTGTACATTAATCAGCGGGTAGCGAGAGATTTTTTTATGGAAGGGGCTGGTTTATTTGATGTATCATTCCTATTTTCATCTTTTTATGGTGTCCATCTATGAAAAATAAAGCGTGGATTTAATATTTTACTTTTATCTGCATAAACAGCAGCAGTCTCATTATATTATATCCTTTCATTTATTCTTAACCTGTATAGGTGTCACTTCTTGGCACTGGTTGTCCATAATGCTATATACCTCTAAGTAATTTTCCGGCGGCATAATTTCATAAGACAGTTCGACTTCTTCCAATAATATTGACATCAAAACAACTGCTTACGGACATGAGCTACTCTACCTCCGGATTCTTTCCATCTTCAATCAGCTCAAGAGTTAAATTGGTATTAAAATCAATATTCCTTGGAATTAGCAAGCTGCGGTGCTCGTACATATTCCGTTTATAGACTAGATGTTTTCATTACGCATTGCTCATCATAATATATTATATTCTTTCATTAATTTTTGACCTGTATTGGAGTCACTTCTTGGCATTGGTTGACACTAATGCTATATCTCGTCTCTCTAAGTAATTGTCCCGCGGCATAATTTCATAAGACAGTTCAACTTCTTCCAAAAATATTGACATCAAAACAACTGCTTACGGACATGAGCTACACTACCTCCGGATCCTTTCCATCTTCAATCAGCTCAAGAGTTAAATTGGTATTCAAAATCAATATCCCTTGGAATTAGCAAGCTGCGGTGTTTTTTTTTTTTTTTGAATTTGCATCTCGCAGTTCAACCAAAAGGTTGTCTACTGCTTAACCGGGCTTGCCTGTGGCTGCCACAAAAGAATTGTAGCCTCCAGCCAGGGCTTAATAAAAACTAAACCTAACTTACAAAACTAAGCGACTACACGCTAAGGGCACCCCCTGCGGGGTTCGGACCTCGGCTTAGGGCGTCGCTGGGGGGGGACAGCAAGGGACAGCTGGATCAGGGGTTTTTTAAAACTACTGGCTCAGCGGCAACGCGGGCTGGCTCGAGCAAGGGTCGGGGGGATGAGAGTGGACAGGGTCGTCGCGACGGGCCTCGACGGCGAGGACGGAACGACGGAAATTTGTGTCTGTGTGCTAATCTAACAGTGCTAGTAGCCGGGCTGCTCTCCTGGAGGAGAGTGGTGGCATCGTCGGGGGCAATGAGGGTATGCCGTGGACGGCGAACCTTACTAATGCGGGACGGGGTGTATCGGGAGGCGGCCGCAATCAGGGGATTGCGGTGCTTTATGGCAGTGTCAAAGAAACGCTTCGAGAGGCGTTTCATGAACTGCTGAACTGTGGGGAGTTTAAAATCTACATGAAGGTCCATGTTACGGACGTAAAAGGGAGCTCCTGAGACCCTACGGAGAAACCGGTTTTGTAGTGTCTGCATTCGATGCAGATACTTGGGTTTGGCGTGCGCGAAGACGACGCAAGCGTATGTCATTATGGGACGGATTACAGCCTTATAGAGACGCAGTTTGCACCGGAGTGACAATTTGCTGCGTTCTGTAAGCATGAATTGGAGCCTACCGAGAGCGAAAGCGGCCCGCGAACGGACCTGCTTTATGTGCTCTGCGAAACTGAGGTGTTGGTCGAGAGTGACACCCAGGTACTTGGCATGCTTCGCCCAAGGGATAGGCTTGCCGTACATGGTGATCGGATTAGGGGGGTTGGGGAGGGCCCTACGAATTCTCCTAAAGAGAACAGCCTGGCTTTTATCGGGGTTGACCTCGATTCTCCATTTCCGGAACCAAGCGCCTAGGGCGTTGGCCGAGTTCTGAAGAGTCTGAGCTATAGCTGGCGGACTGATCCCCGTGTAGTAAATGGCCGTGTCATCGGCGAATAACGCCAATTGGGCCTTTTTACTCTTAGGGATGTCGCTAGTGAACAGGGTAAAGATTAGGGGGGAGATAACGGAGCCCTGGGGGACTCCGGCGCGAATCGGGTGTGGGGAGGAGAGAGCGCCCTCGATGCGGTAGCGAAAGGTGCGGTTCGACAAAAAGTCCCGTAAGATGAGCACGAGACGGTCGGGCACGCCGAGTTGGTATAGCTTATATATTAAGCCATTGTGCCAGACTTTGTCGAAAGCCTTCGCTATGTCGAAGAACAGGGCGCCAGTCATAGCGCCACGCTGGAAGCCGGCACTGATGTGCTCGACTATGCGGTGCGCTTGTTGGACGCACGAGTGTTGGGTACGGAACCCGAACTGCTCGTCCGGAATCAGGCTCTTCGCCTCGGCATAGTCCTTGAGACGCTTATAAATAAGCCTCTCGTAGATTTTGCCGAGCACGTTGAGCAGACTGATGGGGCGATAGCTGGTGGGGTCGGATTTGGGTTTGCCGGGTTTGGGGATACCTATAACAGAGGCCTCTTTCCAGGCTTGTGGGAACATGTTATTACTCATGGCGCCATTGAAGATGGCGGTCATGAGCATGATCAGTTGGGCGGGGAAGAGTTTGAATACCCTATTGGTAATTCCATCTGAGCCGGGGGCTTTACGAGCCTGAAGACCCTTGATGATGTCTTGCACCTCGTCAGGGGTGACGGGGGGCAGAGGATCATCTGGATCTTCGACGGGCGGGAGAGAGGCTCTATGTTCGACCTCGGCGTCGACTTTGGCGAGGTGCTTTGGGTCGACCGGAAGGGAGCTGGGGGAGCATTGGGACTCGAGACTGTCGGCTAGGAGCTCGGCTTATTCAGAGCTATCGAAAGCGATGCTCTTGTCGGGGCGGATGAGTGGAGGGGTGGAAGATTCTTCGGGAGCGCGAAGCTTCCTCTGAAGGTTCCAGAAGGCTTGGTGATTGGGCTCAAGTTCACCGAGTAACTTATCCCAGTTGTCCGAACGAGCTTCCGCAATGCGTTTCTTTACAGCACGCTGTAAATTGCGCATGTGGGCTTTGTTCGCATCGCAGGGGAAAGAGTCGTAGGCACGGATGGCTGCGTTCTTCTCGGTTATCAGCTCACGTACGTCAGCGGGTAGTTTCCAGCGGTGGTCTTCCACCACCGGGACTTCCCGTGAGCAATCCGTCAAAACGGATTGCACGTGTTCTGTAAACAAGGCGATCGCGCCAGTAGTGTCATCGACAGAGACAATGAGGTCAGGGATGGATTCCAGCTGTGGTGACAGAGTGTCGGATTTAAGCTTTTCGCTTACTTTCCTCCAGTCGGTCACCAGCTGGGTGCGGAGCGGGTGGTCGGGGTCAAGCGGACCCCCGATGTAGGGGGTGAGGTGCATGACGACGGGACGGTGGTCAGAGTTAAGCTCTTGTAGCGCCTCTAAAGATTGCAAACGGAGGTTCACATTCTTGAGGAGCGCTATGTCGAGGACGTCGGGAGTTTGATTAGGGTCGCTGGGATAGTGGGTGGGAGTCATCGGAGCGATGACGTCAAAGTTAAGGGAGGCCCCTAAGTTGAACAGTAATCTGCCTCTGGTAGAGGTGAGGTTACTGTTCCAGGCGGGATGTTTGGCATTGAGGTCGCCCGCCAGGATGACGGAGTCGCTCAAGCCGAAGAGGAGTGAGAGGTCGGCGGCGATGGATATATGATCCTCGCTACCGTTGGCCGGTGGGAAATAGCCAGAGATGATGGTGATCGGTTGATGACCGGTCATGGCGAGCCGACAGAGAGAGATCTCCAAGTGAGAGAGGAGAGGGGGGGGATCTAGAGGGATGCAATGGAGAGTCCTTCTGAAATAGATGAGGGTACCGCCCTTGTGACAGCGTGACCGATCATTGCGAACTATGCGATAGTTGGCGATGTTCGTGTTGCGTATATGGGGCTTCAGAAAGGTCTCCTGAACTAGTAGGACGTCAAGCTGATGGTCGCGGAGGAAGGCGGCGATCTCATCGCGTTGACTTTTAACGCCGTTAGCGTTAAAGAAACCTAACTTGAGGGACCGGGGCTTTGTACATCTAGCACCTTTTGTAATATCCATAATTGATATTTAAAAGGTGAGGTTGGAGATGGCGCGCAGTACCCCGGGGTAGCTGTGGTATGCCATGAGGATTTTGATAGGGTCGCCCTTGGCGACGTAGACCTGATCGGCCATCGCGATTGCCTCCGGGGTTTCGAACACTTGGTTCATAACCGCGAGGGTGTGGACGAGGATCTCCGTCGTGGTAGGCTTGATACCTGCTGGGGAAGGGGAAGGGACCTTTTTCGGGGCTGCCGAGGCAGGCTTCGAGGGGGCGGCGGGTGGGGTTGCCAAAAGGGCCACGGGGGAGGGGGTTGGCCCAGGGTTAACGGTAACCTTGAGCGCGGGGTTGGTAGCAGGGGGCTGAGAGATGGGGGCCGCGGTGCAAGCTGCGGTGATCATAAATATTCCATTTATAGACCAGCTGTTTTCATTACGTATTGCTACTGCTATTTGTTAAGCGGTGTTAATGTGACGGTGTGGTATTCCGGTAAATACCGAACGATATGTGGACTTTAGTATGATTGTGGGTAGATGGCAGAATAAAACATATAAGTAAATCTTCATATTACAAAATCAAGCACGTGAAAGCGCCAAGGCAGCCCATGCGATTCAAATTACCTTACGCTTTTTTGCGATACAAATACCTACGTTACTATTACTTTCCGGGTGATGAATCATGAAATCATGACATTTAAGGGAAATTCTAACTTGAAGAGTTGTATTGATGATTCTTATGGTATTTTGGTAAGAACGACCGCTAATCACATTTTGTTCAACATACAACCTTTTGACATGAACCTCCCGCTCCGGGTAAAGCGGAAAAGGTGTCAGACTTACTGTCTAAAACCCATCCATGTTCCTTCTTAGTTCTTTATGTTCCGGAGTAGTGGTACCTGACCCTTTCGGACAATCCCGCTAACCATCAACATACAACTTGACACTGCAAACTACGAAAAAATTTATTGCGAATATTTGAATTTCGCGGGCTTCACAACCAAGTCAGTATTATGCTTTTAAATACAATTCCTTAGTTTGTTACATCATGGAATTTGTGCAATACGAATACAGAAGGTGGTTCTTTCTTTATTAAATCTATGGTTCATTTCATACTAGTGCAATTTCATTTTTTCTATAATTTGCTTAATGAGGGTTAGAACTATGAATTAATTCCCAATTATTGAATATTACAGCAAATAACCACCAATTCTGAGTTTTTGCTAGATACGCCGTCATTATTTTGGGTATTCCCGCATTGTTTGCAACTTATCAGTCATGTTGCATACATGACTGATAAGTTGAGCAAAGCTGCAATTTTTTCAAAGTTATTTCATTACTGTGCTACCTATATTTATTGTGTAAACATACGAGGCCTCACGCCTTAGGCGTAGGTAAGCAGAGCTTCCAGAACGCCAACAGCTACAAAGCGCAAAGGTAATAAAGCTATTCAATTTCATAAAGCTTGAATCCAGCTTGACTCTTATTGCCAGATGCCATTACAAACATGACCCAAAAACCTCTTATAAAACAAAGAATTTAAGCAATAAAAGCTGTAAATACCTTTAAACGAACCGTATTATTATATGTATTTAACTAGAGTAACGATATAAATAATTATATTTAACAAGACGACTTGTTCATTTAATGGCAAACCACTGCATATTATACTTTTTATTGCATAACCAATAAAAGATAAAATAACCAGCTTAAAGCTGAATTATTGACTACAAGAACGGGAGCTATTAATGGAAGTATTAAGAAACACTTTTAGAATGTTATTATTTCTATGCCGTACAATAATTATCAAATTATCAGCCCGTAAACGCCTACTGCGGAATAAAGACTAAACCTCATCTTAGACCGGACGAGAGAATATTGCTTGTTAACACTTCATTAACGGATTAGCAATCAACTTACCTCGTTTCTTCTTCTTGCCGGAGAACAACTGTTGGCGAGCGTAAATTATTGATTTAATCTTTTAACATAGGTAGGTACATGTACCGTATTTGGGCTTCTTTATTTTGAGAAGAAATCATCAAATGACTCCCCCCGCTCTGAGTGGAGCAGAAGGGAGTGTCAGACTCTTACTGACTAAATTCCATCCATGTTCCTTCCTTAGCCCTTTATGTTCCGGGGTAGTAGTAACCCTCTTGGACAATCCCGCTGACCGTATTTGGGCTGATCTATTTTTCTTGTATTTAATAACAAGAGAGGGTTTAATTTTCTTGCGAAAAATGCAATACAATGCGGAAATAAAAGTAATGCTACAATACATTACTTCCGTAATTACAATTAACTTGTGTTTTATTTTAATAGGTTAACATTAAAATATATAGGTACTTATTCAATGTAAATGTATATTAGGGTGGAGTGAAAAAACTTTTTTCATGTTATAAATATGTAATAGCGCGAAAAGGGTGCCTTTAGGGTTTAACATAACACACACAAAATATAATTTGAACAAGATTAGATTATCTGCCTCCGCAAGGTCACTGAACTTTTAAATAAATTGATTTTTGGACCCATGTTTGACGGTACTTAAATTTGTCATTTATCAATATTCATTACTTTTTATTTTATTATTCGATAGTTACAATAGTCTACTTTGATTTCTAATCATTACAAACATATTCTTACTTTGGTTTAGGTACTTAAAACAAGAAGAGTGCCCCCACACAGTTATTACTCGAAGTGACAGGTCGGATGTTTGTTTTGAAGCATGGAAAAGACTCGTAGTGCATTTAAGTGTCCCTTGTTTGGTGGTATCGTGGATATTAAAGACAATTATCTACCTACTTATGAAGATGTAATGAAGTATCATGAATGGACGAGCCATCAGCTCACATTACAATTAGAAACTGCAAAGGAGCCAACATTTTCACAAGTAGCAGAAAACTTTAAAAATTGTTGAAAAAGGTAATAAATACTATAGAACTACGTGTATTGAAGAGCATATATCGCTCATTTAGGAGCCGGGTTCTATTTATATGGGGTACGTAGTACCAAGTACAGGTTCAGTAAAGGCAATAGAAACCGCAATCACAGGGTTTTTGGCCAAGAAAAGCGTTTCCCCACAGCATCTTATGGCGATTGGCTGTGATGGAATAAATGTTAAAACTGGAAAATATGGCGGAATTATACGCCTCCTGGAAAATAATCTGCAAAGACCTCTCCAGTGGGTAATTTGTTTACGTCATCTGAACGAACTTCCTTTGAGACATTTGTTTGTTCATATTGACGGAAAACTTGTTTTTTTATTAGTTACTAGCTTCTGCCCGCGACTTCGTACGCGGACCCTGTTGCTTATGCCAGCGACAACGGGGTCGCCATTTATGTTATTTTTTATATTTTTTCCCATTTAAATCTTTTATCACACTGAGCTTTAGTTTTATTTCATTCCAACAACCACCAAAACATACAGTCCATTTGTCATCGTTTTCATTTTGGTAACCGCATTATTATATTCCTCCTCTAGAGACCTAGAAGTCGATGCGTAGATACGCTTGGAACTCAAGCGTAATTCTCTTTCCGTGAACGTTTCTGACTCGCGAGACAATACATGACGTTCACGATCAGCGGTCAGTCGCGCATCATATTCTTCACTGGTCTCTAGAGACCTAATGAATACGCTGAGAACGCAGGCGTGCTTCGCGACCCGAAGAGGTTTCCACGGAGCGAGTTGCAGCCTAATGTTCTCGAACAACATCAAGTCTCTCCTGACGCTCTTCGGTAGATTCTTGGGATCATATGATCCTCAATCTTTTAGCTCTCTTGGAACATTGGGAAAGATTTGACCTCTTTCTAGGTATGATCATAGTTTTATTGTGAAGATACCTGATCAATAAAAATCTAAATTAAAATGACTGCTCCCCTGCGTTACCGGGTAGGCTACAGTGTCACGAAGATAAATGGAAAAGGAAATTAAACACTCAAACAACATAAGCCCGAAGGCATATTCATACGATAAAATAAAAAATAAATAGGAGTTTTGGCCAGTAGAGTCAAATTTTCAATGATATACCATCGTCATCGAAAATCAGTCCTAAACTGTTACCGCCTTCACCGCGTGCAGGTACTCCCAGTTTATGTTATTTTATAATTACACAGTAAAATTAGTGATAGCTTTGATTTCCACATCAGATGTTTCTGATCTTCGATCTTTATAAGTCAACAGGAAATGCCCATCATATTGAACAACAAAGACGTCAAAGACGTCATTCCTATATGTGTTATGTTGTAGCTAGGCTCTTGGAGTTCCACAACAGGTGTTCCAGATCTTCGATTTTTATAAGTCAACAGAGAGTGCTCATCAGATTGAACAACTTGTGCTGAGACGTTATTCCTATATTATATGTGTTATGGTGTAGCTAGGCTCTTGGAGTTCCACAACAGGTGTTCCAGATCTTCAATTTTTATACATCAACAGAGAGTGCTCATCAGGCTGAACAACTTTCGCTAAGACGTCATTCCTATATATGTTACAGTGTAGCTGGGCTCTTGGAGTTCCACATCAGGTGTTCCAGATCTTCAAATTTATTCTCTCAGCAGAAAATGCTAATCACGTGGAACAATTTTTGCTAAGGTATCATTTTTGTATCTCTTATAGTTTAGCTGGTCTGTTGCGGTTCTGCATCAGGTGTTCAAGTTTCCAAGATAAATTATAGCCTATATGTTGCCCAGACTTAATAACAATACAACAAAAAAAAATCATTCCAATACGTCCAGTAGTTCCGAAGATTAGCGTGTACAAACAAACAGATAAAAAAATTTTTTTGGATTCATGCTCTATTACTGTTTCTAAACCCCCCTCAATTATTATTTTTTTAATATATTCAATGTACAGACACAGTTTTTTTACTGTTTTATTATATGTATAGATAAGTAAAAATTGTACTACTTTTGCGTTTAATTACATTATTCATATCTTAAATATATAATTTAGTATCATTAATGCTCCCTATATACCTCTTATATACTTAACAGACAAACCTAAAAGTACTACCATTTTTCAGAAAATATTAAAATTTCAAGGTCCAAGCGGAGGCAGAAGATATTATTTTATCGAACTGAAAAAGAACAGTTATTTTTACTTTAGCATAAGGCACTAATCCCCCCCTATTAGAATTCAAAACAAGGAAAAAAAAAATTCCATACAACCGCGCTCCACCCTAATGTATATTTTAATTATCTAGCAACATTATACCCATACTCCGTTTATTATAACATTTGACTAATAACCGTTTTCACCCGTTTGTTACATCGATATAAACGTACAATGAACTCCGTTATTTCACGATAAATAGAAAGCTATGTAATCTACTTAAATTAACTCTTTAAGTAGCAGTAAAAGTCGTTATTAGCTGTTATTTAGTACATATTGTATAAATATAAATGGAGTACAATTAAAATGTATAAATGCACAGTACTCAACCGTTCTCTATTTAATATAATCAAATCCACAACTCCTGGACTACCGACTACCGGACGCCCACTAAGTCTTTATTACCATAAATAATTTCTATTTGCAATCGAATAACACTTTTACGAGTAATTCATTAGGCAAGCTAGTGGTGCAAAGATCTAATTAGCATTGTAAGACATGCTAGATTGGTTGCGTAGGCGCAGTGACGCGGTTTCCCTGGTACAAATTTATGAGAACACCCCCGCTTGGTCAAGACAGCTAACGATTTTAATATTCCTGACTGTGTTTAGTAATGTGTTAAGTTTTATGTTATGTAGATTTAATTAGGGATAAGAGTTTAGTTTGTAGACATCTGTATGAAGACCCAACTAGGTACTCGATTGACGCAATAAGTTCGACTGTGTAGGTCCGATTCAAGATATAACTGCGTTTGTGGGTGTCAAATTGGTCTAATTATAAAACTTTCTACGTTTAATAAGGTATTCCTGATGAACAGCAAGTTATATCAAACAAAGCATTAAAAAAAGTTAGATGGCGTCGATATTTCTCACTTCAAAAGAAATATCGACGTTCAAAAGTGCCTTACTTGTGCCTATTCGGAATAAGTGATTTGACTTTGACTTTGACATTTAACTACCTCTGAGAAGAAACGGCGAAAAAATTCAGGGGTCAGTCTCTTTTAATATTCTATTGCTTACAGTCCCATAATATTTTGTCTGCAATGTTGTAGTGTCTTCAATACTCAATACTTTTCGAATTCCACAAAATAATATGCGTAGGTACATGTATATATTATGATTAGGCGGTAGTTGCTAAAAAAAATGATAGAAGGTAGTAGTAATGATGGAAGGAAGTAGTCGTTTAACTTAGAATGTAACTTATTCTACAAAATATATTGTGTTTATTCTATGACTTTTAGGGATTAATCATTTTAATATTCGTCTACACTGTAATAGTACTTATTTATTCTTTTTTTTTTTTAATTTTGTCGGGATTAGGTAGAGTCTTTTTTTCAATTCTTATCGATTCGGGTATTTTTTTTATATTTTTATCAATACAACCAGAGGGCTAGTTGAATGTATTTTTAACCGAGATGTTGGTAAGTTTAGTGTGTATGTCTTCTCGTTCAGTTTTCACTGAACGTGAAAAGAAGAAGGGAAGAGAAGAAGAAGAGATCTATATTGTTTATATTGGTCATTTCAAGTACGTACAAGGCAGATATAAAATATTCAGATTTATAAAATAGAGTGTCATCACTGGCAAGTAAACGAAAAGAATCAACATAGTTGTAGAGTCATTTTCGAAGTTATTTTTCTTATTGGTAATTGGAGTAGGTACTTATAGTCAAAAACCACCGAGTCAAAGACCACTCTTTCAGGTGTGAAACCAAAATTAGAACGCTTGACAGGTGTGCTGTGATCCGTGCTTAACGTGGTCACTAAGCACATGCACGGATGAAGATACCCACCATGCATCAGGCGTCCACCTGTTATAATCCCTTAGTAGTTGACACCCACTGTTACGGTGTGGGTGGCCTATTTTTCACGGAAAGCTGCTTGTCCCATTCATGGACTAATTTAGGAGCTAAATATAGCCTACTGCAGGGATGGCGAACTAATTGAACCGAAAGAGTTATCGCTACCCCGGAACATACAGGGCTAAGTAAGGAACATGGATGGGTTTTAGTCAGTAAGAGTCTGACACTTCCTTTCGTTCCACCCAGAGCGGGATGACCCCCATTTGACGATTGCCCGCCCTCAAAACTCTAAAAAGAAAATATAGATGGCGACTCAATGGCACGTGATAACATAATTTGGGCACGGCATCATTTCAAGAATTGAAGTACCTTAGTCATTTATTTTGCAACAGTATAAGTCGCACTATTTTGTTCTTTCATAATATAAATAAATATAAATAAACTGATAATGTTAAAATAAAAAAGTCTTATTGTGTGTTTTTTCCGGTACTCACTAATACAAGATTATTTATTTTGTTGGCACGTCATGGCCACATTCTATATTTATTGCGAAAAAATGGCACGTAGATGTGTAGAGGTTCGCCACCCCTAGTCTATACTGGTAGCAGTAATTATGAGATTTGACATTTACTATTTGCGGATAATATTCTCAGCGATAGTATCAAGCCCAGATAAACTTAAAAAATAAAACTGTTTTTCCGTTGCTTGAAGCTTCCTATTCAAGGAAAGCCAACAGTATTTAGACCTATTTATACCTTTTTTTTAAAAGCAGTGCTAGCCTAGTGGTGTGACCTACTACGTGAGACTGCCAAGTCATAGGTCTCGAGTTCGAACCCAAGGCACGCACCTCTGATTTTTCGGATTCATGTGCGTATTGTATAATTATCACTTGCTTATAATCGGTGAAGGAAAACATCGTGAGGAAACCGGCATGCTTGAGAGATATTTCTCAACAGCATGTGATGCTAAGTCAGAATCCCATGGGCAGCATTAAAACTCTGACACCAGGTTAGTCACTAACCACACGTAAAGAAGAAGATTTTGATTCCCAAGTCAACCATATGTTATTGGGTTTTTCTTTAAAGATTTAGCAGGCCGGAGTCTGGATTTGTGTCCGGTTGATGACAATACGCCCCCCCCCCTATTTAATGACGTAACTGGCAAAATGTGGGCGTTACCATAGGTATACATCTGCCTTTCCCTTTGAGAATTATTGGTGTGATGTTATATGGTAAGTATAAGAGAGAGAATTTACAAAACCCCACGCCTCATCTTGTCAGTCAGACGCGACGGCTTACAGTAAATACATAACTATTATTTGAACTATTACAAAGTATAACAATACGCTTTTCAAGCATAATATATTCATCACAGCCTTACATCATGTCTATTATGATGTAGCATTTGTATTCCTCGTGTCATACTCGAACCATTTTTAATCCGTCATCGTAGTTTTATTTTCTCAAAAGCATTACAAGCAATGTGTGCTGCACATTATTCATGTTTCTATTTAACCCTCCAACTACGCTGGTGTTTGTATTAAGATCTGTTATTATAGAAATAAAAAAGTAATGGATAGACTGAAATGAACTGACATGAAATGACTCATTAGATTTAGTAAAACATTTTGTTTTATTTATTTAAACTTTCACCGACCATCCTTACAGGTCACCCTAATACAAAAGGTGGGTGACTAACCTAGCATAGGTATAAAAAATATCAAGAAATAATACTTAAACATTTTTTACACCTACCACATTATCATCATAGTTTTAACCATGAAGCAATTTTAACCCTATCAAATTCGCTGCAAGAATTGAATTACCCTGTCTTCAATTCTCTGCTAACATAATATAATATTCGAACAGACAACAAAACATTTTTCATCCATAAATTGTCGACTACAGTTACCTTATTAGTTCTAGTTTAGTAGCCAATAAAGATAGTCCTTCATTTAAATACGGTCTTAACACAAATTTCTTCGTGCGAGCGCCCGGCCCGGACATATCCATCAGTAGTTAATTTGAATTTATTTTACAGCAAGCACCGGTGTAATGAGAACTTACTTCAGCGCGACTCAGTGTTGGGACGGTTGACGAATATTTATGTGTGTGCTCGGTTTTTGTTAGGTAGGGTTAGAATTAATGTTTGCGAAAATATTTTCTTTGTAACTGTGAGTGATATAATGCGTGTTTTTTCGTAAAAAATTTAGAACCTGTAATATCTTTTTTTTAATGTTAAGTAAAATTTTTATCATAAAATCATTATAAATTGCCAAATATACACCTGAGGGCCTAGACAAGCGGTTATTGATTTGAACGCGTTTCGTATTTCCACAACAACTTTCTACAGGATTTTTTCCATCATTGTTAACGCCGATGAACGTCACTTTGTCTGTCTAAATCACGTTAGCACTGAGTTAAATAGTTAATAGATTCGGAGACAGGTTTCGAACCTATCTATTTTCTATTCCCTCAAGAAGAATGCAGTTTGCCTCTCCCACTAACCGTGCATCACATTGACTACTCTCAACACGGGGGCCGCTTCTGTCGCCAATCGAATGTCTGATTTCAATTTAGATTAGCATTTAAACATGCAGCGCAAAAGCTTATCTAACGAGTACACCTGTTAAAGTCCAAATAATTTATGACTACGTCCCGTGCTATTCTCGTTATCGTTAACATTTCGTGTAAGCCGACCGCGAATTTCCTTAGTCGAATAAGGATAAAGCTGTTTGGGCTTGCGTCGGCATTCGCAGGGTTGATTGCAAGTTATTGTTCTAATGATCACCGTTCCAGTGTTCGCGATACTACCGTTTTATTTTATTATTGGTAGTTAGCTGTTTAGTTAGAGTTAATTGGATTTTTAACAAGCTGACTTGGGTTTTATACAACGACGTGGCGCTACATGGTGACATTCAATTTAACACATATCTGCGTTTTTACATTTTCGTTTCATGAAGACATTATATTTCCATTAAACGTTATTATTTACGGATTAATTAAAATTATAAAAAATAGCATCTTAGAGCAACCTGTACTTAAAGTACTGTCGCGCAGCAGTCATTTGCCGGGGTCCCGGATCATAACATACGCATCAACGAAATTAAAACGTATAAGCAATTACTACCAAAAGTAGAGGAATTCATTTTATTATTTAGTTTGTTAGATTTTTTTTTCTATTGGCGATTTATTTTAACCTATCAACATTTATATGGTTAATGGGCACTAGCCCTACCCGTGTGTTAAATTAATGTCACCATTGTAGCGCCACGTTGTATTATGTAAAATAATTAAAGCTTCACACTTTTAAAAACTTCTCCTTGCAACAAGTATACGAAAAAAACTATATATTTATGCAAGCGTAATAATTTATTGCCTATACCAGTGTATATGCAATAAATTACAATGCTAAGAGGAATATGGTATTCGCAGAATTTTTGACGTGTTTTGCATATGGAATTGCATTAAGCTTTTATACCCTGGCATGTGTACTGGCAGCTTAACGAAGTTACCAATCTCAAATGATTAAGTTTCATCTACAGCTTCACTCGCTTAGCGTGTTCATAAATGTTATCGATGCGACAATTACCGTAATTAACAAAGTACATAACATTTCTCTGCTTTTACGGATTCATGTGCGTATTGTATAATTATTACTTGCTTAAAAATCGGTGAAGGAAAACATCGTGAGGAAACCAGCATGTCTGCGAGATATTTCTCAACAGCATGTGAAGCTAAGTCAGAGGCCCATGGGTAGCTTGAAAACTCTGACACCAGGTTAGTCACTAACCACACGAAAAGAAGAAGAACAAAGTACGTAATTTAATACCTACTACAATGTTTCACACCTATGTCGTTCGATGATTTTCTTTAAATACTTTTATTACCTAAACCTGTTTATTTTCTTTCAGGTATGAATACATACTTTATTACCTACTTCCTTGTTATGTTAATTTAGTCAGGTAATGAATAATAGTACTGACTCTAACTGATCATCACTGGAATAAACTATTGAAAATTAGAACTGAGTTAATTCTCCATACTGGCATAATAGGCTCTCTTAGTAATAAACCTATACGTATAAATAATAATGCATAAGAGTTTGTTTTTTTGGTTTGATTTGAATGGAAATGCCAGTCGGTTTTTTATTTCATTCGAATAGGATTTGAAAAGATAATTTTGCGTATGATAGCCCAGTTCTTGAGAAAGGCTATTTAACATCACGCTAGGTCCGTTAGGAGCCGAGTAAGTAGAAAAAAGTTAGCCTAAACGCTAAATGAATGCGAAGTAATAGCGCGGTCAGGCGATGCGACGCGGCGGGTAGAAGCTTGTTTTCGTATATTTGTTAAACACTTACCTTTGATAGTTATGTTGCACGTTATGCATGAGTGGTTGCGTGGGTTGCGCCAACAACAGTTGCTTTTGTTGCTGTTGCCGTTGCAGCATCTGTTTGCCGAACACGCCGTACCCGAACCCGTATATTTCGTCCTCTTCTTTCTCTGTGAGGCAGCTTGAGGGCTGTTAAAAGGAAACGAACGGTTAAAAAAAATTACATGCTTCATACTACGTAGAAAGGATAGACAGACATCCTAGCACTGCTAAAATTTTAAACTTTTTTTTACAATGGATATTTGCTCCAAATATTTCACCAAAGCACAGCAATAACTCTAAAACTTAGTCAAATCATAGTCAGTAAAATATCATAAGTATTGACTATAATAAAAGTGACCTTGATCCATACCTTCAATAACTTTCAGTAAATTAGATTTATATGAGAAAAAGACAAGAAAATACCTTTTCACAAAAGCTATTACAGGTGTCTTCATAAAAAAATCTGTATTAATATTAGACTTTATATAATTTATACGAAAGAAACCTTCTGAAGGGAGGTAGGTAATCAGCTTTACGTACTTAGAGGTGTATTTAAAAAATAAATGAAATCATATTCACTAAACCAGCTGTGTGCGAGCCGGACCCGAATGGTTCCGTACCACCGTACAATAATTAACACTACATATTTTAAAATATACTTCACGTTTTTTGTACGGACTCTCTTTATTTTTAACTTTATGTCTATTAATTGTTGTTATAACGTTTGGTGATAGAATTAAAAAAAATCGTATACCAAATCTATTGAATAGTTTGTCGGCAGACATGAGGAGTGAAATCTAAAAAAATAGATTTAAGTTTTAATTAAAGAGACACTATTTGGAAACTTTCGTTTAAATTGCTTAGTGTAAAGTGTAGTTTTAAGTTTGTATATAATGTCGCCTCGCCTGACCTCACAGTCAAACCATTACTACGGTTTTGTGGGCTTAATTTATAAGTTATGCAGCATGTTGAAAACTAATAAATAAATAAATAATAGAAATACAGAGTCTACCAGACAGACGAACAGCGTAGGCTTAGTAATGAGGTTTCGTTTAGCACCTTTCGGACACGGAACCCTAAAAACGGTTCAAATATCACTGGCAATGTTGAAAGCCTAATATTCCTGGCTAATTTTACACAAAGCGACGATTTGGCCCGCTTAGTCTGATTACATGACATGATCCTATTATTTATTCAGGCCGTTTTATCTGTGGGCCTCCGCGGGGCTCATCATTATGACCTTGGACTTTTGTCTGATGGCTGGCTGTGGATTTATGTTCAAGTTCATCACGTGCTTTCCAGATTTTTTGTGAAGGTCGTTTTTTTATTTAAATGGAAATGTTTTATTTGTTTTTTTGTATTGCATTTGTAGGTGGTAAGTTTCAATGTACGATGAAATGAACGTGAGATGAGATTTTAAAATAATTGTGAAGGTGCTCCGAACTTTACGTAAGTGCAAAAAACTGCTTGGACACATTGTTGGTGGAATTGGCAACCAAAACTAAACAAAGTAATAAAAATATCCCCGGAAAATTACAACGATAGTAGAACGATTGAAACTATGTCAAACAAAATTGGTACAGATAACAAATCTCACATGGAGCCAAAAAAGTATGCTGATATGGTGCCAAATGCATGCTACACTCCAAAAAGTTTTTAACGAAAAACTTTCCAATTTATAGCTTCATAAGTAGTTCAAATTTACACTCATTCATGCAACAACAAACTACGAAAGCTAGCAACTTATATGAATAAAAAATAAAGACTTTAAATCTACATAGACATCTGAATATTTCGTGAAATTGATGACCATTCCCAAAAACAAATGAGAATCTCAGTCAACTCACCGAATACTTTCCAGGCACATAAATGGGCTGCGAATGCGACGTGGTCAAGTTATTCAAAGCTAGGGAACCAGGACTTGCCGAAGGTGGAGTTTGAGGTGTTCCAGGGCCTCCAAGCACCCTCATTCGAGGAGACATCTCGTCCCATTCGTGTCTTCGTAACTCTTCAAGGTGGTCTAGAACGTCGCCATAGTGCGTTGAGAAGAGGTCTGCGTATCGGGAGGCCAGACCTTCTAGGTAGCCTCGGTCTCCATCCTGTTGAAGAAATTAAATAGGTAAGTAATCATAATCACTAAATAATAACATAAAATAACGTTTTCTTTCCTAAAAGGGTTATGCAGAGGTGTAACCATAGTAGCTACACGTAGATTTCGCCAGTTATTTTTAAGTCCTGTGTAATAGGAGGCGAGCCTATTGCCATATCGACGTTGAAGTGACAAGAAAGGCATTAACAATGTCAAATAGGAGATCTTGTCACTTCATCGTCGATATACTGTCTTCTACTGTTAGTTTAAAAAAAAACATTTGGAGGCTCTTACAATTAGGTTGTAGGTTCCTATGAGCAATCATTGATCCATTTTGCATCAAGGTTTCACCTTTTTACCCTATGACTAATCTTATGCTACTGCGTTCTAAACTAACAGCCACAAAAGCTGCGAAACATTTGTCATTCGAGATTGTCGCATGATAACTTTATCTGATACATCAACCTACTCATCTTTTTATATTCCTGACACTTACGTTTTATATGCGGTAATAAAACAGCTAAGACAATAAAAACGAAACATTAGTTAAATAAATTATGTGCTAACGGTTTAAACCACTCAATAATTATGATGTTTCAATCAGGCACCATCTATCGGACGAAGTACTTCCCACGTTCTTTTATAATACTGGCTTCTCCCCGCGACTACGACCGCGTGAAATTTCTTGTTTTATCATGGAATAGATCCTTTGACACTTGGCAATACTGGAGTTTCCCATAAGAGACAAAAACAATTGGAATCGGGTCGATAGTGCTGAAGGTTATCATAATCACCAAAATCAGCCTATAATACTTTCACTGTTGGGACACAGACCTGATCTATCAGCGGGATTGTCCAAAAGGGAACCCCGGAACATAAAGGGCTAAGGAAGGAACATGGATGGGTTTAAGTCAGTAAGAGTCTGACACTCCCTTCCGCTCCACCCAGAGCGGAAGAAAACATTTGATGATTTCACACCCTCAAATAAAAAGGACTCGTCGTCAACGGCTAGCTTTAAACTACCACGTGGGCCCAATGCGGGTTGTCACCATGTCGTAGACTTTTTGTTACTAGGACATACCGGCTTCCTCACGACGTTTCCTTTACAGTCTTAAAAGCAGCTTCCAAAAATGATAGCATTGATAATGATAATATTAGTATAGAAGCACAGATATTAATGGATTCTAAACGTTTCACAGGAACACGATTTATTAGGACAAATACTGTAGGGTACCAAAACCGACGTTAAGTCACGATAAACGCGGCGTTCAATTACACAGTAATTACAACTGACACGGCAAAATTAACGAAATTGAGAAAAAAACTCGTAATTATCCTACCTAGACCTATTTGTTTTAAGTGACTTTTCCGAGCAATTTCCGTTGAGTCACAAAAAGGGGGAATCGACGTAAAGTAAGGTAATTAAGAAGCAGAGGGAATTAAAGGCCAGTTCTTAAAATTTAAGGTGTTTGTTGATGCATAATTGGTTTGGCGTCAGGTCTGAAATGTGTCGGATGGATGTACTGTATTTTTCCGACAATTTGTTACGTCGGCAATTCGCAGATTATCCCATACTTTGTGGGTTTGTTTTGACACTTGTCTAGTGTAGCTTCCGAGTAAAATGGAATTGCTTTGTCTCAATTAGTGAATGCGCCAGAGCAAAAATAGTCTGTGTCCAAAAATGTTTTGGATCGAAATTCAAAACACTAAACTTAGAACTTGAGTGCTCAGAACTTCTAGGCACATCGATAAGTCTTTTTTTTTACCACTTTGTAAATCCTTAGCTGTAGTTCGTTGAATCTAAATAATATGATCCTTTTTAAGAGTGTTGACAATCATGTAATAAAACGCGATAGAATTAAATAAAAAAGTAATATTAAGAAGAAGAATTGGGAAGATGCAAAACAAGTCAAAATAATCTCACCGCAAAACTCTTTCATTAAAATGGGAAAGCTGAAGACGACGACTAAGGCCGGATAATTTCTAAAATTCCGAGAGAGGAAACAAATTATCTGACAGATAATTATTTTTTTCAAAATAGTTGTCGCTTATGGAGGTTGAAATTGAATTAATGGACGTTATTTTTAAGGTTTTATTGAACAACTTTCACTACAAATCTGAAATCGCGACAAAAAATCAGATGTTCCATACATTATGCTTGCATAACTCGTCAGAATGTAGGGAACAGCAGATTTGTTTATTGCGATTTCAGATTTGTTCCTATTGTGAAAGTTGTTCATAATTATGAGTACAATGACCCCTTAAAATAATGCCCATGAATTCAATTTCACCTTGTATATGACATCTCAAACTTTCAAAATATTTTAATGTTAAAATATTGAATGTTATAAACGTAGATCATATTGACAAAGATTAAGTTCAAACTTTAAAAAAAAAGTAATGTTATTTGTATGAACTTATTGAATGTTTCACTTATTTCAGACATCTAAGTTATATACCTCTTAAAATAACACTGCAATAAAACCGGTTACACTTCATAACTGTTTCGAACGAGATCGAAACGAGACACCTTATATAATTTTACAAAGTTTATCCATCGCTTTCTTAAATAAACATTTCAGAATGAATGTTTATCTTTGCGATTCATAAGAATTTGCCAAGATAAACACTAAATCCGTTAACACTTTCCCTTACTCAACCACTTCGGTGGTCTAGCTTCAATAATGTCAACATATTGAAAGTTTCATGTCTTGAATGTGGAAATTATAGAGTGTGTAGTGTGTAGTACTCATGAAAATGAACAACTTTGTCAATGGGACCAACTCAGAAATGTGAAAAAAAATATCAGCTGTTCCATACATTTTGACGAATTACGCGGGCATAAATGTACTGAACAGCTGTTTTTTTTTTCGTGATTTCAGGTATAGTTCCACAGCCAAAGTTGTTCATTTTCATGAGTACCCCCTGAAATTATGTCCCTCGATTAACCTAACACACTGTATAACGTGTGCAGTCAGATACAAAAATATGTATACCGTCAGCTAATTTCAAAATCGGTACTTCTCCTTGCGGATGAAGTTGTATGTTCATGCACTCATTGCATTTTCAAATCCATAGGTTCAATGAGCATGTGGTATCTCAAAGTTGAAATAGTTATTTTACTAGAAAATCGCTTCTGAATATTGCTAGGTGTATACATATTAGTGCTCGTGACTGTACAATTTCCTGTACGTGATTTAATGTCTCTATATCCTGTCTTACTATTTCCTTCATTACTGAAACCGCGCAATAAATCAAGGGCAATCCATCAAATGGGTAAAAAATCGTAGCTGTATCATTGAAGACCGCACTTAGGATTCCACTAGCGGTCGCATTGAGTCAAAGATGGCCGAAGGTTTATTTCCATTTTTAAATGAGAGCGGCTGAGAGCTTTGTCGGCTCGGAGTTTGTGCTCTGCGTTTTAAGTGGATTAAATCGCTCCACGCTCGTAAAACCGACAAGTGCTCGAGCTAAGAATTAAAGTAACCGTTCGACTTTTGCATGAGAAAGTGCTCGCGGGACCTTGCCCCGTAGTCACTCCGCACAATTTGATGCGGCTGATTTTATTTATTTTCCCCCCGAAGCTTGGAAGCTGTTCAAATGAACTCTTTGCGGGCTGCGACTGCTTTGTGAATACTCAACTAAAGTAATTCATTAACACTATCCGAATGGAGTGCTGCTGATTATCGATGCTCCTCTCGCCCGCTGCGTTCGTCGAAATGGAATAGTCAATGGCAAAGCTTTTGCTGACTGAAACATTTAAAAATACAGCGGAGTGCGCGAACTCCGTCAAAGAACCACCATAAAAGACAATAATAAATAGCTCATGATGCTTCAGTAAGGCATAGTAACTGCTCTTGAATTTAAATGGTATATTTAGACCACGACCAGTCGTTTAGAGCATAGAAACGGGTTCATTGAATGGTTTGCCAACGGCAGCTGGAATGTTTACGAAAAACAACCAAACGAAAAGTTAGGTAATAGAAACAGAACATGGCATTCGGGGAATTCTTTTATCGTTTTGTTTGAGATTATTCGTGGAATAGCATTAGGATTATTATGTCTATACGACCACAAGTATCTCGGAGCTGTTGTTACTAAATACATTAATGGGCTGCATGTAAATGTTAATTACCAACCATGTGTTAATTTTAAAATTTATTATTATAAGTGGTTCTTTTCCGTGTTTTCATTAAATTAACGTTGTATACCTTTATTAACGTAATGAATAATAAATTATTGTAATGTTTACGAAAGTAAATGTTTGTTTTCTTTTTGTAAATATTTTTTTTTATAATCAGCCTATAATGTTCTTACTGCTGGGACACAGGCCTTCTCTCTGCGAGAGGGAGCGGGCCATAATCTACTATGTGGACCCAGTGCAGGTTGGTAGATGTCACATGTAAATTTTTGGTTCTTAAACATCTCATTGGACCACCACTGCTCTTCTGCCATCAAAAAGGATTTAATTGACTCGACTGACACATATTATCAAAACAGCCTATCATACTCGTATTAACAGCGTGCAGCGTTACAATAGAGAACGAATTATAAAAAGTTAAAAATACATTTCATACATTCTGCAAAATGAGAATAATAGCTTTATATTCTTTTTTGCTTTTCCCAGTGCAGAGGAAAACATAGATATTATAATTGGAATATTATTTTACGAAGCAAAATAACAAAATGTCAACATAAAATATCAGATTACCCAACTCCTTGGCTTGGATTAAACTCGAACACAACAAGTAAGAAGGAAGACGAAATTATCAAGTTGAAAGGATCCGAAAAGCGTTAAAATAATCAATTCAGGTCGTGGGTTACAGGAGGAACGTCTGCGCCATCGAACTCAACTTTAAAATGAGTATAAATTGCAAAACTTGGGAATTATTTGCGTCGTCTCTTCGCAGAAATTTACTCAGTTTTTCCAGAGTTTCATTATAACAAGTTTAATTGAAGAGAGCGTCCGGTACATAAATTTAAACTTTTGGCATGCATTTTAATCTGCTTACCAGTAGTTAGTTGGAGGTAATGGCCACTAAATGAGTTTCTAGTTCGCTTTAAATTGTCGGCTCGTTAATAAAATAGGTGTAGTGTAGGCAGGAGCGTTTGTGGTCGAGCTTGGTTGTTGCCTTTTAGCAACTTGTGTTTCATAGGTGCTCGGTACGCGGACATTCCTGTTCGTAGGACAGTTTACACGTGTCGGCTCTTGGGAATCGCTGCACTAGAATATGTAAATTAAATATGCCAAAAGTTTTAGCTTTGCATAGTTAAAACGTTTGAATTTTCCGCTTTATTAAAAAAATAAGCTTACCTTCAACGTAGTGTTTGTTTTAATATTCACATTTCACTCATAAAAATACATAATTTTTATAGACACTTAAGTTTTATGTATTTTTAACAAGTTACCTGCATACTTATTAGTAGATATTTTACTGATATATTAATATTTTCAATTTAAGTTAAACACAGAGCGCAGTAATCACTCAACATTGCATGAGTCCAGTTTTAGCGCGTAATATGTCTACAAAAAATCTATAAACGTTGCACTCGCAGAGTATAAAAAGTACAAAATGAATATAATAGGCGGTAAAATACAGGTTTAATCGGTAATTTATGCTCATCAAGGAACAGATGCGGACAAGCTAGAAGTCACCATTAAGGCTCTGTCATAAAACTGGTCCCGGACGCTGTGGTGTAAGTATTGGCTTGGCTGTACGTACCACCAATGTATTGTCAAGATTTTTTGTCTTATGGTTTAATTTTGGCAATTGGAGTCGTAGTTTAATGCTTCATTTTAATTTTAAATCAAAACAACTTTTCAACAAAAACTTTTCAATAATAGGTAGGTAACCCAAAATCTGCAACGCAATATTTTTTTTAGGAAACCTTATTGACGCCTCAAAGTATCAAATCCTGCTAAGCGCTTTTGACTCAGCTTTGGTGACGAGCCATCAGAACGAAATTGGATTATTGCAATTCAATCTGGATAACTACAGATTAGACTACGGATTAAAATCATTTCATTATTTTATATTATCGCTTATTTATTTACTGTAACTTTTTTATTAAATTACAGTTAAAGCATTATTATTTTTACTGCAAAATATGTTTATACCTATTTGCATTAATAAAAATTCAAATGTGGTTACCCACACGAGTCATGTAGACAATTTTTATCACCACATTAGAACTTTTACAACTCTCCGACAGTAACGGTCCACTTAAAAGAATCAAATTGCTTTAATATGTATTTTACCGTTTTTTAGTAAAAGCTAGATAAATCGAGTTTTCTATTTAGTTACAAATTCATTTAATTTCTTTCAATATGGTTTAGCGAAATTAGAAAATAGGAAATCTAAAGAAATATTCAATAATAGTCCCTCAACAGTGCCATCCACTTACAACACAGCATCCCTAGTTAGCCGCGGCGGTCTGTGACAGTCCAAGCCTTTGTGAGGCAGACGCCTGTCGGCTCATGTAGTGCCATTACATCCATTGTATGCTGGGTTCAACGGACCCCAAGGTATTCGTTGCAGTATTAATTATCCGACGAAGAAGATGAGAGTTATGTTTTTGTTTCATAAGCTATGAGTCTAGATACTTATTATTTTCATTGTGTATTCTTCACTAAAATATTTAAGAAACAGTTCTACATGCATTTCCCATTTTTACATTGTACATCATATCATTTAATCAGACGAAAGAATAGACAAGATTACTATACCAGTCGACGTCTTAATGCCTAGTTAAAATGGAAGGAAACTTTGTCTTTAGTAGGTACCATTGCCAATAAACAATCGATGTGCGTAGTAGAAATACAGGAAGAAGGTGCCACCCCATATAATCCCTAAGTCGTTTGATACACTAGTCGTGGGAAGAGAAGGGGTGGTCTTTTCGTTTCGCTACAATAGGTATTAACAGTGTAACAAGATTAATTTATCCCAGAAACACGATAGCTAAGGAAGGCTTCCACATAAGATGTACCAGGTATGTAGTAGAGAGAAGGAGCGTTTGTTTTAGTGATCGTGAAAACTTTATGCGACAGACTATCGATTTGTTGTGTGCCTTTACGTTCCGACTGAACGGAGCTGGAACTTTAATACATTTATCTACTTAAGACGTAGAGTATTGTTTTGTTTTCTTAAATCAATTCGCTTTTGTCTTTGTTTTTTATATTCGCTATTTTGTTAATACAGTGTATGACATAAAGTTTATAAATGGGAAGTGAAACAGTAAATTTGATCCGAGAGACTGATTTTTATTTATGTAGGTACCCACGAGATTTACCAAGCTTTTCCCGATGTTCAATCTTGCCTATTATCTACTGTAATAATAAAAAGGAAATAAAGAAAATGAGACGCAATAGAACTTAATAAAAAAGACGTCTTTATTGGCCTAGTATTTTTATGATGGTCGATTTAATACCGGATTAGAAGATTCAAAGCGTCAAAGATTATGCTGTTACTTTAATTCCTCACATTAATGACATATCATTAACATAATTAACTTCAAGTTTAGTAAAGAAATCGTTCACAGTTAATTTTACGATTGAATTTCGTGTAGGAGGTTCTTTGGGCGTGTTTTAGAGTTTTTATTAACTTCTTTTTTTGTATAAGTATATACGTATGATACACACTATACTTATGTCACTCTCTGACATGATTATTTTTCCTTGTAAGTTAATGCTAAGAGTAAAAATGAGCCCATTTTCTGGAACCCTAACTACCAGTAGCTAGGGTTGACCACATTTTTTTTATATTTTTAAGGAATATTTGAAAATGTATTTTAGATATATGAATAAACGCATTAATAATGTTATCCTTACTGATACCTCATACCACCTGCTACCTAATATAAAATAAATAAATAAATATATACTATACTTACACTGGTTTAAGGAAAAAGGAAAATAACTTAGGGAGAACAGGGAGCCGAAGGACCACATTATACAATTTCGTCCACAGTTTGTTCCTTTTACTGATATATTTAGATCCTCCTGAATTCTGTAACTCTAAGAAAATAAATAAATAATGAATTGTATCTAGATACAAGGGTAAACTGATGTTGCTGAATGTCGATTCGCCATAATGTTATTTTAATGTATTGAATAATTTTGTACCTCAACTAAGTCAGACAGGGGTCGAATACTAAAAATGGGTTACTGATATTCTCAAAGTTGAGCGTGCACATTCTCATAAGAATTAATTCACGCTTTAGATATTTTAAACCTACACTCAATGGTAATAGCCATAATAACCAATTTATCATTGAAAGCATCAGCGAAAGAATCTGTCTAGAGCCATTTATTCCCAACAAATATTTTCTCAGCTCCTTTATTCAGTAGCGAGTATTGGAATAGCGAATACTATTAAGAGATCACGAATCTAAAATAGCATTACACGCCAAGCAAGATGAGAACAAAACACAAAATACGAGACAATGGACTATGTGGCGATACTTAACTTGCATTAGGAATGAGAATTTCTGAAATAGAATGAGCGAAAATAAGGTATAAAGAATTAAAATTTTCTTTTGGCCTCTGAATACAAATTCTGTTCTATTTTTAATTTATTATCGCCTATCCGGATACTGAGAAACTGGCTGAAAACAAATGACTGTCAAATATACTTTTTTAGAATAAACAGAAATATTCCTGCCAGTAATTTGTTATTCTACAAAATAAAATGAAATCCTTTCTAGAAACAATCTTCGTATTATTTTTAACATCAACCGAGAGTATCTGATTTCATAGCTGTCATGTGAGTTTTCAATTACTTGCAAATACATGGGTACATGTGGGCGAGAGCTCTCGTCTCAAAACTCTTGGGATTCAAACTTCTCGTTTCGTTCAAGCAAGAGTTTGCGAGTGACGACTTTTACATAAAAAACGGTGTGTCTTCTTTACTTGTGAATAATCACAAATAAGACATTTATTATCCTGTGAGTTATATAACAGAGAGAATAAATCTTATTAATCACCCATAAACAACCTGAAAAAGGAAATAGCAAACCTCATTTCTTCTTTTTCCAGAAGAGACAAAAAAATCAAGTCGATAAATTGAATAAGGAAATACAGAATTGAAAATGTTCATAGTTAAATACGTACCTACCTAGCAGACAAAGGTATGGCGTAGTACCCATGTTATCCTATTCTAATTGCAAATCTGCAATTCACAAACAGGCAGAGCTCGAACATCGAAGATGGCGAATCTAAAATAACGCGTCCCGTCTGCGGCTAAACAAAACAAATGGTAGCACAATAAGACGAGGTTCCGCGTGCCACAGAGCCGATGCGTCGCTGACACGATTTATATACAGATTCACCTGCCCCCCTCACTTTATGGCCAGAATAGGCTGAATTCATTCATGCTTTTCTTGTAGAATATTCTACATATAAATGATTTTATTTTCGTAAATAGATTTTCACAAACACTCTTGCAGGTCAATAATATTTCTAAAACTAGATGACGTCGGCGTTTCCTAACTGACTACTTTGAGAAGTGCTGAATGTGATTTGGAAAATCAGAAAACCACGCGGATGAAATCGTGGACACTTTATATAAAATGGTCACGTAGGACAAAATAGACACAAAAAACAACAAGTACCTACAGTGTTTTAAAATAATGAGAAACAAACATAATTTTATAGAAAACATAAAATTAAAGATACACTTGCCTTGTCTAAGTTCAGGGATGCACACCTTATTACCTACCAAAGTGATCAAAACTCTAATGAAAATATTTTCCTTACAGTAATTTGTGGGAACTTACTCCCCAAATAAAAAACATGTAAAATAATCCAAGACTCACATAACGCTTTCACTGTTAAAAAGTTATGAGATCTTATGTTGAGGTAACTCCCTAACTCTACAAGAGTTAACTCAACAAACTATACATTGTAATGACGTCATCCTATGCTATGTAACCTGAACCTAAAATTTAATTATAGTATTACTTGTATGAATAGCACATAAGCTGATGGTGTGGATTGCGATGTCATGAGTCGCAAGTTCGCATCTGGTCACCGACACGTAATCGTCTTTTTGTAATTTTTAAAATTGTAACATTAATTCCTCAAATTAAATATTACTTAGGAGTTATAACGTTGACCGCGAGGTTGAAGGACACATAGCAGCGCATAGACGAGTTGGAGATAGACGTGTGTCGTTTCGTAGTGAATATTCTGATAATACCGTCATGTCAAATGTATTAATATTGTAACTGGAGATTATTACTACGGAAATCTGTTTTTGATTGTGAATTATTAAACAATAAAAGGGGTGAGTTGAACTATGATTTACTAGTTGTGTTAACCCTTACGGGAATGTTATATGATGTTAAACATTGGTGTCAATTGTTCCAGCCTACCGTCACGCCCTTAGATTGTTCGTGCTTCACATAGAAGTTCTCAAGGTTGAATGTAAAACCGTATGTACAATTATTTATCGTTAACTTTATGATCGTCTTATTGTTCGCTTCTGTGGCGAAGACTCACGCCAGCCGGCAGTTCTGAGGACTGGAAGGGTTCCATGCGACTACCGCCACCAGCCTAAAACCCTCCTGGCGCCCTTCTTTATATTTAAGTTAGTTTTTAGTTAATCTTGTCTTAAAGTATTGATGCCATAGCCCCTCAGGCTGGCACATTTGTATCTAGATAAATAAATTTAGTTTTTAAACCGTTTTAGCATTTTTACTGTCGAACCACCACCAACATTAGCACGTAACAACATCTTGGTCAAAATGTACGGCTTGGTCGTATGGCGGCCGTCGCAGACACTCCCATAATTATATTGGTAAGAAATTAAGCCACCGTTCTTTATTTATGTTTGGTCATACAATAGTGGAATGGAATGGCCAAGCCATACATTTTGATTAATTTTATCATCGCTTATAAATTACGAACAACGAGCTCCGATCAGTTTACTACCGTAGCGAATTTTATTAATATTCTGACCCGGTATTAAAATTTTACGTAGGTGCTAAAATGGAATCGACAAACTGCTTCAATTCGTCAACCAATTTAGCTTTGTCAATTAATTCAACTTTTAGAACATTTTGCCAATGTTGGCTTTTCATCATTTCATAGGGCTACGACCGACAGCAACTCGACCAAATTTTAGGATTCCTATTTCAGAAATATAGGTTGCCGAAACGTTTACAGAATTCAAGCCGAACCATTTTAGTGAAGCATTTAATTTTATGTCGTTGCAAATATTGCGTGTATGTTGAACAGCAATTAGGAAAGTAATTGCTTTTGCAATGAGTGTATCGATAGTGAAACTGCAAACTAGAAATTCCCCAATCTCTAAACAGCGCGCAGAGTGTATGCGCAAAACGCGATATGCTATTACTAGAAGATTACCCAAACAATAACCCATGAAATAAGACTACCATACACTCGTAAAATTTAATGCCAACTAGTATTGGAAAGTCGACTTAAGAGTTGTATTTCAAAATATTTATCGTGGCAAACGGCACAGCGAAGCACTTTAGCCAAGACGGAAATGTGAAATCTATAACAAATGTACCGAACGGATATTGAGTTTTGATGTCATAGATGATGCGTGTCTGGAGTATTCTCGAGATAATAAAATACTACGCCAGTCCCATCTCGTATTACATTACGTTGAGCAAGATATTCTGTGCGATATTGATATTTTAAAAAGAAATAAAAACGACGACGATACTCCGCTATAAAGTTGAAGTTTGGGAGTTAAGTTCTAGTTTAAATTGGAAATTGGAGCTTTAATATAGTGGAAAGGAGAATTTAAAGTGACACTAAAAAACATCCTTCATTTTTGGCTCGAGATTACGTCAGTATAATACAATTAAGATGGTACCTAGTTAAGTAAAAAAGCTAGTCTGCATTAGCTATTGATTTTTGCCTAATTTATAAGGAAGTGTTTCAGAACAGAATCCTAAATTATATTCACAGCTACAAAAAAAACAGGTAATTTTAGTCCCAACAAATCTGATGAACATAAAATTAATTACAAAATAAACACATTTGAAGAAACCAGAATATTTATTGAAGCAAAAGAACGTGATGAATTTGAAGTAAGAAAGCATTAATTCGATGTGACAGTTAAAGAAATAACAGACAAACCGGAGGTTATTTATATAATTGGTCGAGTGAAGATTGACAATGACGTATTGTTTCCTCAACAGTTGAACTTGCATAGAACATGGATAAACATGGCCCACGCTGGCCCATGGTGATAATATCGGATAATAACACAGTTGTGAAATAACAAGGGATTACGTGCCATGAGTCATGGGGCTTATGGCGTGATAAATACGGATGGTTAGATAAGATGGAGATGGATAAAAGAATTACGTATAGGTATAAATCGGAAGCGTCGCAAAGATTTTTCCAGTTTTACTAATTTATTTATTTTGTGGCTCGGAAATTATCAAATGACTCCTCCCGCTCTGGGTGGAACGAAAGGGAGTGTCAGACTCTTACTGACTAAAACCTATCCATGTTCCTTCCTTAGCCTTTTCCTTTATGCTCCGGGGTAGCGGTAACCCTTTCGGACAATCAGTTTTTCTAACTTAAGATTGGATATTAGAATTTTGTTGGTAGTCAAATAAACATTCCTACGCGGTAATCTTAGTACTATACCATAATTATTCTTCATGAGTAGGATTCAGATGTTCTATTTAAGTCACGTAACGATACTAAATGGAATCAATATCTTAAATGACTTGCATTGGAAACTATTTCTGTCAGACACAAATCAAGTGTATACCGGATCTTAAGCGTCTCGGTACAACTCTATTCAATTTATTGATACATTGACAGTTTAAGCCATGCTTTGCTGTAAGTAAATAATTTTGGTCACGTAATCATAATTTATGAGATGTAATGTACCTATTCGGTTTAATTCAATGCACATTCACAACTGTACACTGAAAGTCTATTACTTCAATTAAAAGGACATATTTTTTTATAACACAAGAATAATAGCTATAATACAACTAAAGGATGTATGCATTTATATTTTTGTTATACGTTCTGCTGGTATCGAAGTCAACAATTCCGGGATTCCTCTAATATTTTGATATTTTGTGGCATCCAATAACACTAGTGTTCCAATATTACGAGTTGCTCCACTACAATGCTGAGTCATAAAATATTATATGGGCGAAGGCATCGGGATTCAATAGACATTATGAAATATTTTACAAAAGATAGGCTATTGTAGAATCGCGGGCGTATTCCGTTGTCCATAAACCACGTAATGCATAAACAAAAGCATTTGAATAACACGTGGGTAGAAAGTGACAGCCGAATGGAAGCATGCTACACATTCAACAGAAACTCAATCGTTTGATCGTAAATATTCCCCATTCGTATATTTTACCGCAAACATCGAAACACTGTCAATGGGAAACACATATTGAAATTGATAGTATTGACATCGGAAGTCGAAACTCGTTTCTCAACATCACCTCTTATGAGGCTGGTAAAATCGTCATCTCAGCGTTATTTGCATCAAGTTTTGCTTGCATCGATCGTGTTTGTATATTAAAGAAATATTTCTTGGCGTGTTGACAAATATGGAGATACAAATCATGGAACAGCAGCTGAACAAACAAAAATAAACATTAAAATCGGCAGACTATATTTCATTAACGGTTCAAAATAAAGGATGGTTGTTCTAAATATAAAACGTCCAATCTGTCAACGGTCGAGCGCGCGTGTTGTGCGACGACGAATGGTTGCAAACGATACCTACATCTGTTGTCTATTTTCAGATACGTCACAAACAAGACGACTGTCTGCGCCGGAACTCAAGACACAACTCTTTCTTCACATAAAAACCCCTAATGATGAAAGGAAATCACGCAATTGACACTTCCCAAACTTCGATTCGATAACCCGTCAATTCAGAAAAGTTCGACGCGATCCCCAAATGTTTTGATAAAAATATCTAAGCGATCTGTCGGAACGAGCAGCTTCCCGGTTTCCACGCTTATCGCAAAGCTTTGTGCTCAACGCATTAAGCTAATTTGAATGGTGAAGGGCCGCTCAAAAAGCCGTTGTTTGAATTCTTCTCTTTAGTCGGGCGGTTGCCGGCCTGATTGTGGGAGCCGACGCTGCATGGATTGCATTCTGTTCGTCGCACAAGAAGACAGGCGCATTGACGGCGGCTTTTTGGTTTAACCAACTGTACGCGCGCTGGGAGCCGTGTATTTGCGTTGTAAATTTAATGCGCTCATTACATTCCTATGTTTTATATAAATTAGACACAGCGGTGTAACCGCAGAACTTTCATGGTACATTTATGGCATGATTATAAAGCTTTCTGTCGGCGTCTTTAAAATAACCAACGTTTGTTTAAGTTAAAAATAAGTATTTCAAGACGATGAAATCAGATAAGCTGGTAATCTCAGGTTGTCATCACAACAACTAATAAGCCGAGGTTTTTCAATAAAATCCCTTATGCAGAGTTAACTAAGGTTCACAATATATTTAAAAAGCAACTGTGTTGACGAATGCCCAAGATGTAGCGCCGTGGGTGAAACCATTGACAAACGACTTGCTCTGACACACCGGTGATAAATAACTGATTATGTTACACTGCATTTTGCCTTCATAATTAATTGACAAGAGCTATCAAGGCGGCATTAGCGACTCAAACGACTTTGATTATATTAATCGGACCGCTTACAACCACATTTCATAATTTACCCTTCCATTACAAAATAACTGACAATTATTGCCCAGAATGGAAGCAATTTAAACTCTCCACGGTTGAAACATGCGCCCCGTTGAGTTGAATATATATTTTTATTGCTTTATTATTTTATTGGCATTGCAAGTGCAAACTGCCTCTCGTTTTTACGATTTACTTTTCGACTGGCTTATGGACCATAAATCTGTGCGGTTTAAAGGAGCATACGCCTCGAGCTAGAGAAGCTACCGCATTAATATTGGCCAAGATCATTAGTTATTTCTTACAGTCGTTCGCACACTCAGACATTAATAAGAAGCTAGAATTAAACATGCTTTGAATGAAGTCGTTTCAAATAAAGTAACGATCCAACATTGTCTACAAAGTATTTGTCTTTGAAGTTTTATAGAAGAAGTTAGTTATAATTTGTATATTCCCACCCTAAAACTATTTGTTGACAAAAAAAAAGTAAACAGTCCAAAATAACGAGCGAAATGATCGTTCACCCGAAATAGTGATAGTTATTCCGGTACCGTCGTCTGGTAGTTAATTGCTGCATTTTTTACGCGGCCGACTGCCACGGATTCCGTAATTTGTCTTCTCAGAAATGAGTCGCGTCGTCGAATGCAAGCGACATGTAGATACGGCTCGCTTTTTTGTAGATACCCCTCGAATTTCGGCTGGCGTAAATTACGTTTTAGTAGAATACCCCGGGGAAACGTTAGACGGGTTCTTTCGTAATTACTGTTTTAACTGCTGGGACAGAAACGTCAAACGTAACTTATTTTCGTGGGTAAAATGTCCGCTGATATTCTATCTTTGCTTTTTATTTCATGACAGCTCAGCCACGTTCTCTACACGTGAAATTCCCGAACATGGGTTGTGATTAAAATTGTAGATGGCAAGTGAATAATTAAAATTGGGGGCCACAGCATTGCGGTCGCAGTGTAGGGCGATGTAATGCAATCGATAAATTGACGTCCACAACGCGGTTGTGCTTAACGATCGCTCAAAAGATTTACGCCTACCGCTTGCGCTATTTACGCGCACCGCATTTCATGTTTACGATAGCGCTCACGCATAATATGAAACCCTGTCCATGACCCCGCGATGGAACCTCAAAATACGGCAGTACAAAACCTCAACCAGGTTGCCTACATTTCTCGAAAGCTTTGTATTCTAGCTTTAGGACTTAGTAATGTAGGCTTACAATAAAAAATGGTACCAACTCAAATGAGTCACGAGATACATTCCAGTCGTCTTAGTATTATAATTGTTTAGTAAAGTTTTTATGTACCTACATTACTTAAGTATTCTAATAAATTTTGCAGTTATGATTCACGTGTCAGAACAAATCTGAATTACAGATGTCACCAGAATAGCTCAAGTGTATAGCAATTAAATTATTTATGACTTTTGTCTTTGATGTATTATGCAATTTGTTCAGATGGACTACTTGAAAACAATGAGTTATCGCTGCTATTTGTAGTGTGTGGTTATCTAAATGCATTAAGTCAAAATAAAAAGCCATTAAGATTAGAAAGATGAGTGCAGTTTACTGAATGGGGATGTAAGTACGAGTATTTATTTTAGTCTAAATAATAATTATGGTTACCGCATCGTATATAATGTGAGTGGAGTTATTGCTGTGAATACAATACGGATTGTGGATAAACAATTCACCTGTTTATCCTATTTGTCAATGAAATGAATTTACCACATCAAATTAATGATTGTTTGCGGAACTACCTACAGGTAGAGACAGTCTAATATATGTTTTCCGCTTCTCTACTGCTTATTTGCGAGCATATTTTAAATGTTTGTTTCAATTTAAGAGTTGGACTTAGAATCTATGTAGAGATCCAATTTAAAAGTGCACGCCTTTTAAATTGAACGATCTCTACATAGATTCTACAGCCATCACACAGTTAAAAGTCTCTTACACGACATCTAATACACTAATCAAAAACGTTTAGAAAAGTAACAAACCATTTATGAATGTCTAATTGGCAACATGTAACTATTAACCAGAATAAAAAAAAATGTACTAGTTACTTTACAGTCTGCACTTTAATAATAAACTAAAAAGAACATAGAACATAAAATAACCAATTTACAACGGACCAAAATAGCAAATAAACTGACAGAAAGGCCGACACATAACCTATTACAGTAATACAATACGGCGCTGTAAATTACAGTTTGTATTGTACGACTAATAATTACAGGCCACTATCAACTGTAATAATCTAGACAGCGATGAGTTAAAATTGTTTTACGTACTACTTTCTATGATGGATGCCTTTTGACTTCGTGCTGATAGATGGTGTGGCAGAAAATTAAGTGAAGGCGTCATTAAAAGCCGATTCAGAAGTTATTGGACTGATCAGTTGATAAGTTATGAAAAAACGAGAATCAATCTGTCTAGCCTTTTCCTAGTTAGGGTCGGCTTCCAGTCTTACCGAATGCCTATCTGACCTCCAGAACCCAGTAACTGGGTAATACGATACCCCCTGGCTGTCAGATTTTCGGGCTTCTAACAACCTGTAACGACTATCAAACATGCATAAATGACAACCGGGATTAGCAGCTTTCTGGGGAAAAGATTGATTTAATTATACTTTATCAAAGAGTATAATATTTCGTTTTATTTAGCTTCAGTTCGGTTGAATAACTTACGGTACGCGTACACTAAAACCGATTTTGTCGGCCGATGACGGACAGAACTACTCGGATGAGTAATTCGGACGTTCAACTGAATACACTGCAGACGATAACGGCCGTTGTCGGTGGAACTTATGAAGTCCAAAAAAAATCCACTTGCGAAATTGGTCCCTCAGGTTACTCCATTTCTTCTTAATATCTGCCACCGGTACTTCCATTTCTGAAGCAACTTCATCCCATAGACGTTTCCCAATATCTCGATTATTGTAACTTTTTGAATGTTTGTCCCACAGTGACGGTCTGTTATAAATGCAAGTAATTAATTTTTCAATATCCATTCTTGATCCAAATAACGACTCGATCGCAGAAAGAAGCCGGTAAAACTGACAAAAAATCCAAACACGTTCGGACTCGTCAGTTGATCATCCGTTTTCGGGCGTCATCGGACGACGACGGTAGTAGCAAGTGTATGCGCTCTCTTCCATTTACTTACGTTTGATTTGATCGGCCGAGTTCGGCCGATGACGCCCAAGCATACTTCGGCCGATGACGGATTTGGTGTACGCGTACCGTTAGTGTCATAAGCAGAAAGCTTCTTTAAAAAATATAAAATCAAACGACACGATGAAACTTTTTGGTAAAATTAGGACATCTGATTTTACCAAAATAAAAATCTTAATAATAAAACGGCTCACCTACGTAGGTAACACTATTTGCATGACTCTCAATGTACACAATACCTACAGAAATGTTTAATGGAGGTAGGTCGCCTTAATAAAGCATACTACAGGGACATTTAATATTTGCAAGACACAATTGATCTCTTTTTAAATTTTATTCTTTTAGTTTTCTCTTTTCTTTTCACTTCAGCATATCAAGCTACCCCAAACTGTCAAATATTCCCAATTGAATATTAACCTTATTCAATTTTTATAAGGTTAAAAATCAATCAAAGAAATGTGACGGATAGGGGTAGCTTGATATGCTGTTAAAAGTAAAATATCGTAATACTAAGACTGTGATATAAAACTTTGACAAGAATATAAAATATACCCATATTTACAAATAAATCATCTTGTATCAGAATTTGAAAAAAAAAACTGAAAAATACTGGTAGTTTGTAGTTCTTCGTGAATAATTTCCTAATCTAAATAAATCTACGACAGTTTTCAAATGTACTCGTATCTACTCTCAACAATCGTATCGATTATCGATTCCAATCTATAAATGACATCTATCGATTCATATCTCTTACTAGTACAACAATAATGTTACATCAATAAATTCGTAAATGTATGTGTTTTAATTTAAATAATTCACATAATATCATGCAACAACTGTCTATATAACGATGGTAATCTCATTTTTATCACGTCTACTTGTTCAAAATCCCAAATGTTTTCACGATTATAACGTCCATTATTATGCGATCTATTTTAATAAAATAGTTTTTATTCGAAATGAAGTGATCATTGAAATTGAAAACGCTGTGTAATACGAAGTTTAACTACATTTATTTAAATATAATTCTTTTAAATGTCGAACCAAATCAATTATTTATGAAGAGTTAGTTGGACGTTAGGTAATGGTTATTCTGCCAGCTTTCCATTTTGTTTGCGGCAAGTAATAAACTGCAATCTTATTATAAGTAGGTATTTCTAAATATTTTTTTTTATTTACGGACAGGATATTCGTAAAACGTATGTATATCTTTAAAATCTAAGACTCTACAACATGCAATAGCAAAACGCTTCTAAAAGAAGTGAAACCACAAGGCGACTAGACACATAAAATATTGAAATATATCCATTGGTCGTGCGAAAGAGATAGCTCTACCTGCCTCCAATATTCAGGACCTTAGCAAGTCTTGGCAGACACCTCAGTTTGTTCTGTACTTTATTTAAGCTGAGGTTCCATTGAAATAGTTTCGTGACTACAACGAGGTACGTCTGGGGTTAGGAATGGAAGTAAATGGTATGTCCACTGAATTATGGGTCTGGAAAATTATGAAGGCTTTCAGAGCAGGCGATTAAATTTAATAAAATATGGAATAACTTTTATTTTTAGCAAGAAAAGATGTCTAAATAGAAACTCATAAGTAATGACTGCAGTGTGTGCAGCGGTTATTTCAAGAACTAAGATTTACATACACCTGAAATGCATGAAGTTAAATCAAGAAAGTGCCTATTGTAATTTTACTTTAAGAGTAATTATTATGTTTGTGACCATTTACTGGGTACGTCTTTCATTGACTTGAATGTGCTTTGGCGGCTGAGAGTATGTCATGCTCACTTTAATGTCTCGCTGATGGTGGCGTGTGTGTTGGATCATTTAGCTCCCTTCAAAATGGTTGAGCTGAATGGTGCTAATCCATGCGTCATGTTCGTGAACGGGCGCTGTCAGTAGAGACTGGTCATCTCTTAGCGGCCATGGCTTGTTTTAATTTAATTTTTAAACTTTTTTTTTACATTATTTTATATCGGATGCTTTCACCGTTCTGCATCGTTCTCACATGTATAATAATAATAATATGATCTATGTAACCAATATTTTGTAACCATATTTTGTTTAAAAGAGTGTCCATGGAGTTTCTTGCCCGTTCTTCTCCATAGGTACCTACTGCTTTGGAATGGGCAACTAGCTTCATCTCTCTGACTGACCGACACCTTGACAATTCAAAAGTGCTTGTAATTGGTTTATTTGAAATAAATACTTTGAGTTTGAGTTTAATTTATTTATTAAAAACAGACTTCATGTATGTTATTAATAATACAGTATTAATAACATACATGAAGTCTGTTGAACAACATAATTCAGCAAATCTAGAATCTAAAATTAGGCTCAGTTGATGAAATAAGTTCGCGAAACAAATTGGCGAAATACGGGTGGTAGGTTCACCTCTCCTTAAATTTGCAAGGATTACAGGTGTAATGTTATCTTATTCATTTCAATCCTTCTTCTGAACGTCGATCGGTTCCAGGAAACATTGACTACTTAGAAATGTTTGTTTATCTTCCGCGTGGGACCAAACGGAGACCGATACCATTTACATTTTCTTCATAACTTCATTCCCACTTCAATACATTGACAGTCCACTCCCCCATTCCCTATATACTTATACTGATTACACAATTGTTGGCACGGTTCAATATTGCTACTTGTCAGGAGCTAGAGTTAACCAAACTCAGCGAAACCTTTGCCAAATATCTTTAAGTTGTTTTGTAAGAGTAACTACGTAATAATAGTCAGTGAAGCTACGATATTATATTATGAAAACAATAGTAAGATTTGTGTAAGAAGTTTACGCTCTGAAGTTTGGCAATTGAAAATAAAATTGGTGAGAGAGGCTTTGGATTAAAAGTTAGTTTGTGGATTATGTTTTGTTTACTCTGAAAGTGTTTTACGATAAACGGGAAGATCTATTTTGTTGTTTTCATCGCTTGTCTCGTCTATGTTGCCAGTCGTTAACCAGAAACAAACTGTGTTTTATTAGATGTGTGTTTAGGTACGTATAATTGTTTCATGTCATTATAACGTTCATTTATTACTTACACCAACACATGACACACATAAATTATTACATTATTTAGCTCAGTAATTTAAAACAAGATTCATAATGATTTTTGTATGTATATATATAACTTCTTTATGTACTTATATAAACACACTTTGCACGTTACCTTTAACATAGAACCTGTGCAAATAATTGTTGGTGAACCAATAAAATAAATACATTTGTTCAGCATTCTTTTACTGTTATATATTGGTTTATTATTCCGAAATTTTAATGTGAATATATCAGCCACCACTTGTGGGCAGTCTAAAATAACTGCCCGTGTACTCAATATTAACGTACAATTACGTTCAGTGGCCAACCTAATTCTAAAATCACATTAGCTAATTTCCTCATGCTAATGGTTCAGGGACTGCAATAAAAATAGAATGTACACTGTACAGGCATTGTGTAACTGATTGTCCCAAGGGATTCTACGGACTCGAGCGAGGGAAATGGTTACTTAATAGTGCTTCGAGTTACGGTCTAGTGATCTGTCACTTACAGGACAGTACAGGAATACAGTGATCAATATCCATTTAGGTGTCTTGTTACAAGTTTCTGTACTCAATTATGGACTTTGCAAAGTAATTCTCATTCATATTTCATTGAAGATAATATCAGGACGCATCTATAAAATTCTGTGGAATTTCAACCATTAATAAAAGAATGCCGTGTCATATCAAGCTAAGAAATATAGGTTTGTTCGTTGATCTACAAAAGTATAGTACCTACGCAGTAAAATCTACCTCCAAGAACAAGATAATGGCAAAAGAACGAAAAAATCTAGACCATAACAAGAGATTTATTTGAGGATCAATGTTCCTACTCAAATATTATTTTCCGTGAAAATAGTGAGGTCTTATTGCACTAAGCCGCCTGGGAATTGCTGCCAAATTGCTTCGCGTTGCCTTACACGCGTCATTTAGCCGCCGCTTGTACCCCGAATGAAGAAGACTAAGCGAAAAGATTAAGCGTTTAGAAGCGTTACAACGAGCATTGCTCGTAAGGAGACGTGATTGTCGCTTTTCAGAATAGGCACATTTATATTTGAGTAGACTGTTCGAAAAATGGAGACAGATTCTGTCTTAGAGATATCTAAATAAAATGATCACAAGATCACCCTGTAATTACGGCATTAAGGTATTGCTCATAACATTATCCCACGAATACCATAGCTTCGGCATAATTATTTCGTTTAACAACAATGCAGGGTGACAAAGCATTCACAGCTCCACAATATGACGTAATTACCGTCACACAACCGCTTACGCTTTTGACTAATTAGTAAAGACGTTCAAGGACCGTACTCCCAACAATGGGCCGGATATGCGCCTCGACGCCGCTTCCTACCGCTACTAAGAATTTATCGGACCTCTCACCTCTCTCTCATTACTCAAGTGTCAAAAAGAGAAGGATTACTTGTCAGGTAGATGGCTAATTAAATTTTTATGCCTTGAAACGAGTCAATGTAATCTGAATCGATTCAATACGGATATCAGATGTTAAATTCCCTAATGTCTGACGTTTAATTAAAGGGCTTGTTTCATTCGTTTCACGTATCAACTGTAAACCGTACTTACCTATTCATAGCCCTGTAAACGAGAACCGTGTTGTTTATAATGGCTTTGAGATTTTTTTGCACGAAATTGCATAGTGTGGCAAATTAATACGTCTTTGTCGGCACTGTGTGTTTTTCATGAATAATTTTTGTTCAGTTTTTCTTTGTTTGACGTTTCTACTTTACTTTGCCTCTTTTTGTCGGTTATTCAGGATTAATGTGTGTGTTTACTGCATTAACTTGGTATTTTATATGACACTGACTGTGTTAAGCGTTATCTAATTATTCATTATTTTCAACTTATTATTTTAAGTGAATGCCACACTCACCTAAAAAAATAAAATAGACTCAATAACCATACTTTTTCTGATGGCTCGTAAATAAACGAACGTTTTCTTTTTATTAACGCATCATTATCCTGTTTTAGTTAATATTAATTCGCCTAATTCCCTTGTTATTTCACCCACTGTCCGAACCCTGGTCCCCCACATCGCCCCAGACAGCTTCATTAGCTCTCGTGTGACGCAAATTGCGTGAACAAAAGATACAAAGGAAGTTGTTGTGATAAACTAACGATTGCTGAATTGACAGCGACCGGGAGGGTCGATGAGTACCAAGCTGTGTGGCTTGAAAAAATATTGTGGGTATGTACTATCACGAACTTATAAAGAAGTTTTGTTATGGGCGCCTAATATAAATCACATATAATACACAAAACACTATTACACACACATCATTTTGACAGTAATAATCACATTCAAGCATTTATTACCTACATGAAATAATATTAATGTACGGTCGCTAGCGTATCAAGTTATACCAAACTGTCAAATTTCCCCAAATGATTTTAAACCTTAAAACGTTGTTTGTTAAGTTCAAAATTGATTGAGAAATATTGACAGTTTGTGGTAACTTGATATGCTGCACACTGCACAAATCCTCGAACACTGGATGAACTATTCTGCTTGAGTTTGAAAAATTTTGTTACGATGTGTGCTTTTTGAAAACAAGCTATAGGCAGATCATCCAAAGTCTTTTACCACAGACAACAACAGAACTGTTTACCTTTGTAAAAATATTATAATGTATACAAATTGATTCAATGTAAGACTGCTCATTTAAAAAATGCTTCATAGACAGACCACATGGATACGCCCCACAGGTTAACTGTAGAACGCATAAGCTCAATTATTCACTGAAAACCACGGCAACAACCACGAAAGCCTTCATTAAACTTAGAGATTCTGAACAACTGACGCAGGCGTGGGTGAAGCCACGCTTTGCATGCGAAATGCATTCGAGTCGAGGAACGCGTGCCGGTGGCGTTATACGGACATCGTGTGTAGCATGTGCGTGAGTGGCTATACTGTCTATAGGTCTCATGTTAGAGGAGATACATAATTGTACACGTGTTCTGTAGTGAGAAGCAACCCTTTTTTTTTAAGTCTTGGAAATCATCCAATGACTGCTCCCGCTCTGGGTGGAGCGGAAGGGAGTGTCAGACGCTTACTGACTAAAACCCATCCATGTTCCTTCCGTAGCCCTTTATGTTTCGGGGTAGCGGTAACCCTTTCGGACAATCCCGCTTGAGAAGCAACCCTTAAATGGAGTTTTTGGATAGTGATTTTGTGACGTCTAAGGCCGGATTTCACGCGGATTAGAGGTGCTGGCCTCTAATCTGCGTTCAACAGCTTCCAGTGTCAATATACCCGAAGAATTATGACAGTGATAGGTCATGAACGCGGTGAAATTGGACCTAAGCCAATGGTACCCAAGTACCTGACTTGATTCATAAAATGTACTGGTAGTAAAGACGCCCGCCAGCACATCTATTATCCCAAACTGTCAAATATTCCCAATTGAACATGAACCTTAGTCTTTTGGTATAAAGTTGAAAATCTATCAATGAAATTTGACAGATTGGGGCAGCTTGAAGTGCCGGCTTCAGTACTTGTGTTCTTAGTGATTCTACTTTTCATTATAAACTAAGTGTTCCCTAAAGACAAGCATGTGAACATGTGAACATTTTTCTTGAATTTTTTTTTAATCCGCCGGCGTTTTGCCTGCCGTTTTTCATTATGTTGTAAAACGTTATCAGATTATCCATTAAGCATAGTAATTACTCTATGTTTAATGAAGGATCTGATTAATAGTTTAATTCCAGTTTCATAGCACGCTAGAGGACCCACTGTGTTATTAGCCTGGACTGTAATTATATAACTCTCGTGACCTCTCATGTTACATTTTTTGTGCGTGTTTGCTAGACAATTAGGTAATCAAGTCAGCAGGTGGCTTTCACGCTACTTAGCGTAGTGAGCGTAAAAACTTTAATTTGACTATTAGCTGTCACGCCTGTGGATTCAGAAGGGTTAGATAGTGTGATGAGCTTATTTTTAGGATTCGATACGTCCGCGCGTCCGAATGAAAAAATAGAACACTTGTCACAGCCAATTTGCTCGGAATGTATTGACCGATTAAGTTAAAATTTGGTACACATATTATGAACTGGCAAATCTATAAGAAAAAAAATAAAAATAAAATAATATCCTTGGACATTACACACAACTCCATATAGTTCCAAGCTAAGCAACTTAATGCTTGTGTTATGGTAACGAGATGGCTGATAAACTACTCATATTTTTTTTTTTTTGTAAATACATACATATTATAGATAGAAAAACACCCAGACTCGGAACAAATACTTGCAGGTCATACAAATATTTGTTCCGTTCGGGAATCGAACCCGCGACATGCTGCGCATCAGTCAATCGTTCTATCACTGCGCCAACCGTGTCGTCAAGAAGTAGTCAAGACGTCAGAAGTCTATGTACTTAAAATAATTGGTAAATAACTCAATATAATGCCCGAATGTTACTTGGGATACATTAATTCCAACTACGGAACCCTTTCTTTTGCGTGGTCCAACACACACTTGGCCAATTTTTTTAACCATAGTACGGTGATTCTGAAACATTTCCCCGACATTCGTTTTACGGTCGCCACCAAACTGTCCTCCAAAAGACTTGAAACCTTAAAACGTTAATTTTTTAGTTCAACATCGATTGAGAAAATTTAACAGTTTGTAGTACCTAACTGGATGTGCTGGCGACTGTACATAATTATGAATAAGCAAGTGTAAATACAATGAATGAACTTTGAAGTTCAACAAAGAAAAGAAAGTTACAGTCGTTACAGATTACTTCTTCCGCGATTCAAAACAAATGACTACAGAGGCAGATAAAACAAACCCAACATCATCCTTTATTCATAACACACCAAAATAAACTAGCAGAGTACATTGACTAATGAGTTATCACAAGTAATACTACTATTAAATAAGGTATGGTTGCTTAATAATGCACAAAAGACATCATCAATTACGTCACTTCCCTGCGTACCAAGTGTCTCTTTGATCTTATAACAAAAGGGATAGTTCTATGTGTTTCGGAGTCTATGCATGTTATGGTCCAAGATTAGGGAACAAGGCGATTACGTGTCATTTTGGGCACGAGGGTGGGTCACTTGTCATGATTCAATGTAATCACAAATTAGGTGATCGTTAAGCAGTGAAAGCTAGCAAGCATGTTGAGCATTTCTATGATGCAGATGGTCCAGGTTATTGTATTACCATTTTGGTGCGGCCGTGAGGCACATACTGTTATTTATAAATTTTTTGGTTTTTGTTCTTTGTATTTTGTGTGTCACCGACTGTATCCAAATAAATATTTTTTCTTTCTTTCTTAATTAACAAGTCAAAAAATTCGTATCCATCATATCAATGAATAAAATATATTGTTAAGGTGATTTTATAACTAGAATGAGGTAACAAACACACATGATCCAATCGATTAACGTAAAAAGGACGATGCTTAAATGTAGCATACTAAAGTAACATACATAAATCCGCTATAAATAATTAAGATTAGGTACCACTTTACGAGACAGAAATACGAATTTTCTGACTGTGTTAGTTATTTCATTAGCTGAGTTGTACCTATCGGAAATATACTCGGTAATTCGGGTGCAAATTTGTACAATTTCAGCCATCAAATCTCCGTTGCGTGTCAACAACATGTATCTAGAGCGGAGGCTGATTCACAGAAATGTGGACCTAGCATTAGTTAGTTCCCAGTTAACTGTCGCATCTACCATATTTAGAGGAGTTTACGTCATGTACAATTTGGTTGAACCACAGCTAACGCCAGCCAGCTGTAAACGGGGTTTACGGCCATATTATCACTCTGTGTATTTTCCCAAGGAAACACGCTGAATATTCGCGCCACAAGTTTATGGCTTGTAGTATATTAATAAGCCAGCGTGCCTACCAGGATCAATAGAGCATCAAAGTAAATGACAATGAATGGGCAGCTGGTGGTACGCCGTGACGTCACAGTACCTAACGAGCTATTTGTTTGATCAAATTTATGTTGCTCATGTGCTCCTAAATGCGCACTTTAGGAAATTATGGCTTTTCATTTCTGTTGGACAGTTGACGATGGATTGCTATAATAACAGTAATTGATGTAAGTGTATGTCATCGCGGCTTTTTTGGAGCTTTTTCATATTTTGCATTATTTAGTAGGGAACAAAGCTTTTGATTTGTTATTTAATTCTCAGCAATAATAGTGTTCACGGTGGTAATACATTACCTGCATTTGTACGTCAAACACATTGATTTAAAACATCTTTTTAATTTCAGTCCAGATAGGTTAAAAAGGTCAGTTACGTATATGTCTTATTCGTTTTAATTTTATTGATACGAATGTTATGATTCGTGATTGTTCTTTGACGGCGCGTACGTGTTCCACGCGCGCCTCAAAGAGATGTCAGCATGAAGGGGCCCGTTAGTGCCGAAGCCTAAGCGGGATTGTTGAAAGGGTTACCGCTACCCCGGAACATAAAGGGCAAAGGAAGGAACATGGATGGGTTTTAGTCAATAAAAGTCTGACACTCCCTTCCGCTCTACCCAGAGCGGGAGAAGTCATTGGACGATTTACCACCCTCAAAAAAAATAAGTATATGTCATCTATTTTTATCGTGGAACAAACATCAGAATAAAAACATCCCACGTAAAACCTAGAAATTAGCTTGTTATCGTACTCTCTAAAATTAATTCTAAATAGGGTTCAATCAGAGCATACGCTACGCAGGAAACAACCCGTGTGCTCCCTCGACGTTCGCATATAACGACGGTAATATTGGCAAAATTAACACGCTCCACCGTGAAATCACATAGTGCGGTAACATCGATACGCAATTTACTGTCGGAAATGCTACGTAATGGCGTACTTAGTGGTACGTGTCGTACTACGAATACGTAAACTTGTTATTCGACATCTGCGTGGTAGTGCTTTTGATATTAACTTCTGAAATTATAATGTAGATTGCTTATGATATTATTAGTAGAGTTGTGAGATTACGATGTTGGCTTATTACATTTGTGTAATTGTATTAGGAATGGTATAAATTGGCGTTACATACTTCTAAACTTCGTACAAAGACAATAATTGGCTCTTTGAATCGGTCAAAAATAAAATATGAAATCACATAGATAAAAGACCGCTTGTGAGTATGAATGTGGATGGTTATACAAGTAGAGGGAGACCAAAGAAACGATGGATGGATTGTGTGATTGAATAAAATATATTGTTAAGGTGATTTTATAACTAGAATGAGGTAACAAACACACATGATCCAATCGATTAACGTAAAAAGGACGATGCTTAAATGTAGCATACTAAAGTAACATACATAAATCCGCTATAAATAATTAAGATTAGGTACCACTTTACGAGACAGAAATACGAATTTTCTGACTGTGTTAGTTATTTCATTAGCTGAGTTGTACCTATCGGAAATATACTCGGTAATTCGGGTGCAAATTTGTACAATTTCAGCCATCAAATCTCCGTTGCGTGTCAACAACATGTATCTAGAGCGGAGGCTGATTCACAGAAATGTGGACCTAGCATTAGTTAGTTCCCAGTTAACTGTCGCATCTACCATATTTAGAGGAGTTTACGTCATGTACAATTTGGTTGAACCACAGCTAACGCCAGCCAGCTGTAAACGGGGTTTACGGCCATATTATCACTCTGTGTATTTTCCCAAGGAAACACGCTGAATATTCGCGCCACAAGTTTATGGCTTGTAGTATATTAATAAGCCAGCGTGCCTACCAGGATCAATAGAGCATCAAAGTAAATGACAATGAATGGGCAGCTGGTGGTACGCCGTGACGTCACAGTACCTAACGAGCTATTTGTTTGATCAAATTTATGTTGCTCATGTGCTCCTAAATGCGCACTTTAGGAAATTATGGCTTTGCATTTCTGTTGGACAGTTGACGATGGATTGCTATAATAACAGTAATTGATGTAAGTGTATGTCATCGCGGCTTTTTTGGAGCTTTTTCATATTTTGCATTATTTAGTAGGGAACAAAGCTTTTGATTTGTTATTTAATTCTCAGCAATAATAGTGTTCACGGTGGTAATACATTACCTGCATTTGTACGTCAAACACATTGATTTAAAACATCTTTTTAATTTCAGTCCAGATAGGTTAAAAAGGTCAGTTACGTATATGTCTTATTCGTTTTAATTTTATTGATACGAATGTTATGATTCGTGATTGTTCTTTGACGGCGCGTACGTGTTCCACGCGCGCCTCAAAGAGATGTCAGCATGAAGGGGCCCGTTAGTGCCGAAGCCTAAGCGGGATTGTTGAAAGGGTTACCGCTACCCCGGAACATAAAGGGCAAAGGAAGGAACATGGATGGGTTTTAGTCAATAAAAGTCTGACACTCCCTTCCGCTCTACCCAGAGCGGGAGAAGTCATTGGACGATTTACCACCCTCAAAAAAAATAAGTATATGTCATCTATTTTTATCGTGGAACAAACATCAGAATAAAAACATCCCACGTAAAACCTAGAAATTAGCTTGTTATCGTACTCTCTAAAATTAATTCTAAATAGGGTTCAATCAGAGCATACGCTACGCAGGAAACAACCCGTGTGCTCCCTCGACGTTCGCATATAACGACGGTAATATTGGCAAAATTAACACGCTCCACCGTGAAATCACATAGTGAGGTAACATCGATACGCAATTTACTGTCGGAAATGCTACGTAATGGCGTACTTAGTGGTACGTGTCGTACTACGAATACGTAAACTTGTTATTCGACATCTGCGTGGTAGTGCTTTTGATATTAACTTCTGAAATTATAATGTAGATTGCTTATGATATCATTAGTAGAGTTGTGAGATTACGATGTTGGCTTATTACATTTGTGTAATTGTATTAGGAATGGTATAAATTGGCGTTACATACTTCTAAACTTCGTACAAAGACAATAATTGGCTCTTTGAATCGGTCAAAAATAAAATATGAAATCACATAGATAAAAGACCGCTTGTGAGTATGAATGTGGATGGTTATACAAGTAGAGGGAGACCAAAGAAACGATGGATGGATTGTGTGATTGTGATTGTGTGATGGCTAAAAAGGGCGTGACTACTAAGATGACGACTAATATATATATAATTGAGCTGACCCCAAATAAATTGGGATTGGGACAATGATGATGACATAGATAAAAGACTGCTCGTCTTAAAAACTTCCATCACCGTACAGGTATTCATTATTATGCGAAGTTATATTGTAAATTTGCATTTAATGCTAATAAGTATTGCATTTGATAATAAAAATCTGTGATGTCACATTGTTATATATACTATTATTATAAAGAGGTAAAGTTTGTAAGTTTGTATGTAGGGGGTAATCTCCGGAACTAATGATCCAATTTCAAAAAATTTTTCACTGATAGAAAGCTACGTTATTCCTGAGTGCTATAGGCTATAAATTATATTTATATCATACATATTAGCCGAACTATCGCAATTTTTGTCTAGCAAGTCGGAGAGAAATACCTCCGAAAACAGAATTATTTGCATGCGCTGCCTAAACAGTTACAGTATATCGCAATTTTCCGCGGACGAAGTCGCGGGCAGAAACTAGTATTTAATACAAAGCACGTACAAACTCCGCGTTTTGACAATTCATAAAAAGTAACGTTATTGACTACCCTTTCAAATACCCAATTGAAATGAAAATTTGGTTGAAGTTTAAGTCAAACTCATCAGTGCCTAAGAGCTATTAACTAAATAACCATCAGAACGTTACAAGAAGTTCAAGTAAATCTAGACGAAATCGTCAAAGAAGTAATTTAAAATAAATACCAGCCTTATCAACTTCAACGGAATAACTTCTGAACTATTTAAATCACCCCAAGTTTATTCGTAAACTTTTTAGTCCACATTAAATTAAAAAGCAATTTTCATATTTCGTTGGAAACACAATTAAAGTGGAAATAAAATGTCATTTTGAAAGTCCCCAGTCACCTTTACAAAAGGTGTTTCAGAATTAAAACCTCATTACGTAAAAGCAACAGAATGACGTCCAATTTGGGTTAATTTTGTATGAAACAATGGCAGCTGTCACTCTTGTGTTGGTCATCAAATGTTCTTTTTTACCCACAGGTTGTCAAGCGGACTTCATTGAGTAACTTTAGATCACTTTTCTAATGATAGTATTCTTTCCTGTTTGAATAATTTGTTTTAACGGGAAAGAATATACCTACTTACCATAATAATGTACAGACGCCAGCACATCAAGCTATCCAAAACTGTCAAATTTTCCCAATTGAAAATGAACCTTATGCTTTTGTAATAAAATTGAAAAACTATAAAAAATTGACAGATTGGGGTAACTTGATGTGCTGGCCTCTGTACATAACATTACACCTGCAATCCCCGAAGGGTTAGGGAGAAAGGATCTACATTAACTTAACACCCACATTACGCCATTTATGTTTAAGTCCCACGTAATAAGATACGAGTGTATTGCCATCAACCAGATTCAAATCCAGACTGGGCTGCTCCTACAAAATTCCACAAACTCAATAACACATTGCCGATCTGGGAATTGAACCTAGGCGCACTCGTCAGTAGTGCTTGCCAACCACTAGCCCAACAAGGCAGTCGACATAATATGCAGTTTAAGAGTAACGATACCACCTCTAAGCAGTTTTTTAATGTATAACAGCAAAGTATCATTAATACCCGTCCGGTTGTAACGTTTGAAGTACAGAAAGCGGCTAAATGTGAGTCAGACTCACACATGGAAAGTTCCGTACAATATTTAACGCTATTAAAGTTTGTAAATTTAATAAAAATAAACGTATCTTTTATGGGAATCCCTTAACATTTTAAATAATATATACATATTTTGTTTTTATAGCGTCCAAAGGTACATACTCTGTCAAAATTTCCAGTGTCTACGTATTACGGTTAAAAAAATACAGCCCTGTTACAGATGGACAGACAAACTGACAGCGGAACATTAGTAAATAAGGTCCCAGTTGGCACGCTTTGGGTGCAGAACCCTAAAAAGAAACCCCATCATATCTTTAAGCACTTCGTCACGAAATATGTAAAGTACAAGGAAAAAAGTACTTATATTCTGGAATGAATTTCTAACAGGCTTAGCTTGAAAATAGAAAAAGCATTATACCTACATTACGAGCATTACTTTCTTTGCGTGTTGAGTGGCTTAAAAACGCTGCTCAACATTTTTACGTCCAACTGAATAGGCGAGGTTACTTTGCGAGAGAAGGCAACGGTTATGACTGAAATTCCTATGCTTTATTCATAAGTTTTTAGGTGTACCAAAAACCTTTTCATGATGCCGCTATCATAGATTTTTATTTACAATATGTTGTACGCAATTTCACTGATAAATGACCGACATTGGTAAGGTCTTCTTCTTCGTGTGGTTAGTGATTAACCTGGTGTCAGAGTTTTTATACTGCCCATGAGCCTCTGACTTAGCTTCACATGCTGTTGAGAAATAATATTTCTCAGGCATGCCGGTTTCTTCACGATGTTTACCTTCACCGATGTTTTTTTAAGCATGTGATAATAATACAATACGCACATGAATCCGAAAAATCAGAGGTGCGTGCCTTGGGTTCGAACTCGAGACCTACGACTTGGCAGTCCGACGGTTACACTGCCAGGCTACCACTGCTTCCTGCACTGGTAGACTCCAAAAACTAGCTTTATGAAGCTATTCTACGAGTAGTTCATTTATTAATGACTGACGTCGGTCAATGAAAATTTAAAGAACAGTTGAAGTTTAAACAATTTTTTACGAAAATATATTTTCCACCATAAATTTTCTCTTTGATCCCTAAGCAAAGGCGACGCTTCATATACGGTGAAGCGGCCATCATAACAGCATTATTACGTACAAAAACCGTACTAAGTAAGGGATCACACTCAAGGAGGACGGCTCTCACCTTTAAATGGAAACCGTCTCCTTATAAAGCCGGAGTCGCAATCCTTGGGACAAGCTTCCCACACTACTACACAATCATAATAATTGCTCCTACAGTTTTTTGTCCGGCCACTAATCGCGGCACATAAAATATTTTGACGTGACGATAAGGGCTAAAGGGGCCGAACTTGGCTTATCTTATCGGTCCTGAGTGTTGGGTCGCTAATGACCGGCTGTTCTCCCGCCCTTTACTTTATATACTTCCGAACGCAATGACAACTTCATTACCGAAGGTGAAAACTAGTTATTAAGATGTGGTACCATTTCCTTGAGCAGTAGTAATGGATTTAAGGAGAAAAATCAACTAGGGAGGATAACCTAACCTCAACTATGTTGGGGCCGGCTTCGAGTCTAATCGGATGCAGCTGAACTGTTTTTTACATGGAGCGACTGCCTATCTGACCTCCACAACCCACTAACTAAGTAACGCGATACTCCTTGGTAAGACTGGCTATCAGACTTTCCGGCTTCTGACTACCCGTAACGACTGTCAAATATCCACGAATGACAGCCGGGACCAGCGGTTAGGTTATTAGTCGACGCCTTGGCTTGGGATCAAAGAGAAAATCACCTAACCTGGAAGTCTTGAAATACACTCCGGACCTACTTTATAATGCTCAATACTTTTATTGCTTCCACATGAGAACTTCCTACCTAGGCTAGACGAAGTAAGGAAAACCTGCTCAGGTAGAAATTCACAGAGGACTCGCATTGGAGTGCAAAATGTAGTACTGTTCCACTAAAGATGGGATACTTAATGATTATCGTGTCCTGCGTGTCTTTCCATTTACACGTTGCAGGAACTGATGGACGTTAGTGATGGCGTGCCATGTAGCCGAATTCTGAGTTGAGTCTGAGTCTAAGTCTAAGAAGAAGAAGAACCAGGTAGGATGATGTGCAATCAATAATTTATTGGAGTGTAATGAATGACATTTTTGTGCTTTTAAATGCACCATGTGCGGCGTTTGGACATGATCGTTTCGTTTAGGAAATACAATTATACATGTATTCATAGTCATCAAACAAAAAAATCTCTAACATCATGTCAATCATTTATTGATTACCTTTAAAAAAAATTATGGTATTGGTCGACTCTTCACATGACCAGAGGGGCTGGCTGATTCTGCCAGCCTTTTGAGCATTTTTCTAGTTGACAGCGAAGCAGACGAATTTCTTGATGTCCTATTTATTCTGCTTCTATAGACAATCACGTATTATGTAAATATCATCTTGTTTGAACATAGTAACGAATATAGAAAGTCTCACATCAAAACTGCCAACCAAAACAGTGGTCCAATAAGGAACAATAAATTGATAGTAATACGGCGAACAAAATAAAGTTGTAGATAATCTTCAAGGGAGAAGGTATTTCCCGGCGAGATTCAGGATTCGTGCAGCGTAAGTCGGTCGGCTGACATGTGATTTATTCCTTTTATCTTAGAGAAGTCGGCTTTTCATCTGAGATAAGATGGTACCTACGTAAATCAAAGCCATGTGTGATTGTTCGAGCGATGAAAATTGTAATGCAGCTTAGTATTTTGCTGTAGAATGCTCACTGGACTATTCTAATTTGGTTACCGACTTATTTGTAGTGGCAGTGTGGCAGTTGTGCTTGTCTTTAGAATTGGAATAATGGCTACTATATTTGCGTCGCTTGTGCTGCTGCTTACACTGTGGTATTAATTCAAAATTAATCGTGACAATCATACAACAGCTGTAGGACTCGATACAACTAATTAATCATGAAGATGCCACACATTATGACCGTTATTTCAGAACAATGTTTCTACATTAAAATACCGCTACTGAGGCTGTGGTGCTTTTTCAAAATAAGCTGTATAATAATACTTTTTGGAATGTTTAGAAGTAGTTTTCGAGGTAGATAAGAATCTACTTCATTGCCCAAGAACGCTTGTATTTACCACACAAATATTTGGTTTATTTAATACAATTCAACAAAGGAGTCGAGGACCTCTTAGTTTATCTAATCGCGAGGGAAACCTGTCATACTCGACTTAATTTAAAGCCGGCACTTACCGACAGTTTCATAAAATAGCTAAACTTAAAACAAAAGGTATCTCAGTGGTCGACTAAGTGTCTTGAATAGCGTAGGTAAACTCCCACGGGAATGTTTGGTGACTAATATTTGTGTCAAAGTGGGTGAAAGTGTATAGGTAAGGGATATTGTACTTCTATTGCCAAGTGTTAATTTGATTCAAGTGATTACACATCTGGCTGTAGCCACAGATAAGGTGAAAAATTCATTTTTTATTTACCTAGAAGTAGTAGTATAGCAGAGAGGCGGGGAGGAGTGCAGCTGTACCTCTGCCGTAGTAAAACAAAGCGTGATGTTATATTTATGTAAGTAGAATAGCTAGGGAGTAGATTCCCTTATCCTCATAATACTATTCAGTCAAGCTACGCTAGATTACAAACATCCATATCCATCGGTATATTTCAATAAAACGGATTAAACCCTTTAATAACGCTATCCAAATTTAAACAAAAGACAAACACGTCCATGCCCTCATAAAACGCCAATTAGTACACAGTTTCCGTGTTCTAATAAATCTCATAATCTTAACACGTTATCACAAAAGAGCCGAAAGTCTTGACTGAGCCATTTAATTTATTATATCAATTAAGAAATTCTTCACACGCGCTATTACAATTATACGAATGAATAATTCTCTGAACGCTTGGTTTGAGTCCTGTATATCTGTAATTTAAAACGCATGAGGTTGTAAAATGATCTTGCAAGGATAAAGGTTTAATCACCAGGACCATGGAGATTTGCCACTGCGATTTGGAGTGTTTAAGTTTAAGATGATGAAGCCTGACTAGTAATATCTACAAACTGTAAAAGTTATACAGTTGTTTTATACGTTGCAGTCTTGATATATGTAATAATCTCTTGATTGCCTCACGTGACACCCACGGCCTGAGGAGTCCCGCAAGGCAGACATTTTTATTAACACTAAAACGAGTTTCATCTTCTCTAAAACTGAAGAAAATATGACTCTTATACTGTTTTAGAACAAATAAAACCTATTTAATAAACCTTCCTCTTGAACTACTCTATCTATTGATGAAAACCGCATCTCTTTACGGATTATTGCGTTAGTTCTGTTTAGAAAATACGGTTTATAATATTTTGAGGTCCAATAAACTTTAATTAGTATCAAATATCAAACCATCAGGTTGGTGATTAAACCAATCACTTTGCAGATAAAGTGTCCTTTTCTACCATCCATTACCTTCGTTAGCCATTATATGATATTAACACAACGGGGTTATAAATAACTCAATATTAATTGAGTAATATGATAAAATTTATTAATAATGACAGATTTCTTCAGAGCACCAGCCATTACGAAGGCACAATAATGGCTATTATTTATAACTGCTTTCGTTAGTTCACTTAATGAATTAATTTGAGAAACCAAAATTTATGATCAAAGAGGTAAGAAAATGCTGGGATCTACTACTTTATTGCATCATAATTATCTTGGTTAATGGCGAAAATTTACGAAAAAAGTTCAATTAATAATGGACACAGACAAAGATGAATTAAAAAAATCCTAACTAGAAAAGATTCAGCATAAAAGATAACAAGAAGTTAAAAGAACGGAAAAGATTAAACTAAGAAGTTGCTAACTCCATATTTTTTTGTACGAGTAGAACCGTTGTTCAATTCTCTTGCTTGCTTTACGATACGTTTAAAACTTTCATATGATCTCATTGATAACAACTATGGCCAAAGAGTAACTTCAAATCTAAGAATCCCCACTAAGATGACACTGTCACATTGGCTTTTTAAATAGTCAAACTGTCAAATATTCCCAATTGAACATAAACCTTATCCTTTCGTAATTAAGTTGAAAATCTATCGAATAAACTTGTCGGATTAGGGTAGCTTGATCTGCTGGCTTCTGTACCTAGTGTTGTATTGTTTCATCACAATAATTACATTAAAATTCATTTATCTTCACCCTTTAACAAATTTACCAAATTAACAGGTACCTATTCATATTATGTTTTAAATATCCAGATAGTTAATTAAACTTTTACGAAATCCTCATCTGCCTAACCTTTTTTCAGAAATGTTGGGATCAGCTTCCAATCTAACCCTATGCCAAAGTATAATTATATAAAGTTGTATGAGACATAAACATTTTATTATAAATGAAATGCATCAAAAATTTGATAGTCCAGTCTCACAGTGCCACTTTAATACTAATCACGTGCACTATCGTCTCATCACTATTATGTCATTTCAGTTTGTTTATTAGAAAGTTAAGAGCAACTAATTCAACGTCACATTACGTCGACTGGCGCTGACGTCTATATACGATACACTTTTTACGAGTTCCCAGTACGGAATTTATTACATTTGTCACTAGAGAGCAGTAAAATCAAGCATGTTTTTATTTTATTCAACGACTATGGGAATTGTACACGTTTACGATTACTTTGAAGATAATTTATTGGGAAGTCATTCGACAGTCGTTGACAGCTAGACAATATAATTTGAATTAAGTGATGAAAACTGTACTTTTCGAATTAATAATAACAATATTTTTATAAAGTTTAGTGTCGGCCTATAAAAACGGTTCAAATAAACATGATAGCAAATCGAATAATCGATATAAAAATAAGTATCGATATTATGTGAACAAAGTAATCCGCTCTTCGTAAGTGGATACACTAAAAGATGAATAAGAACTCATCAATACAAATACACTTTGTGAGGAGAAGTTCCGTAAGTGATATCATGTTGACTCGTAATAGAGAGGGCCCACAGCTTGTTTGCTCCTGCCACAATCTCAGTTTGGTAATAAGATGCGACACATGTATTATCCCGATTAAATCCCCCTGGAAAGGGGCTTAGATGTAGTGATGTCTGTAGGTGACATCCCTTCCCATGCGGTGGCGACGCATCACCCAGTCGTAAATAGCATCGGAATGCTCTCCTCTTCAAAATGATTAAAATGTTTCGGTTTTTTATGTAGCTTCTTTTTGTTTGTCATTTTTAAATTTGGCAGCCTGTTCACGTCTTTACCATTTAGATATCATTATAAATATGTACACAAACACTTGCAACATTTATATATCAACAAAATTGCCCTCCTATCATAATTACCAACCACACGAACATCAGTTCCGATTCCTATCGATATCGGCGTCCGGATCGACGAATCGACAGTTGGCACGTCGCCCGAACGTACCGCACTATTCGATGATTGATCGGTCGGCTTCCCGCCTGAGCTTGTCAAGGCGAAGAATAACATTGTTACGGCTCTTGTAAACGTCTCACTGTCGCGAAATCCTCTTAAAGCAGTGAGTGACTACGAAAATAGAACCGGAATTGTATTATTAATATTTTACAGGAGCAAACCCGTACGTGGGTAGCAATGCAAAGAGAATACAGAAAGGATTGGATTTAAAATTTAAAAATGTATACGTTTTTTCGTTGTTGCGTGTTTTAGCCCGCGTTTGGATTAGCAATTGTAATTGATGTGGTACTGGCACACGTCATATGGTGAGTCTAGCCACGGATAAACATATTTTTTATTCCATTTTCGAATCAAAACAAACGATTGAAAAAGCTTTCTATAATTGTATTACTGTTATGTTTACGTTTTTTCCTCTCTAAGTTTTTATTGAATATATCACAGAATTCTATGAATCTTGTTTACGTAACTAAAACTAGAGCCTCGCCTTTACTTGTTATCATAATATTTGATATGCTAACATCAACCGTAATCAAACATAATCTATGTTGACACCAAACATCACTCCCCAGAATCAACTTCATCCGTTTTTATACCGTCTAATAAAAATACGGTCGCAAACAAAATAACGGGTGTAATAAAGTAATATAGAGTTCGACAAACTGCTTAGCATAATGGCCTATGATCCTTTAATGGACAATGCGAATGGACGGAAGCAGAGATGTGAGAACAAAAAGAAACTGTAAATGTGGACCACCGACCTAGCGGTGGACTTCAAAGGACATTCCCTCCGGTGTATAATCAAAGACCGTGGATCAACAAACACTGGAAACGTTTTACGGTTTTCGGATGACCTTTTTGGTTTTGGTGACTTGATATTTGAGTAAATAAAATGTTAACACGTCATTATTAAATGTTTTTTTTTTAATTTGTGCTACCTATTCATCGTTAGCCTAAAATAATTATTGACATAAAAAAGACCAGTTTTTTATTCAAAAATGAATGAAACTGTTATTTTTAAAAAGGCCTTAACTTCAAATTTAATGTAATTGTAATGGAGCTTTGTTAAATTTTATTTCCTTAAATATGTTTTTGCAAAGAGTCATCACATTTTTTTTCACTGTAAACACACACAGGAGCACGCAATTGTCATGATAATTCAGTTTCGTTCTTCTGCTTCCTTCAAGCACACTTCGTTACCATTTCACTTTACTAAATGCACGCGACAATTATATTTCCTAACACATCTAGGGAGCACGCATCATTGTATACTTACACGCGTATTAGAATGAAGCATCAAAGGAAGTACGAGTGAGCATGAACTCTCGAATGCCTTACCATATTCATTTCGAATTCGAGACTTGACTTTTGAGGAATGCTTACCTGAAATAAAAATATGAATGGTCAGAATTTTTGTTAGAAAATAAAAAAAGTGCACAATTTATTTTAACCTTTTGATCGCCATTGTCACTTATACGTGACAAACCAAGCGCATGTCCTGTACGCCAATGACACAAATATATGACAGTGGCAACAACACCATAACCCGAAATAAACAATTAAATCATTACTTTTGTGAGTGTTTATATAGATATCTTAAAAATTGAAGCTCTCGTACGTATTTAATGACATGAAACAAATTAAAAGTCACCATGGGTATTGGGCAATTCATAATAACAAGAATAAATCAATTTGTAGTTTAGCGTGGAGGGCACGCGCGTGCGTTTATGCTCTGGCATTCACAAGGTTAACAGAAATAAAGTATGACAATGAAATTTAATGGGGTTTAATGTTGGTATTTAGCTGCATCAGTTAGACAAGAAGCCAACCTCAGCATAGTTGGGGAAAGGTTAGGCAGATGATGATGATGATGGGGTTTAATAATGGGGCTTGTTTCAGTAGCTGGGTGGCATCTAACACGTACAACAAGAAGTTTCTGGAAGTTGATGAGCCAAGTGCTTGTTAGTTACTACGTATAATATAATACTTATATTTAATATTTTATGTGATATTATGGGGGCCCTGGAGTTCTAAAGAACCGGTCTAGGCTAAGTATGGACTCCAGATTTCCTACGAATACTTATGAAAATGTAATTTTTGGAGATGAATAAACATAACTTAACTAATTTAATTAATTAGAAAATGCCTTTCGTTGAAAGACAAATATAATAAATATAATCATAGGACACAACGTCTATCATAAAATCAAACGTCACGTTTGGTTTGTGTTGACATATTTGGAGTTAAAATCCAGTTAGACACACTTATATTAGAAATAAACATAATGTTCCAAAGTATTTCATCAACATATTTTTTCCGTAACACTTAAGCACAGACGTCAGCTCATCAGGCTATCACAAACTCTCAAATATACCCAGCTAAACATGAACCTTATTCATTTGTATTAAAGTTGAAAATCTGTCAAAGAAATTTGACAGATTGGGGTAGCTTGATGTGCTAGCGTCTGTATCTCAACACGAATCTCATGGCTACAATAAAAGTAAAAACTTGTACCTAACACTTAAACCCAGTACAGACCGACGATAAAGCTTATTTCCCAGTAAAATCGAACTTTACAAAATAAAGACACGCACACAACGTACGAACGTGATCCATTGCGTGATACGTAACAGGTTTTCGCCTTCCCTAAAGCGTCGTATACAGGGTGTAACGGAAATCGACGTGCAAACTGTTACTATGAATCCAGTACGGGATTATGGACTTAATACTACTGTTGATAGAAAAGAGTAATATCACACATTTTTACCGTTTAGGTATTGTAAACAGATCAGTTTTAAATAAACAACCAAAAATTTAACGGTGTCGGGTCTGGAATCATGTGCCGAATTCATTGTAACAGTTTCCACGTCCATTTTGTATACATCCTGTATAGACAATATAAGGTTTCGGTAAAGCTATGCCGAATGCCATCCAGTCGCACCTCTACGCAGTGTTATCTTACAGCTCTAGCGCCTTTAGTGAGCTGCAATAGCATGTAGTCGGTGCAGTCAGTAATCGAGAATCATAGGCCACGCTGCCACGCATTATCTTATCTAGCAGAACAGTCGAAGGAACTTACCCCGGCTGCATTCTGACGAATTCTTAATGTTTCACAAAGGTCGTATTTTGTAACGATGATTCTATAACTGTCTATTTGTATGAAATTGACAACATTATTCTGTATTCGAAACGAGAATTCGAGATTCAAACTTTTAAACTGAGCAACGTTCTAGAATACGTACGGACTTTGAATTCATTACCTGATAAGCGAAGCATACCTTGTGAACTATTCTAATACTCTTTTTATGAACATTATATACACTTTGTGAGCTGACTTTATAGAGCTACTAAAACTAGTTAAGAAAATTCCTATGGATACTTTTTTAATTAAAACTGCTGAAGACCACATCATGCTTCCCAACTATTCCCTTCAATTATGTGCATTTCCATTATCTCGAACGATAGACATTCTGGTTAATCATGTTATGACACGAACTGCATAGTAGTTGATGTCATCGTTCTAGTGTCCATTATTCACAATTTTTAACGTTGAAGCAAAAGCTAATTTACACAAATCACTTTTCACTCGTGGCTTCTGCTTTTCTTTGCCTAAACATACACAAATCGCATTTGCTAGAATTTGAGTAAAATATATTTGCAAAATACAGAGTAAGCTTTTCAATTTCATTCAATTAAATGTGAATACTACCCAGTGTTCACATTTATGGGTATGTTTGCTCTGCAAACATTGGTTCTAACGTACACGAGGCACCGGATTTACATTGCATGTTTCATAACGAATATAGAACGCTGTATGACCGCATATGGGTATGAAAATGGAACATAGAAGAATGCTTCACACGACCGAACACACACACACACAAACACACACACACGCACACACATACACACACACACACACCACAAACACACACACAAACACACACACAACACATACAAACATACACACACACACATCACACACAACACACACGCAAACACACACACACACACCCACTTACACTTTGAGCTTGACTTACAAGCATGAGGTGCATGTGCCATCTTTCCCATCCATTCGAACCCCCACACAGATTGCTCTGTCGTTCAAAACGTCATGTGATAGTTTGTAATAAGCCTTATCTTTAATGCAAGGTATTGAATTGTCAACGTATCAAGTTGGCTACGAACGGTCGAGCGCTCCCAGACTCCTACGGCTAGCGGTGACCGCTACTCTCGATTAGACTTGAAACGATGCCGCTTGCGACTAAAAGTCAGAGTTATTAAAATTATATTACCGAGTAGTATGGTTACTTAAAGTTATAGAAATCGTGTTCTTTCCATTTGTTTTTAATAAGTGTGTATGTATTGCTAAAACACGTTCGATTACGCAATATTATAGATATTTTATGCGCAATAAAGAATCTTTTTAATCTGTAACGTTTATTAGAACAGTAGTTTAAAGCAATTTAAAATTCGATTTTCTCGCTCTTCCAGATCAGCATTCTAAATTATTAACATTTAATTATAGTACAAAATAATATTGATAAGAAGTTATTAAACCTTTCTCACAGAAAACTCATCAAAGCACTAGATGACGTTCCTATTTAAAACTAGCTGAGCTGAAAATATAAAAGAATAGTAAAATATAACATGGGCTATAATTAGAAAGCGCAAAAATAGTAGGAAGGAGGAGGTAGGGAGGAGTATTAGTCACAGGAAGTGACAATCAATCAATCTGCCTAGGCTTTTCCAAACTATGTTGGGTCAGCTTCCAATCTAACCGGATGCAACTGAATAACAGTATTTTACATGGAGTGACTGCCTATCATAGGTACCTACCTCCAAAGCCCAGTAACTGGGTAACACGATACCCCTTGGTGACTGACTGGATGTCAGACTTTCAAGCTTGTGACGACCCGTAACGATTGTTAAAGATCTGAATGACAGCTGGGACCAACAGCTTAACGTGCTTTCCGAGGCACGGAGGAGTCTCGTTATGTAAAGTTGGTCACCCATCCACGGACTAAGCCCGGCAAGCGTAGCTTAACCAGATGGATCGGCCCATATGGCTGTTATTACTTAGTGACAGTTAACTTTAAATTCATAATCTGGTTAGTGAATTTCGTGACTGAACTTTACCTAAAGAACAAAAAATAAAAATTTTATTGCACCTTATTCTGGATAATTCGGGCCGGAGTCAGGTAGTTACGGCTTGATGTTACGCATGCAAATTGCCGATTCAGTAAATGGAGCACGCATTTTTTGCAACCTTAATTTTGTTATTGGAAGCATATCGTGTACCGTTACCTTTTGTCAGAAACGTTTTTTTGCGATTTATTGGATTTAACTTTAGGTTATGGGACACACAAACTTGCGCAAGTAATCGAATAAATCATAACTTAAAATTTTATAGCACCTAACCAGATTTAAATACACGAAATACCAATCGACTCCGTTTCCGAAGAAAAAAGACTGAAATATTAATATTTATACCTATACCCAATGATAGCGAAATTTCCTCTCAATTTACAGTTAAAATTCAAATTGACAGCTTTGCACTGGGCGATTTGAAAATGGTGGCTTAACGTTGCCACTGTGGTTCATATTCCGATTGTCGATACGGCAAGCGCGAAGTCAAACAATCCAATGCAAAACAAAGAAATAATAAAGGTGCGTTTTATATACCGCGATAGTCTTGCCCTTTATTGCTGGCTGGAGAGGCGACAAGGCCAATAAAACATTTTCTCTGCGGAACGCTATTATGGAACCCGATATTCGTGTGGGTACCGAACGTTCACGAAGTCGGTTTGGATTATTCGATTTTTGAAATTAAATCTTCATAGACGTGGGTTCGAGAATTGAATGTTTCGTAAAAGATTTAAAACGTGTTTTGTAATCTCCGGAGGTAGTACACTGTTTGAATCAAATAGGTATTGCTAATTGAAATTGTAGGTAAAACTGTTTTCTGTAGCTTAAAATATTATGTACATTTTCCTTAATCCTTCTTTCAGTAGGTAGACTAATAACTAAATTATAAATTATGGCATTTGGTCATGCGTGCTCATTATTTAAGAAGTTCGTTGCCCTTTTTCGGCCATTTACAGTTAGTATTAAAAACGAAAATACCAAAACGGCCTTTTTTAATTAAGCCTTTCGAGTACCAAAACTCAGATCCTCATTTTATTGTTAATACTGATATCATCCCGCAGCTCTAAAGTAGCTTTAAATGGTAATCTTACAGTAAAGGAATTCTTTTAAAATACCTATCAGACGGCGTAAGTTAGTGCCGACTCAATCCGCGTATCGTGTGTGCAATAAAAACAAAACGAGGGTAGAACGTGGTTTAATTGGCGGCAGTGCGAGGTAACACGATCATGAATTCTGAGAAACGACGCGTTTGCCTCTTATTTTGAATACTTTAGCTCTGCAACAGGGTAAGCGTTAGCGTAATACCGAGGAAATTGATCAGGCATTCAATAAATAAACAGTCAATTATAAAACATTAGATATTAATTTAAGAAAGAAAGTATTGTAAAGTAGATTGAAAATGTCACAAAGGCTGTAATAATGAGCTTCCAAGTAGCTTATAAAAAGCGAAGCAATCAAAGCCCACTTGGGTTCTACATACAGTACAAAGACATTTCATTATTCTTTCATTAGCAATAACTTTTTTATCCACAAACAGCCGATTTTTCGTCGGTCTCGGAAACGTACGAAAAAGAGACAAGCGGTCCGAAAAAAAAAAAATAAACGTACGGAGAAAATGTGGCGAACAAAAGGCGAATGGGACGCGGTTTAATCCTGTCCGGCCGTCATTTCGCCGGCTAGGGTGAGAGAAAATTGAATTTATTATCGTTTGTATTTGAGTGACGTGTTATTTTCACACGAAGAAGAGCGCACGGCGGAATCGAATCAGTCAGTCGGCGGATACGATAGCAACTCGATAGTAGATTACGGATGCGCTGCGAATGGCGTTTTCTATTCCTTGCCTGCCTTGAGATTTTTACACGGTAAAAGGATGATGTTTTCACGCGTTCGTTTGTAGATTGATGGAAATAGAAGTAGAGCTCTTTTATGTTGGGGTTTATTATGTTTTTCTTTCTCTCGAGCTTCTGTCTAGTTCGTCATGATGAGCTTCGACAGCTACAAAAACAACATTACGCACCGAATACAATAGAATTCATTCATGCCTTATGATTTACGGAGATCTGAATGTCAAAATATTTATCAACATAAAGCTGCCCACATAACGTAAAATATGTACGTACAGAGGCCAGCACATCAAGTTACCCCAATCTGTCGAAATTCTTTGATAGTTTTTCTACTTTATTACAATAGCTTACGGTCCATTTTCTTCTGTCTGTCTGTACATAAAGTACAGTCAACAGCAAAAGTAGATGATCAAAATCAGAAATTCAATACTAATGAACGGAGTTCACGTCAGAACTGCGTGGCATCGGAGTGATTCAAAAGGTTGTGAATGTAAATTATACCAAACATTTACTACTAGTACAGCTGCCATATATTCGTGAACTCCGTTCTTTAGTTTTGAATTTCTGATTTTGATCATCTACTTTTGCTGTTGACTGTACAATTGCAGTAGGTTGTTTTTATATATTCGTGTTTGCCACCACAATGGTTTTATGCAGCCATGATTTTTTGGTCAAGGGTTATATTACTAAAGGGTAAAAACAATAGTAATTGTACTCCATTATTTAGGTCTCGAACTGAACAAAGAATAAGGCGGGGTTATATCGAGGGGGTGGTGACTGCATAGCTCGCTAATTGGTTCAAATACCTTTAATATTGGTGCCGTAAAACTTATAGGGTGCTATAAGACTAGGCTATTTCATTAGAACATTCCGAAGAAAGTAATTTGTTTATAACTAGCGATGACCGCAGCTTCGGTCGGCTTTCGGGCTATGCGAGATGTTTATTAGGTTATTTAATTAGGACGTAATAATGTGTTTTATTTCTCAGGCTGTTCACAATTATAACAGAATTTATATGAATAAAAACTTTTGAGTTCTAATAGCTAAACATACCTGTTCTTGCTATCTTGACATATCTAAATACTTCTATCTATTTATTCACATACCTTCAAACTGTTTCTGTAAATCAAACAGCTGTATTTAACTACTCGAATTAGGCTTAACCCTTCAATGAAAATCTATACGTCACCGGGACCGAGGCTAGCCACTAATTTATTAGCCGATAAGGCACTTTCCGGGCGTTTCAAGGTCGTATAATGGTATTCAAAGTAAATGTAGGTAACGTCCGTCGTTCGGTATTCAAATGTTAAGCCATTTCCACTGCTTTTTGCGTCTTCATCTCATTGGTTGATATTGTAGCTGTCATTTTAATGCTCTGTGATTGGCTGTTTTTAAATCAATTCGAATCACGTTTTCTGTCAAGAGAACTGACGCCTCTTTATGAATCATTTTATTGTTTTGTTTAGCATAGAGTCGAATGTTTTTTAAAAATAACTTTTTCGTATTAACCAAAATCTAATGCATATTTTAATTCTTCTCTTATTAAACTAGGTATTTCATTTTCTGGATTTGATTTACATAGCAAACTACAACTTCAATTTAACAAACCTTCAGTAGAAACTAATCTAAGGAATGATGCAATTTCAAAGAAAGCAAGCATTTCCAAGCGAGCGATCACAAAAATGAAACTGGTTTTATCCAGTATGATTTACATAAAACTTGTTTAAATGTTAATCTTTGTGCTTGGGTGGATTATGACGTGCCCTCTGACATACACTGATGTATGTATGTAGGTACATGTGCGCACTTTAATCATTCATGCCCTTTGTAGGGTGTTTCGGAATAGTTCGGAAGAGTAAAGCTATTTTGAAATTTAAAATACTGGCGGTTATTTAAATAAAGTGGACACTTTTTTACGACGAAAGAGTTCTCAAAAATGTTAATCTAAAAGATTTTCACTGACCAAACTTTACTCATAAAAGAATCTGTAATATCGATTAATAAACTCTCAAATGACTATTTCTATGCTCAAACAGAAAAAAACAAGCAGTTTAATTATCTTTGCACTTTTTGCTAACAATCTCCTGCTTTATCCTATTAATTGGTATGCAACCGCATGCAATTCACACGCCTTAATTACCCTTCCCCGTATTCACTACAAAATCGATTCCCATGCATCTAAATTAACCGAATACCAAGAGTCAAGATGAAGTTTTTGTTCGCCATCAATTTGATCGTCTACAATTTATACGTCATCCGGATGCTACTTATAATGGAATATTACAAAATGCTAAATTACTGTGATCTTCGGACAAATTATGGTTGGGAACAACGCGTTTCGATGTAATTGAGCGCAGTCCGCACTTCTGTTTCGGTGCAAGGGACAGGTAACCGCGAGTAACGGATGTGGAGACATTAGAATTGGTAATGTTTGGCTGTTGTTATTATACCATGTGCTGGTATATTGGTATCTTTGGGGATGTTTTTTATATGACGTTATGAGTTTGGGTAGAAAATTACGTACAGTGTATGTCAGAGGGCACGCCATAATCCACCCAAGCACAAAGATTCACATTTATACAGTGTGTTAGGTTAAACGGGGGACATACTTTCAGGGGTTGCTATACTCAAGAAAATGAACAACTTTGACTATCGAACTATACCTGAAATGACGAAAAAAAAATCAGCTGTTCAGTAGGTACATTTATGTTCGCATGGTTCGTCAAAATGTATGGAACAGCAGATTTTTTTTTCTCTTTTCATAGTTGGTCCTATGGACGAAGTTGTTGATTTTCACGAGTTCTAAACAACCTGAAAGTATGTCCCTCGTTTAACCTAAAACACTGTATTATAAACACTGCGCTTATACTGACACAGCGGTTTTTGATGAATTTTGGATCACGATCAGTTTTCCAGTCATCTTACATTTAGCTAATCAAATAAGACGAAGATTCGATGTAATTGAAAATTTGAAACGGTCAAAAATAAAATATGAAATCACATAGAAAAATTCCGCTCGTCTTAAAATCGTCCATCACCATACAGAAACTAAATATTATGCAATGCTATTCCATTTGATTCTAAAAATCTTTGACGTCATAACAATATGACGTTTGACAGTTCATAAAAAGTAACTATTGACTCTACCCTTTCAAATACCCAGTTGGGTGCAGTCTGCACTTCTGTTTGGGTGCAAGGGAAAAGTTACCGCGAGTAACGGTTATGAACACATCGCTCACGTCATTAAAATTGATAATTTTTGGGTGACGTTGTATGCGGCTATATGAGTATCTAAAGGAAATGTTTTTTCTTAAACGCCATATGGGTTACATACTGAAGTTGGGGTATAAGTCATTATCATTCAAAACTGACCTGCCCCTGCTTCGCACGGTTTTTAAATTTGATAAAACATCATGATTTCTGTATGTATAATAATGATACAACATATCAACCTTCGGAATGAATACTCTGAAAACTAACTGGAGAAATGGGTTTACCAAAAGTACACCTCTGCCTAACCTTTCGGAGATTATAGGCGTGACATTTTTCTTCTTCTTGTGTCGAATGTATTTAAAATCTTGATGGCCCAAAACTTTGCCACTTCCACAGCGTCGTCCAAGGCAGCGCAGAGATCAGTTTGGGTGCATGCTTTGGGAGACAAAGAGAAGGAAAGGACGTGAAACAAAGTTTCCGACATAGCTCCATATCCATACCCTGCTGCTGTTCCATCGAGGTAGCACCGCCTTACCAGGTTGGAGTTATATCATGAGTCGACTTGGAAGCCCGTGAACAGTCTCTGGGCATAATTGGGAATATGTTACTCCAATCTGGCGTGATTTCATGTTGTTCAGTGACTTCTTACAAACTCGCTTGTCGCCTTTACCTTTCCCATCTTCCAAGGTTTCCGTACATAATGATGATGATCGTTACCAAATAAATAATGGACGATCGTCAACGTTGCACAGATGATTTGCTGTGATGGATGAATATTTGACGACGGCTTTATTACTCAGTATTAAATGACAGGAAAAAGTCGTTTAATTTCATGTCCGTGAAACATAATTGCTTGCTTTTGTGCGAGGTATTTGTACTGGGTTTTGATCATTTGAAGGAAATTCACATTTTAGTGCAGCGGTGGTTTAATTTCAGGGACGTGTAGCGTGTAGCTTTTATTTGGAAACTTATGGAGTATCTAAATGTTATTCAGAGTAGGTAAGGCTGGTGATAATCGATTTCATAGGTCGATATAATGGCACATAATTTTTCATCGAGTACGATCAATTCTTTTTTATCTTATGTGAAAGTTTTTACACGAGAAATAAAATGGTAACATACTAGATTAACTTTTATTCAAGCCTGACCCGATGACCTGAGGTGGCCAGCATTGATAGCTCCACTCGCATGCCCCGAGCGATTGGAATCATTTAATAGTTTACTTGAATGCAAATGCATGCGCTACTGGAAGAGATAGACTACGCACTGTCATATATTATAAGAAAAAGATGAAGGAAAAATGTAAATCTCTAATAAAACAATGGCATGTATAACTACGTCATAAGTAGCAAAGTCCGAAATAACTAAGAATTTGATTACTTTCAAAATACACAACAAAATATCATAATTTTAATGCATAGTTATCACATTTATTTATTTTCTTATTTATCTTATAATCCGGCTGTCCGGCTACCTACTCAATTAAAATTATCCGAACAAATCAATCAAATATTGTGGATTCTTCCGAAAGATTAATTTGAATGTTTGGGTGTACAAATACGCAGCCGCGCGTATAAAACTGATTAATTGTGTAGACAAAAAGAAACCTGCTTGAAGTGCCAAACCGAATGTTTTTTGTACCTGTCTCGACTTGGATATATTAGTAGCCGTCTCGCGCAACGAAAAAATATAGACTGTCAATTTTTTATATTTATTTTATATCATGTTAATCAACTGCTTGATCTTACGTCATAATTCATAAAACTATCAATGTTAAATTCTTTCGATTTCGCCTAAAGCGTTTATAAATAATGTCGTAATTTTACTAAATTAATGTTAAAGCTTCTTGTACAAAATATTTAGGCCTCAGAAGACATACTTGTCTCAGATGTAGGCAATACTTCTAAGTGATGAAACACAATACACAAATCAAATCAAAATTATTTGCATTTCACTTTTGCGTCACTTCATGCCACTTTACATCCGAACATATTTACCGGCGACCGCAAACAATAAATCGAATTGGAAAGCAAGCATCTCGACCGTTGTAAATCAATCAAGTGATCATGAAATATGATCGTCCGTAATATTATCAATATCGGACTGAGTATCGATTTTTGTTGATTAATTTGCGGTTTGAGTCTTGTATTGGTGACTGTTTGTAAGGGATGGTGAGAGAACTTTGTAGTATGCATGGGAATTTTATGTTTTTCTACTAATTTTAAACTAAGTAAATATTAAATTCACTTAATGAATAGACAGTACCTATGTAGAGTCGAAGTCTACTAACGCATAACACAGCTGACTAAGACTCCACTTGGTTCAAAAACACACTTAAATAATTTTCAAAATCCTACTGCTAGAAATAATGCAAATCTAAGTAGGTTAGTATTTTATTTACCATTTTAATAGGCTTTCATGATCAAAGTAGTAGGCCATATTAATTATATAACAACGAAAAAAGAAAACGTTCTTTTAAAATTTTGAATTCAGAACACTAGGAAAACGTTCATACCACAATAACAGCCAGTGCAATTTTTTCTCTAGTTCCGGTAATTTGTTAGTAGGAAAAGTTATTTATTCACAATAATGAGCACCTCGGCTTATCTACGTGCACTATAGTTCTGACGGTACTCGGTAGTGGTGTGAGCCAAGTTCTGATTTATTTACTTTGCCAAGTTAAAGGTCTCGGCTTCGGACTGTTGCTGTTGTTATTAAACTAGTTTGCTAATGCTAGCTATTATCTAGCTTCATTCTTCTGACTGACCGATCCTTTGATAATTCAAAAGTGCTTGTAATTGGTTTACTTGAAATAAATGATTTAGTTTGAGTTTGAATGATTTTTAGGTTTGCCGGAATTTCATTATACGTTTGTTGTGCTAATGAGAAAGTTTGGTTACTATAGGCTTGAAAGCGTTTATTTAAGAGTTTAATTAGGTAAAGTAGTTTTTATTATTATTTACTTTGTTGTTTACCGATTAAGGCATAATATCAACAAAGTATAAAATCTTCCGTCAATTTGCCTAAAAACTCTCTAATCTACGGAATTGTTGTTATTTTCAACTTTTGGGTACTGATTTGATGAGAAACTTTTACGAGATAACGACAGAGATATTTCAGCGGTTTGTGCCCATTCTTGACTTTCTTAGACGCATCCTCCTAGCTGAATATCGTCTTAAGTGACCCTTTTTGCTGTTTCACACAGTTTTAATTACTCTGCTTATGACTCAAACTTGTTGATAATAACAATGTAAGTTTTTCACACACATAATTAAACAACTAAGTAAAACAAAGTAGGAACTCGTTTTCCTTTTACTTAAACCTCACGCTTAACTAACTACCATCCAACGGACAGGGAACGTAAAAACTCACAAACCTGCCAAAACTTCACATACCGTAATTAACTGACTCAAAGTTTTTCCAACAAAGGGGTTCCGCCCGCAAAAACTATATGCCGTTACCATGACGACGCATAAATAAAAATGGCTGACCGCAAGCATTATTAACAAGAAATTGTCCGTCATACAGTAATTGAACCGTAATAAATGATAATAATATCGGTTTTATTCTTTTACAATTGCATTATTTTAATTGGGTCGCGGACTTGGCTGGTTGAAAACGTGATAATTGCTTGAGGTGAGTTTTGTATGAGATATTTAATTGCTGTAATAAACAGTATGAGGACCACTTATTCAACTTTTTGCTGTATAATATTAAATTCTTTGAAGAATTGTCTGCAAAGAGAATAATGTTTTAATTTAGTTGTCAAAATAGTTTATGAAAGTAAATAGTTTATGAAAATGCTTTCTAATAATAAAGCTGATAAGTTGGTTTGAACGCGCTAATCTCTGGAACTGCCAGTCGGATTTGAAACATAAATTTGAAACATTTTGCTTTTGATAGTCCAATATTATTGAGGAAGGTTATAGGCTTTTTATCATCACGCTAGCGTCCTTAGGAGCGGAGTAACGCCGAAAAATCAAGAAGAACGCTAAAAACGAAGTTATAGCGCCGGCGGATGATAGAATGCGACGCAGTAGGTTGGGGGCCGAAATTTCACACGGATGAAGTCGCGAGGAGAAGTTACTGTACGATATAACAAGCAATGTAGGTTTGATATAACATAAAATATGATAATTTTACATTGAATAACAAATCACTTATTTATGAGGCAGACTATTTATGGACTAGATAAATTACAGTACTCAATTTATTAGCAAAATCTACTAACGCAATTTGCCAGTTGAATTCAACATAATTTCACGCCATACTAAGTGGGTATTTAAATCAATTGGACGGTAAGAAGTCAAGAACGTACCTACTTGGATTATTGATAACGACGGCCAGGCACGAAAGCTTTGACTATTCGATTTATTTTTCCAATAAGGTGCACTGAACGATGTCGCCGCAGAACGAAACACCGCCCCTACAACTCAGACAATACGATGAGATAGTCTGGGCGCATTACTATGATTACTTTGCGGTTAAGACAATCCTTATTACAAAGGTTGAAAGTTCAAAATAAAGGATTGAAAGTAATTTTAACGTTGGTGAAGTATACGTGCTTCGCAAATCAAGTGTGTTGAAGAGGATGGGAGAACCACGTCTATGAAAAATCGTGACGAGGGTGACACAATAACTGAGGAAGGTGAGGGGAAGCAAGGTGCTTTAATCGGAAATATGTACCCCTCGGAACTGCAAGGCTATGGGCGCGAGCCGGAGACACGAATCAAGAATGTAAAGCGCCTAGTGAGACATCGACAGTAAACTCTTTCATAAATATTAGGGAGAACGTCGTTCGACGACACGGTTGGCGCAGTGGTTGAGCGATTGAGTGCTGCGTAGCATGTCGCGGGTTCGATTCCCGCACGGAACAGATATTTGTACAACCTACAAGTATTTGTTCCGGGTGGGTGTTTGTCTATTATGATATGTATATATTTACAAAAAAAATGTTTAAAAGTAGTTTATCCAGCCATCTCGTTACCATTTACAAGCATTAGGTTTCTTAGCTTGGGACTATATGGCGTTGTGTGAAATGTCCAAGGATATCATTATTATTATAACGTTATTTAAAAGTTGTCGAATACGCAATCTCTCTTATAAGTTACTTAATCAAACAAACAGAATTAGTGGACTGGTACCCAAATTAACAAGAAATTGTAGCACGCAAAGACTTGGGAAAACCATGATTTTGTGATGAAGGAAAGTTTCAGCCCCGTTGACTAAGCTCTTCATCCGTTAGTTACAATGCAGCCAAGGGTGAATTTCCCTCAACAGGAAACTACAAATAACAACACTATCCCTCATATAACTCTCATGTGTTAATGGCAAAATCAAATTTACGTATACAGTTAGCAAGTTAATATAGCTAGAGTGGAAAGTTTGTCAGACCGGGTAGAGAAGCGAAAAGCAATGGACCAATTACAGGCTGCGACGGTGGGCAATTGCGGAACCAATAAAGGCAAGAGAAGCGCCTGTGTTGTCTCTTTATTCATACGATTAGGACACAGTGGAGCTTTGTTCCCCGTTGCTTTATGCATATGCTTGAAGCTTTTTGTGACGAATACGTTCGCAAAGATTTTAAATACTTTCCCCATTACTAATAAACGGTGTATATGGTCTGTATAGCTACAAAACGTCTTCTTTTTTCAAAAGTCAAATTTCTGACTAATAATACTTTTATTAGAGGGGGTTAGAAAATAACACTCAATTTAGCTCAGGTCAAAAATTTGACACAACTAGTGTTAATTGCTGGGTCCGTTGTATGCAGCGAGATGTTATTTGGAACGTTGAAAAGTTTCTATTATATTGTGTAAAGCTAAACTTTAATTTGTTACGAAAGTTTTAAACCCAACCATGTCAGAACGGTTGAATGGATGAAATGAACAATGATAATTGGACCTGGATTACCACATGAAATCCCATAACCTTTTGCATCGTTACTATGTTTCCGTGGGATAAGTTTTGACATCTACGCGGGCGTTGCTGATGGTAGAAGCTAGTTCTTTACAAAAAAAAACTAGCTTCACATAATTATTTTCAGCCAAAAATCTAGCAGACTACATGGTAGGTATACAATAAGGCCCCTCGTAGAGGCGATCGGCGGCGGCGACCTCTCGCGCCCGGCCCTGGTGCAAGCCATGGTCCGGGGCGAGAGGGAGTGGGAGGCAGTCACCTCCTTCTGCGAAAATGTTATGCTCGCGAAGGAGGTGGCGGGATGGGAGAGAGAAAGGTCCTCCCGTCCCAGCCGCCGCAGGAGACGCCCCGGACGTCGGGAGCCACGTGACGACTCCCGGCCACCGTAGGCGCGGGCCTGCGGACGGTGAGTAATGGGTGACTCACCGTCCGATCAGCACCAGACCCGTGCCGTACGGCGCGTATATGTTCCACGCGCGCCTCAAAGAGATGTCAGCATATGAAGCCTGCCGGGTAAGCGGGATTGTCCGAAAGGGTTACCGCTACCCCGGAACATAAAGGGCTACGGAAGGAACATGGATGGGTTTTAGTCAGTAAGAGTCTGACACTCCCTTCCGCTCCACCCAGAGCGGGAGCAGTCATCGGATGATTTCCAAGCCTTAAAAAATAAAAAAAGGTATACAATAAGGTCAATTAAAACTTCTAATTCTTCTATGTTGGATAGTCGAATTAAAAATTCATGATCGTTAACGTTGATTATTCAATCGTTTCTAAAGCAACAAGCTAGCGTCGGTAGCCAACAAAACTTTAACGCTTGTTAGCATTGTTGTAACCGATTTTCCCTTCAGCTACTTTCAAACTAACCCTTATATCGCGCACGGGTAAATAATTGACTGGCACGCTACATTATTCTCCATTCTAAGACTGGCAGGAAAAGAAAAATGTTTGGCAGACCTCTTACTCCTACAGTCAAGTAAAAATAGTTGTTCTGAATACTAGAATGGATTCGATTTGTTTTATAATTCAATGTCACGCGATACTGAGTAAGGGATCAGATTTTTCATGGAAATGAACAAGGTGAAGGCTGTTCAAGTACTATAGTTTGCGGTTAGGAAGACGGGTTGGGATAAATGAGGTTATTTTTACTCTTGACATTGAGTTCAAGGAAAGTGAGAACGTTGATTATGCTGAAGTCCAAATTACTTAAGACATTGTTCTTGTGTTACATATTGTTTGCTGTCTACGTTTAAAATTATTTTGGTGACAGCTTTTGTTTTTCTTATATTTTGAACCATACAAATAATACAATTTTGTGTTTTTATTTTGAAAAAAGGACTTCGATATCGTATGTTTTTCTAAATTCAACTCTACACCATATAGCATACGGTTCTAAGCAGAATAACATTAACTTATGCATGCTCGCACTACCGTTTGCCCCCAGAGTGAAGACTAATGAATTAGCCCGTCAATAATATCAAAGCAAATGCCAGATGTCAATTTCGAGTGACAACCGTTTCAAGGGTTGATTTCGTATTTTGTAACTTTGCACTTTATGTGATAGAAATTAGGGTGGTAATTTCTTTGTATAATAATTATTATCCCCTTTAAAATAGGTGTAGAGATTTTATTTGATTGATTACATTTATAATGTGACAATTGCGTGTTGAAATATTTTAGATTTAGGACGAAAGTAAAAGTAAATTGTTTTGGAAATAAACGAGTATGATTCAGTGTAATAAATTATTTCACACATTTTATGTTCGGAGGGTATCACGAGTTTTATCTACATAATATTAACCAAGCTCCAAATTATTGTTTTAATATGTAAATGAATGAAGTGAACTCATAGACTAACCCTGTGTCATTTATTTGGCCTTTTACCTATGTAGTAGTAATGCCCAAAAAATTTAAACTCTTTCCTTCGCAATTGCTCTATTTCAAATACCTGATTAGCTAATTTAGTACTTTAAACATCACTTCTTATAGACGCTATAGATTCCTCTGAGGGTGTATTAGATATGTAAGCAAGAGTTTCTATTACTAAGCTAAGAACATTCCATAGCTTAACAAAAAACGATCGCTTAGCCACAAGATCCAATTTTCGTTTCAAGTAAATTCCTATTACATGGGACTTAAACACAACTGGCCACATGGGGGTATACTATTGATACACCTCTCATATCGGGAAAAGAAAGTCCTAGATTTGTTGAAATATAATACAAAAGTCGCAAGTTTGCAAATGACCAAGTCAATTTCTCGGTCGAAGTGGCGTGTGTGTCGTTGGCCACATGTTGCTTAGCCACCACATTAGCATGTCAAAGCTTAGACTAAGTCTCAATTACAGTCTGGGAACTGTAGTTAGCTTAGTTACTCTATTATGTAGTGTTGCTGGTTAAAACTTGTTCGTTTTGGTACTTATTAACTTGCATAGTTACCGGTAATTTAAATGGAGGTGTGTTTTTTTGAACGCAGCATACCTACCTGCAGCTATTCATGCACTGAAATTACTGAAGAGATTTTTTTTTAATTCTATCATGGAATTATAGTCGAAAGAAGATAAGATATGGTCGAGATATGGTAGTTGTTGATCTAACTGGATTCATTAAAATAATCAGCATGTGAGCATGTTTCAAACCCACGTTATATTTCTTGTAAAAATGGACCTTCCTAACAAATACTAGATGGGAATGCAAGATTACTTGTTTTAAATCACCGAAAAACTATTAAAATTTCTTTATTCCTCGACTGTGAAATTAAACCAAACAATTTCCAAAACCATTCCAAACTAATGTCAAAATAATACAACTTTTCGTCCCTTCTGTCCTTATTATAATCATATACAAACTGCTTAGCAACGGTAAAGTTGGGTCATAAATCAGTATACACGTACTAACATGCATGAAGTCGGATTCAGAGCCACCTTTGCAGGCCTCGGCTTGGCACGAAGCCACGCACACCGTACACTCTAGGTCAGGGATTCCCAACCTTTGAAAATACGCACCCCCCTAATTTTCTTTTTAAATCACCACGCGCCCGGGTCTGTCTAAAATGAATGCACCCTCTCAGTTAGGCTTGATTATTTTTTCAGTATCTAAGTATTATGAAACGCTTGGGTTTTCGAATCTAGCTTGAACCGGTTTTAACACAAAATACGTTTAATTTAATAAATATACAGCTGCCGCGACCCCCTTTGGTCAGTACGTATTCCCAAGTAGTACGTGCCCCTCTGGTTGGGAACCCGTGCTCTGGGTCGATTCACACATCGCCGGCCAAACCCTGCCGCTACCTCTGACGGGAATAAGTTACTATTCACATTTTCCGCGAGGTTAAACGCCTGGAGGCAGGTAGGTAAAACGGTTTCTCGTGTACGACATCCAAAATGCGCTACTTGGAGTTGTCTGTGTGATTTGTATGCTAATATCAAAATGGCGTGATAGTTGTAACAAGTGACATGAATGTTTGTTACATTACTATAAATATTTTTACTTAATTTTGGCCATTACATAGTGTTGCTTTACTTCAGCTCGTAAATCTAGTATCCTTTAAAAGTATAATTATATTTCTGAATAATGTAAATCGTAAAAAATGACGCAAATGCAAGCAGACTAAAGCAACGATGGCCAAGTCTGTAATGGTAAATTACGTTTGAAAAATCAACCAGTTTGTTTGTTCTATTCAACTTAAATAAGAATGTGATTGCAGTTGAAGATTTAAGTCAGTCAATACTTAAGTGTAAATTCTAATTGATCAGCAAGCAATTAACGATTCAATATTGATAAAAATGACAGGCAAAAGCGATTGCACTTGCTTTCAAGTTTATTTCAAGAGACGTCAAAATAAATAATACAAAACGTGTGCAGTAAAGGCTTACACAGACGATACGTCTGGTGTCGTCGGGTGTTGCCACGTATCAATTCAATTTATTCCGACTGCGAGTTTTGCATGTTAAAACGGTGTAACAAAAACTTACACGACAGTTGAAGCGAAGCCCTACCCGGCTACGGTGAAGTCGACTTGGCGAAAGTAATTAATCGCAAGCTCGCGAGCTGTCGTCGCGTCACAACGCATCAATTGCTGGGAACTCACTCTGTCGGAAAATTGGAGCCACGACGAGACTCGTGTGAGAAACACAATCGTCCTACCCCGTCGTGTCCGAATCAAAAATAGATCAAAGCAACTCTTCGCAACTATAGAATACGTCCATATATTAACGTTTATTGATTCAGTAGTGCCATGATTCACGGCAATAGAATTATTTACTTAACTCAAATAATTTATTTGACCATTGTTGGTCGTAAGTAATAAGAATTAAATAGGAATATATCTCTGTCGTTTTGTTATTCATATTACATTACCGTATCTTCCTTTTCCAGACGTTTTAAGCGTTGATTATTCAGCGCTATCGCGGCGTACCATCTGGTGCGACGATGCGCGCGAATAACAGTTGTGTAGTTCTAAGAATAAGGCGTTTTTTCGGATGCAACGGTGGGTGGATGAAGGTTATAGTGAGGAGACATTATTTTGTCACAATGGTGGGTGCCGCCCACGCTACGGGCAGCAGCAGCGCAGTCTTCGGTGATGCACTGCTTTAGGGAACGAATAAATTACCCCGACCGTTCACAAGACTTACACCGCATACAGTTTCACAGTATCTTTAGAATACCCCGTAGAATAATATTCTTACGAGTGGACAAATGTCTCGGAGCTACTGTGAATATAAAATGTTTTAAATGAAATAGAAGGCGTATCTTCAACGTGGACGTATCTGAAGTAACTTTAGACGAACGAGTGCTATTAAAGGTGTGGAAAAAACGTGTTAATAACACCTTCCGCTTGAAACAATAGTAGGAATTCGGATTAGACACGTACGAGCTAGGAGCAGTGCGCACCGTGAGAAGCTTTGTAACCACAATGCTCATGGCGTCTACACCAACCGCAAAGTAGGTAATCTAATACACGAAGCTCAGCGACACTGGCTTTCATGGCCGCAGATCTCGTATTACACGACCGAGCTGTTTAATAATTTCCAATTTTAAAATTGCGCGATTATCGACCGAATTCCGATGTAGTAAGTCATGTAATGACGTTATGCGCGTGCAAAGCTGTTGTGGGCAAGCGGCCGATTCATAGATTGCTTTTTTGTCGGAACTCGGGCGAATAAAAAAGTAGCAACAATCCGCTCCACTCCGCAACGTAGGTGGCTATCGTGTGTCGTGTACGTTTTTGCGTGAAACATTCACATGAATCGGTATTGGCAAATTGAAAAATGATTCTTTTATGTCGGCTATATGGGGAGTCAAAATTCTACTACGGTTTATGGCTTTGATACACTTTCTGAACTTTTGTGTTGATGATGAAAATGAACTTTTCCGGAATCAAGTTAGGCGAGACTAGGAACTCGTGGATTGCAGGCTTTTATGAATTATGTGGATATAATTGGAGATTCCCCGACTTTTAGAATTTCCTCTACTTTTCTGTTATAAGCAGCCCTTAATAGAAAAGCTCTTACGTTTTAAGTCGCAAAGTCTAAAAGCATTATTTACTGGTAGGTTTTCCTCCAAAACAATCCTCATTGCTAAACAACGTAAAGTACAATAGGATTGACGCCCGCACAATACTCAAAGCTTAGCTTTGAAATTACAAAACTCTTATTTCACCATCAGTCGAACATAAGTAGCGGGGACAAACAATTTCAGTCTCGCGGTTAAATCTCAAGAGACGTACAAAACGTTTATTCTCCGTGTCTATTCAACAGAGTACGGAATACTTCATATTATTTTATTTTGCAGTTAATCTGTGTTAACAGAGGCATATGTAAGAGTACCTAATCTTTGCAGTGCACGTCGTGTGTTTTGTTTTAAAAGTGTAAAGCTATGAAGATAATGAAACGAAACGATGCTATGAATGTTTATTATAAGTTAATAAATGCTTTCTCTCTCCTAGGCTCACTTAATTTGCTGTGCCCTACAGGGTCCATGTGATCTAATTATAAGTTTTTACCACCTAAGAATACATGTGGAATGCAATAAAAGTATTGAGTATTGATATGTAGTGGTGTGTGTAAAGAGAAGACAAATTGTAATATGATGATGATACCCATTTGATGTCTTCATTAACCATCGTTATTAAGTTCCATAAAAAAAAAATACTCAAGTAACAAACTAACATCTAATGTTATTTTCGTTGTCATTAAAATTTCCATTAAATCATATCGACCATAATGATAAGGCGGTGCCAATATGAAAATTCCGAGAAAATCTAAGCATTGGTCATATTTTTATTTTCCCAATAAAAGTTTCCCATTGTCAATATTTATGAACACATTAAATATAATCACTAGTTCGGTTTGACTTAACATTCCTATCTATTTTGTAGCCATAAAACTTTAGTGGTTCATAATATCGGTTGTATCTATAGAATCACATTAAAATTGCCCTTATCATTAATCTTAGGCACACGTTCTAAACACACATGACAAATTTAATGTTTTTTATATTCTAATTACTATAATGAGCGACGTTGTTAACATTTTTAGCAATAATACATTCTGAATATGCAAAAACAATTACGCTTGTAATAAAATGGAGCTTTATATCATAGACATTTACATAATTAATACATTCTGTGTAGAAGTGGCTTTGGATGTTCGTTATATTAACGGCTCCATGTATCCATACGCATGAATATTCGATTGCTCGTTCAGCAGGCGAGTTGATTTATCGTATGAGGTTAGTATAGTTTTTATATAGCTTGTATATTTTGCGATTATAAACATATTTTTATTTGCAGCTATAATCGTAAAACGCGTTGATAAAGAGATAAACTTTTAAATGGAGATGTGACTACAATATAAATAAAAGTCACTGATGAAGCTATAAAAATGAATTGGCCAGTAGCTATACTACTTTTAATAACAGTAAAACTCAAGCTTTCAAAGGTACCTACTACAATCATACACGGTTATTAACAAAGCTTACTAATATTATAAACGGGAAAGAAAGTCTGTCTGTATGTCACCTTTTCACGCCTGAATCACTAAACGGATTTCTATAAAATTTGGTAAAAAGATAGATTGCATCCCGGAGAAGGACATAAGATACTTTTTGTTTCAAAAATCTCCTTGTATTGCGATACAACCGAACTCCAAGCGAACGAAGTCGCGGGCAAAAGCTAGTTCTTAATAAGACACGAAAAAGAATTAGTTAAGTAAACAAACAAAAATTAGAGATGCCAATCTCTTCGCCACAAATCGAAAAGCTTATAAACCACCCGACGCTAATTCTAAGTAAATAAACCCTTTCGGAATAACAAAGCCAAGAATTAGTCGAAATTATTTAACCCGTGAATTGCCTTTCTACGACTGTAAACTTCAAATCAAGGAGCCAATTCACGAGAAAGCCGCGCCCGCTTTAATATGCACTCCACAATAGTAAGGGGTTCGAGTTTTGAAGAGGTAAGTCCTTTATCTTCCCACAGACGCGCTTCCATCGCGAGGGACGGATACGATTAGAAGTCATAATCTTTAAAGGAGTTCAAGATAGCCAGTAGCGATTTTTTTTCATCTATTCCTGGCATGAAGGGTGAAGGTTTTTACAGCTATCCTCGACTTTTTGTCCGGTTTTCGTCAAGATGAAGCATCAAACATTTTGTAGTACGCCACACAAGTTGTCTCTTTTTTGCACACACTGTAAACCGAGCTCAGAGATAGCAAACATATGATAAGCAATGACAGATTGCAAACGCTTTTATCTACGACGCTTCTTAGAAGCAATTTGTTTTCTGTCTGCCTTTCCTTATAGTAAAATTTACTATTGTTCTCTATCTTCACAACAAACTATAATTCTTGTTCACTTCGTACGGCAATTTTCCTATAAATTTAATTTGTCCGCTACGGCTAATACCTAACATTCTTGTACCGAAGTTTGTTCAATACATACGAACAAAACTATTCTAAACACAATTCTCAAAATAACATTTACACGTAAGGGTTTATATCCTGTAGATGTTATACCAACTTTGAATAAAATACGTTACCAAAGGGTGTGTTCAAAATAAATTCCCGTGAGCCGGACAAAACAATGTGAAGATCAAAGGATATTTTGGCAAGTTTATAAGGGGGTGATCTCAGTATGCCGTAACAAGATGCTAATGTAATCGTTCTTTTAAATTACGCGGGGTTCCGTTATCGTCTTGAATTGTTAGAGTAATGTTATTAGTATTTATCAGCTCGTAAATTGGGATCGTTTATTTCCTGACACGTTTCTTGCATAGAAATGTACAGTTTTTGTTTTATCTGTATTTAGACTGTACGTATTTAAGAAGCACACGTCATATTGATGTTTCGCGTTGATGTAATCGCTCTACAAACTAATTATTTTGTGTGATTATGCACTATAGCTTTGCATTGCTTGCTTACGCTCTTTGGGTCTTATCCGTACTAATATTATGCATGCAAAAGCAATTCAGTTTTTCTGTCTGTCTGTTACTCTTCAACAATTTAACAACTGAATGGATTAGCACTCAAAAAGGCTATGCCCTGGATTAGGTTGGAATGGATACCTTTTATCCGTAGTCATAATTTCTAACCTCTACGCAGGCAAAACTGCCGACGATGATTCATTGTTTATTTTATATGGTTCAGGTTAATTCATTTTGCAGTCAAATTTTCATGCATTTTAGAAATACGAACTTGAATTAGCTTCATTTTTCTGACTGACCGACCCTTTGACAATTAAAAAGTGCCTGTAATTGGTTTATAGACAATAAATGCTTTGAGTTTGAATGTAAGATAGAGATCTGCTTACATTACACAAATATTAATTTAGTATTCACTTGACGGTCTATTTCAACAAAAAATATTTCCCAATACAACCGCCAGTCTTAACAAATTGCTTGCGCTAAGTCCACTTATTAGTCCACTAAACAAATCGTAAATCAACGGCTTGAATAGTATTTAGTTCACCAGCAGACAACCCGTCATGTAGAACTGAACAATGTTGACGTATTTCAACTATTACCTGACGGAAATCAACCAGGTTTCGTTTAGTACCACACTAACCAGATGCCAGACTGCATTGCAATTATTGTTGGTAACGTTATAAATTCTTCAAAATATGCTACTTAGTTACTCGGAATTATTAATTGGCAAGCCTATTTCGTTGGAACATTAGCAATTAGAATAATTTAATAGTATTTGTAAGTTATTATAGTAGAAATATGAATGCATTGTTCTAGATACTGCACTCTACAATGTGGGCGGATTTAATTATAATTATCTTTCAGTATTAAATAATATACAATTTCTATATTCATTTTCTTTTTTTAAATCATGCTTATCCTATGGTGTTATTTTAATCATAATTTCATTATATTTTAAAGAACATCAAAAATCTTTTTAAAAATCAAACTCTACAAATTTTTAGAACTCTCTTACAGGCAACCTAAAAATATAAATTACAAAGTTTAATATATTTTCATTCTGAACCCTCGCTGTATTAAAATGCAAAGAGTACGCCAGAGTTATTCGTAGAACATCGTCAAGATATGAAAAGAGCTGAGGTACTGAATAATAGCATAAGCCAGGTACTACTTTATTAAGTACGTAGGTACAATAACTTGAAAGATTGAATATTTTCTCTTATTTATTAAAAAGAGTTTCTAGTATATTTTTACTAACGCTGCTGCATAGATTACCTTGTTTGAGTAAATCACGAATTGAAAATTCTCCGCCACGATAATTAATATCAAAATAAAAGATTTCAAAGGTATATTGAGTTGAAATAATTATTTGGCAGGTTACCAAATAATCGCGACTATTTGCAGTTTTTAAAGTCTACATAAATGAAAACCTGCATTTTATTAAGTTACAATTTTCAGTAGCAAGCTAAACTACAAAAGTATCTACACAAGTACAAAGTGAAGAAATAGAGTACATTATTATCACTTACTACTTCATTGTTGCCAACTGTTTCACTCAATCGTCTCTTAAACTACTGCGAGAAGATTCGCAGCTGATACAAGCTTTCAAATCGCCCCTACTTTATCTCATACTAGCTTCTGTCCGCGGCTTTGCCCTCGCGGATGTTCGAAATTATAAGAACGTACTAAGAGGATAAAAGTGTAAATACTGGATATAATCTATCTCTTAGCCAAAATTCATCCAAATCCTTTTAGTAGTTTTTGCGTGAAGTATTTACTAACACACACATACTCAGAAACTTTCACCTTTATAACTTCGATCAATAATACACTTTATAATGTTACTGCGACTATCCTCTATTTGCTAGTGAGTTGCTATTTGTCTATTCGAAGTGATGAAGTATGCGTGACAACCCACTTGATTAAACGTATTATATCAAAACATATTCCAATAATACTTCAACAATCAAAGCGTCAAACCATTCTCGTAAACAAAAACATTAAGAACTCAATTATAATAAGCCGTATTGGTCCCGTTCAAGCGCAATATTGAAATGTTCCAATTTGCATAGTGATTATAAACATGAGATTGGAGATTTACACCATACGAGGGACAGGGACAGATGATAATAAAATTGAAGAAACAAAAAAGGATAGCAATAATAGCCAACTGATGACTGACAACGTAAAAGCGACCAATGTTCAAAGAACTACAGCTGAGTATAAATCTTTCTATCCTATTTTTTAAAGGACAGACTTCTAGTTATAGAGTTCCTAAAATTTTTGTTGCTTTACGATAGTACTATGAGTGGTTACAAACATATTAATTCTGCTAATTCACACCGATGCGATGTTACAAATAATTTTAATTGGTTTAATAACGTATTTATTAAACACATACCGAAATTAACGCAACGGTTAGATATGTTTACCTACTCAAAATAATATTACCATTATTGGTATATATCCTCTTAAAGCGAATGATTAAACTAATGCAATATAATAATTAACTGTGTGTGAATATAATTTAATTCACACAATAATAACCAATGTTCATAGCTACAACACGCTTGTTTGAACATAACTAATTTTAAAGGCTTTGCATTAAGGATAATTATTTTAAGTGGCTCAAAATTAATTGGTATATCTAGTTATACTTTGCAAAATTGTTTCCTATTCGGTAAACTGATCATGTTAATATTATGTCAGAATCGTCTCTCAATTCAGGTTAAAACTCAAACAAAAGAAAAACGTTCCGAAAATAAAATAACACGAACAAAATATTGACATTACATTCTTGTACAAGAACATACACGGAAACCTTGCAAGCACCCTAAAAACTTGTAAATACTGCAGACGTGACGGGCAACGCTGCTCAAAGGCCGGCTCGAACATTCCGGCGGACGATCGATCCGGATTAGGCTTGCCCGACCGACGAGCGGACTAAATAAACAATGTGACGAGGCTGCTTCACCCTTTTAACGAATCCCTCTGCACTCGCGTAAAGCTAGTAAGTATTATTCGTTACTTTACACTGTTTGATTGACTAGGACCTGATTTGGGTGCCCGAAAATTCTGTCAGATAGTGTCGATTGCGATCCGATTTGTCGCTGTCTAACTGGCTCAATGCTATGGTGTGGTGAACTTACAAATTCTTCATGATCTATTTAGTGTATAAACTCCGGTCGCTTACCTGTAACAAATCAAATGAATTTTATCAGTAAGCATGAAGAGAACAAAACATAATAATACAGCACTAAAATAAAACCTAAAGAAGGGGCAACCAGTTCACAAGTAGGCGAGCAGATCTCCGTACCGTACCGTGGAACTATTCAAATGTGTGAGATATCCTAATGGCAGTATTAACTTCATCTTGCCAGCCGATCAGGGAATGAGGTTGGCCATGCATTATCGAACCAAGAAGATCGTGGAACTAAGTACGTATGATATGTAAGATATGGCAATGAAGACTCTATATTAAGATCGCAGTATATTCTTCCTTCTCTTTCCTTTTACTTTGCTTCTCTTATATCATCATAAGAAGAAGGTGATAGTGAGACGCCAACAGTATTTGAATTTATAGTTTCAAAGGTAAATTCGTCGTTTTTGGAAAATATCCACATGGACACATTGCGAGATGTCCATCTCGCAATGTGTCTGGGATATACGAGGACTCGTAACAGCACTCCAAGTCACCGTAAAATATAATGTCTAAAATTTCGGCTACAAAATGTAGGATGCAATTAACCGGTGTCATAGAAAAGGGTGGCATAACCACTATAAACCGGGCCGGGGTTAATTTTCCTTTAAATTATGGAGGCATCTACTACACGTTGCCCGTAAATAAACAGTCAAGCTGGCCATTGAATAACAGAACTGCCTCAGGATGTAATTCATGATACAAAGTACCGAAGGGTACAAATTTAATTATATTTACGACTTCATTTTGTAGTTCTCCTTGTTAACGAGTTATATTGTTTTAGATTGCAAATATTATGTCTTGATACTTCATGAACTCTGTCTAGATATATGGTGGACTATGCTCCAATACTGGTTTACTAAAAAAAATCTTATGATGATAATAAAATAACCAGTGCTATTAATCAACACTGGCTAGTCGTCTCCGTCTATGATAGAAAACGAAAAGCTATGTTATTAAATCTAGCCATTACATAAAAGAAGTCTTTTCTATTCAACGCATAGAGTAGAGATTCGCTTTTTATACAATATCTTGTAATGGCCGTAGCATTTTGCAATTCAAAGGCCCCTAGGCGACTTCGAATAGGCTTTGCTACAGTTTGTCGGAATACGGATGAGTGGTCGCCTTGTTTAATGCATAGTTTTTGTTCGAATTTCGATGTCGTCTCAAAAGAATATTTAGCAGTCAAATATGGGACACGAAAAGTGAATAATTTAGAACCACATTAGATATGACGACGGTTGAAAAAGGAAAGCATTGTTTTATCTCTTTGTTTTTTTTGTATATAAAGGGGTTGGAGATGTGTGTTGTTTTGATGACGTATACGTCCGTATTATGTCTTTTTCACAACTGGTATTGGTTATTGGCTTTTTTATTATCTGATTTATAATTTCAGCGTTATAAACAACTTCTCACAGGACATAAAGCAAATACAACAAATATGAAAAATGTCTGTTCTTTCAAAAGAGTTAAGAAAGAAGCTTTAATATTTAAAAGTAACAAGAAACTCGGAACACCTGAAGCCATAAAGCCTGACATAATGATGTTACAATACCGACAACATTTTAGCACAGGTTTAAAACACAACAAATGGTCCAAAACTTTGCTGACGCCCATCGCCAAAGTTGGACCATTACAAGAAAATATGCGTTCATCTATTAGAAAATATACCACGAGCTGCGAGACCTTCAGTGGCATGTTTATATTCGTATCGCGTGAGTATGATGCTCCCAAGCCTTAACACAACAATATGACTACAAACAAAAGCAAACCTTAATGAAATGTAAACAGATGTCAGTTTTCAACGTTGATCACTTGACAGAGCCGCGAAGTTCCGGTACACCGGATATATTATACCTGTCATAGATTTGAAATACTGGTATTGCTTTTTCATACTTTTTTGTGTATGTATTCAAGTGGGTAATCAAGTGAGCATTAGTTAACTTACACACGTAATCGATACATTTCATTTGGCGGTGGAAAAGTTACTGTATACGAGTGCCTCATTCGAGAGATAAATAAATGGACATTCAAAAGCTTACATGGTGGACTGAGGTTAACAAATTCAATTCTATACAAATAAATAAAAAAATACTACAATATTTTACTAAATGCAGAGATAGACAACAATTTTTTTTTGCTATTAATGAAGCAAAAAAAAAATGGTTGTCTGTCTGTTTGTACCGGTTAATCTCCCAAACAGCTGGGTCGATTTTGACTGACCGGTTGCTGATGTTATTGCTGATGTGCTAGGCTAGTTTTATTTTGGATAAAGAATTAAGGACCACGTTGGCGAAGCCGCCGACAGCAGCTAATAATGAATAAGCTTTGATAAAGTTACCAGGTAAAATAAAAAATTACCTCCCCTTCTTCTAAATATACTAAAGTACCACAACAGTCAGTCAAAAAATTCTATCCTCTTCCATAAAAATCAATCTATCACCAGGAATCAATAAAAAACAAATCAATTTTTTAGATGAAAACTTTATGAAACTATAAATCAAACGTAACCGAGGTTTTGTCGGATGTTAGAATACACAAACCGATTTAACTATCACGGAATTATGGGTTGCGGTCAGATGAAAAAAATAGAAAAACGTGGAAAGCGTGGTAGGGTTTCGTTCCTATTGTACTTACTGCTTGTGTTTATTAATTTGTGTGAAAACTTTTGCGATACTGATAATATAGTAGGCGAAATACATTATGTTCTTGTGAGTTTTAGGTTTTGTCGATCAAAGACTGTAAGTAAGTCCTTTAAAACAAATAGTTGTAAATTCATTTTCATTTCACACGATAACTTTTCTATAAATTGTTCGACGCATACCTACATTTTCATTAACTTCCTTCCAGGAGGACAGGCAGAAACTAAAGTACAGAGGTCAAATCTGTCAAATTTTTTGATAGATTTTCAACTTTACAATAATAAAGTATGGGTCATATTGAATTGGGAATTTTTGACAGTTTAAATAGCTTGATGTGCTGGCATGTGTACAATACTCGCTACGCTCCTTACATACCCTTTTGGCTCCGCTCAATGTGAACCTATTTTCTATTATTTTAATTTATATGCTGTAATGACCAACGAAATCTAAATGGGTTCTTTGCGACAGTAAAGCCCAATTATTTTTGATCGATAACAATTTAAGCTACGTGACCAGAACAAACATAAGTTTATTTATATATATTTTATGTATATTAGAACTGATTGATTATTTTTTGCCACCATTTTCCACCACTACGGCAAACAATTATTTAATCAATCTACTCGGGGCATGACTTTACAAACCTATTGTCAAAAGTACCTAGCATAACTGATTGAATGATTTGTGTACCTAAATTGCCTATTTGTGTAGGCTAATCTCTAGAATCGTTTATTCAACCAATCAGCATATTTGTGATTAGATGCGTCACTGAATTGAAACTTATTATGTAAATTGGTAGGTACTATACATAAATCGAACGTACAAAATCATAATAAGCAAAATTAAGTAGGTAAATATCGCGAAAAGGATCAAATGGCGCCAGGGTAACGACATGCGGTTGCACGTCCGCAACTGCTGCAGAAAGTAAAATTAAACTTTGTTTTTTCAGTATGGGATCGTGCAACCAAAATAAAAAGTTTGCGTAAGAAACATAAACCAGTACTCCGCTTCAAATCATTTACAATCAGTTTGTTAGATACATTCATAAACTTAAGCAAACATAACCTCAAATTGAACACATCACTATTTCCGCGTTTAAAAATAATTGTAGTGTCTCTAAGTAGCGGGAAATCCATTTATAGAATCGATATAAACAGCACTTACATATGTTCGTGCATATTTATACCGGGGATTTTCATTACACCTGAGTACTAAGTGATATGGGGTCGTTGCTCTCTAGTTCAAAGCACGCCGGCAAGCGATGCAACTTTGGTTGTTGAACAAAATAGTTTCCATGTGTGAGTGTTTTGATTGATATATATGAAGGTAGTATATGTATGAAGTTTCGGACAGCTAGTTAGTATTGTAATTAAGTAGATTCATCTCTTAGTTGCAGATTGACCTCGAAAGTTCAAATGTTAATGAAATTGTTGTTATTTCTAACATCATTAGAATAACCTAGGTTGCATCTCTTAGCCGGGTCTTTGACCGCCTGAAAGCGGTTTAGATTTGTTAATGAAAACTACCCTGTTTACAAAACCAGATTTCAATTTCCCTCTCTACCAAATCAATTATCAAAATCAAATTATTCCGAATCCGGGTCGCAATTACGGCTTGATTTGAATCAAACATTTAAATCTAAAGTTTCGATAACTTTAACTTCGAAATTATTCTGTACATACATTTGAATATGCCTAAAGGCATGACAGCAATATGTTTCTACCGTAATATTTTGTAGAAAAATAACTTTATTAAAAATGACATGAACTTCTTGAAACTAAATTATTTGACATTGCATATTATTTTTTTCAGTATTGTCTTCGAATTAAAAAAAATCGATGGTATATTATTGTCACAAGTGTCTTCTGAAGTCCTCCGATTCCAATTCTTCTGTCCTGGGTCCGATTTCCAGGTGTTATTGGGTTTTTCTACCAGGAATTTCTCAGTATCAGCGGAGTCTGGGTTTGTGCCTGGTCGATGGCAATAGGCTCGACCCCTATATATAACATGGGACTCAAACATTAATCCATTAGATGTTCGCCTATTAGAAGCCGTTGGCTTATAAGAGCTCAATGATTTATACGGTTACATTTATTGTCGTTTCGAGAGAATTTTGCTTATGCACCTATGGGGTTTATACGAAATTTGAGGGGTTAATGTTGAAATCTGGGTGTACTATAGATATGTACGTTTCTGCCTATCCTTCAGGTACTACAAGCGTCATGTTATATTATATAATTATCATCTGATCTCATACTACTGCGAATGCCTTTATTGACTGACTGACACAAGTTAAATATTTATAAAGCGGACAAGCGGTGTCTAATAAAGTTAAGCATATCTTATCAACATCATAGGTTGCCGCACCGATACTTTAATAATATATGAAGCTTGAGCACACAATATTATTGGTAGCTTTATCTGCACACGGAAGTAGTTAGTCACTTAAAAGGAAATACGGTTCCGTGAACTTGTTATTTAGATAAGTAACCACGTTTTGAAGGTTTGTGAATTGTGGTGCTATCTATAACATGAATGGGGATATTACAACTTCAAAATGACTTTGCCTATGTTGTTAAGTATTACAGATATTTTAGACTAGCTTTTGCCATTGTATCCCACGGGAACCGTAATTTTTTCCGGAATAAAAAGTAGCTTGAATGCTATTCCAGACCATAATCATAAATAAGAATGTTTGTAAATATGTGAGCACCATGTACTTTTGACATACTTAAGTTACCTACCATTACTATATGTGTTTTTCTTTTCACCTTTTGTGGTGTAGTGTTTTTATTCTTGGTGCATCGTCTTCACATATAATGTTATAATTCATGTATACAAAACATTGTAAAACATTTTAAAAGAGTAACGGTGGAGTTTCTTGCCCATTCTTCTCCACACGAAACTACCTTTTGGAAGGGGCGACTAGAATCAATTCTATTTCTTGTTCATTTTGACGTTCAAAAGTGCCTTACTTGTGCCTATTTGAAATAAATGATTTGACTTTGACTTTGACTTTGAATCTATTTTTGTGCCAAGCTTCATCCAGATCCGTTTGGTAGTTGTTGTGGTTATCCGTTGTAAACATACTTACATACAAACCTTTCCTCTTTATTATTTTAGTATAGAAGTATACATTAGTTTAAAGTTTTTTTTTTTTTATTTCTCCTTCGCTATTGCTTTATCGCTTTTGTTAGCAATTTTATTTCCATTGAATTGAAACTTCACTAAGGTTGAATTTACCTTACTGTTACGTAGACAAATAGATGTTGGCGTTTTTTGAAGAGCAAATGCAACCAACATCCAACCTTAGAGCGATAAAAAAAATACATCAAGAATGTAAAGTAGGAGTTTTCAGGACTATTTTTCACTTTGATTTTGAGTTAGTCTCTGTTCAATGCTACTTATTTATAACAGTACTATATATTTTACGTAGTACATTGACTACAGAGTTCAGAGTCGTGAACTCGTGATTTCTTCATATAAGTAAGCTAATCAAATTCCTTTGAGTGTATAAACTCTTGCACACGATTTTTGTGTTTCGAAGTTCATTGAACTCGTGTTATGTTTTAGAGAACCTACATAATAAGTAGCCAGTTTTAAAAGACAATTTAAACAAAGTATTTCGGTTTTTTGAATAATTTGAGTAGATTTTCCCTTCCAGATTCCGAAGGGAACTAAAGCTAAATATGAAATTCGATGTTTTGAATACAGGAATCTAATATTTCACTCGACTGAGTCGGCATACGTAGGCTTAAAACTGAAATCAGATTGACTAGCATGCCTTTGTGAGGTGAGGTCTGTTGCCGACTGGACCGAAGTGTATTGTATTGTACTGACTGAGAGATGTGATTGTGAATTAATGAAATTGTATTTGGAACATTATTATTTCGACTGATTGGTGAACGGAATTGCGGAAATAGACGTAACATTTATTTTGGGACTGAATCAAGCTTTGCATGGCATATTTATGAAAATTGGTTGCCTAGGTGATGAATTGCAGATTCAATTACATAAAAATGGCTTAAGTAAGTCAATGTCGTGACTTAAATAGCCTTTTTTGTGTAAATGTAAAGTTAATCATTTATTAAAAAAAAATGTTGCCCTTTCCAAAAGCTAGTTTCGTATGAAGAAGAATGAGCAAGAACTTATCATCAGAAAATTCTGCTGATGTGAGAGTTTCACAACACTTGCGCAATTCCAAAGCATTTATTTTCATAAAATCCTAACTTCATTAGTAAAAGTAACAAAACTTGAAATGGCTATTATCTTAGTCGGGCTGGCTGCCTTGTTACAAGTTCATCAAAGAACCCGGCGGTTGCTCGCAAACCTTGAGATAAGAAAACACATTCCTCATCGAGTATTCGAATTATCTCCACTGTGTTGACACAGTTGTGTTTCGGAGGGTGGCGCGAGGGATGGGAGGAAGCGACTCGCGAAGCTGAAGCACGAGGGTGGTGGGCGCGATTGGGTTCGTGGTGCATTTTTGGCAAAACTATTTGGCAAGAAAAAAAAAATATTTTTTATTGTAAAATTTATTCATTCATACACGCACAGCGCGTTTGGTTGTGTGTATCTTGAGCAAAACTAAATGCTTCTCTCTCTTTGATTCTTTGGTTTTCCTTTCATTTAATGTTTAGCCCCATCGATTGATGCCATAAAAGTACAGTGTGTTATTTTTTCAGATTTTAGCCCGTTCGATTCTCAGTGATGCAACGTAAATTTTCGTTTTTTTTGGTTTTAGTTTACAATTTTTTTTACATAAATAATTCATTATATCATTTATCGTTATATTAAAAAAATATATATTAAATGAAATTAGGTCTTATGATCATTAGAACTTTTGTTATTATGTCAATCGTTACACACCCCGTGAGAATAACCATTAAATACATATAACACTCATGAAAACCCACAAACCAAAAACACAAATTACAAAAAGCACGCTAATTTACGGAAATCGCTATCATCTCATAACTTGAACATAACAATCAAATGGAACCAGTAAGCCAGCATATCTGAGCTGCTGTAGTATTTATATAGCGCTGATTTGGACCCGACAATGCTGTGTAAACTGTGGTACCGATAACCTACGACCGTATCGCCACCTATTTGTTAACTAATTATTGTCTGCCAGTATTGTTTACTATACTTTATTTTTTGTTTTATTTGACTTTCGTGTTTGTTTTTTTTTTATATTGTTGGTTTGCTTGCTTGCTTTTGCAGTGTTTATGTAGTTTGCCGGTAACTTTTGAATACTGTATTATAGTAGGATTTTTTTTTTCTTGTCTCCAGTTTTTTAGGTATTATGTTCTCCTCACTTCCAATTAGTAAAAATCTGATGAAACAATCATAACTTTATGACTGTACAATTTTCCTGTTCCAAATAACATGATTTATATTTCGACTTTTTTTTCTTGTTCCCGTTTACGTAATAATGGAAACCCAGAAATACGCCCCTCATTATAATTAGTAATAATAAAAAACCGACTGTAGAATATTCAATCACATAAATTATTAAAGATTTAATTTACTACGTTTGGCAATGGGAGGTTTAATATAAAATATGCATAATAAAGTGTAGTGCCACTATTAATCGCATTAAGGGTCCAAATGCTTAATCTTGTATATAAATCTAAGTAATGAGTCCCTGTAGCATGCAACACCTGAAAACATTTCATACGTAACATGGTTTAACTGCTTTAAGCTGTTTATATTAAGAAGCACGCGATCGCGAGATGTTTTCATAGCTATACTCTGTTCCACGTCCGATGCGTTCTGGGATTTCATTTGTAAAACCTTAATTCGAGACATCTAAGCTATTACACTAACTATCAATCAATTTCAATCTGCCTAGCCTTTTCCTAACTATGTTAGTCGGCTTTCAGTCTAACCGGATGCAGCTGAATACCAGTATTTTACATAGATCGACTGCCTTTCTGACCTCCAAAACCCAGTCAGTTATTACTTAGCCACGAGCTCCTCTAAAGTCCTATTATACTAACATCATAAATAAATTTAAGAACGTGCCGGCGGTAAAAATATTTTTTTAAACAGTAATATACTAAATTGTTATAATTGTTGCTATATTAATTTGTTACTAATTAGATTTGTTCGATTTATAAAAATTGAAAAATAGCCTACCGTAAGTATCATCGAACGTGTAACAGAGTATAAAGTTATGTGTTCTCAAAATAACAAAAACAGAATCGACTGCTTACTGCTTATCATCTCATCCAAGTCGTAAAAATCTTTCGGAGGGAAGGGTTACTGTTCCTGAAGATAAACGATGGCTGGCAATGTGTGTGTCGTGCAATTTGATAAACTTTAAACAATTCTAACAAACTAAACAGCCCCTGTTATTCACGTATTCTAAATGTTGTTTTGGAGACAGTTTTAGCACTAATTAAAACTTTGTCTATGCCATTACAGTGTATAATAGTGGTGTTTGAAATTGTGTTGTAAATTTCCAGACCGCTCCGGGATTGATAGTAGTAAAAACATTTACACTTCGAGAAGGTTTATAAGAACTGTTCCATCATCATCACCAGCCTACAGCAGTCTACTGCTGGGAATGGGCCCTTGCATGCAGTGGCGTGAAGTTGGATAAGACTCGAATATCGGCCACTAGTATAGAACTCTTACCAGACTATTTCATAAGAAACTATTCCGTTAGTGTAAAAGGCAAGAAAATGTACCAAACAATGTATTCAAAAGAAAGAAAATCACAACAAAGCAACCACTAACTAAAAAATCAACAAGAAAACTAAGGAAAATAGTGGATGATATTTTTTTCCAAAATGGTTGATGCCATTACGATGCTTGTTTTGGCAAATTCTGATTAATGGTTTATAGGAGGGGAACGGTAAACACCAAATTAATAGTAATTAATGACACTTCATTTGTTAAACTTGTGTTAGCAGCAAAAGTAGCTCTACAAATCTTAAGGTTAAATCAAACCTCCTTTCATAAAAAAAGTTATATGACTTAACGGCTTATTGGACGACTCGCAGGAATTTAACTCGCACAAAACGTGCGAATCGACTCCTTTAAAAAATGTTATTTTTTCTGTAGTCGATTCGCACAAAGTTTATTTAATGGGGTGCGAATCGACACCTTCACAAATATGTAGTAGGCTACTCGCACACATAATGTTTTTTTATGAAATGCAGTTAAGATAAAGTACACTTGAGTACAGAAGTAGTAAGGTCAAATGTGTTTTACTCGTAATAGATAGATAATAAAAACACAATCTATAATAAAAAATATCTGTATTAAAATTAAAACTAAGTACTAAACAAATCAATACAAATAATATAATAATAATACAGATTTTTCTTACTTTCAAGTAAATATCTGTTATCTAAACTTCGATTATTTTTTAGTTTTATTTCAGTGATAGCTGAATACGACTGTACTTTAATTTTTTTATTCCTTAAAATGAAATGTGTGCGAATAGCCTACTACATTTCTGTGAGGGTGTCGATTCGCACGCCAATAAATAAAATTTGTGCGAGTCGACTACAGAAAAAATTATATGTTTTAAACGAGTCGATTCGCACGTTTTGTGCGAGTTAAATTCGTGCGAATCGTCCAATAAGCCAACTTATCTAGTGTGGGTGTTAACCTTTTTTTTTCTAATTAAGTTTTTATTACTTCTTCAAACCGGAGGTATGAGATAACCGCAATTGTAATTGAGAGTGTGATCTGTGGTTTATCACTTCGCTTGTTTTTCAACGCAATAGTCGGGTTTCACGTTACATAGGATGATACGAAACCGGATTACATTCTATACGTGTGAATTTATGTGAAAAAGTCGACAGCTTAATCGGTCTCTCAAACTAAAAGATAAAAAAAATATTTTACTATTTTATTTTAGTCTAAAGGTCGAGTCTTCTTTTGTTTCTGTAACTGATCCCTCAGTAATATAAGTTTTCGTAACAATACAATATCATACAAATACCTACATTACTCGTGTGTCCAAAATGAAATACCAGCCGGCTCTCCTTACATATTACGAACCCGAATCTCAACGAATCCGTTTTGTTTTCCCTTGAAAACAATTCGTCAAGAACGGGCCCCACTTTCAGCATTCAAAAGGAAAAATGGAAGGCCAAACAGGCGAGCAACGAGTTAGGCCGTAACAAAATTCCAACAAAGGGATGATTAACGATTTTTCCACCCCCAAAACTCATTCAAGCCGCGTCGATATTGAATCCGTTAGACGGCGTAAAAATGAAAGTTTTCCTCTTTTCTTTCCCAAACATGTGTGTTATACGGACGGTGAAATTGACGTGCAATGTACAGTGACAGTGCCCCAAAAGTCTCTTACTTCTCGAGTTTTACTAATATAAAACTTTTAATATAACAGTTTACATGCACACAGGTCATAAAACTTCAAAGTTTTTGGTATTTTGATGGCTAATGCAAATAATTTTACTCAGTCTATCCTAACTGAGATTATAAGCACGAAAGTTTATTTATTTGTATGTGACGCTTTAACGCTAAAACAGCTGAACGGATTTGGAGAAAATTTGGTCTATGACGTTCCCGTAGGATAACTTCAAATGCGCGGGTGAAGCTGCGGGCCTTAAAAAACTAGTCATTCATTATTTAATTGAAAACGTAACATAACTTACTTCACGCCTTGTTTCCCCATTGTTTAATTAGGCAGAGGTGTGTCCCTGGTAGGAACAACCACATTTTGCCAGTTTTGTTAACTCCCATGTAACGGAGCGTGACCCTATTGCCATCAACCGGGCACAAATCTATTCTCCAAGCTGTCGTTTAAATTCTTAATGGAAAAACCCAATAACACTTTGCCCGACCGGGGAATCAAACCTAGTCTCATGCTTTGCAGTCGCGCTTGCGACCACTAGACCAATGAGGCAATCAAAATATGGCAAATACATATTAACTATGTCGAACAAAACTAACTATGTCGGTAAACTTCCATTTAGCATTTCTACGAAACAGTATATTGATATACACTTCGTAATTGTTAGTTAAGGAACACATTAGAGCTCTATTCTGGGTCACCGTGTGTCCCTCACAGAACTCCTAGCCGAATCGTGATGTAACTACTGTAGCAGTTTTTCCCTTAGTTAGTTTTGAACTTGTTCAAAATAAATGACTGCCATTTCAGCGAAGTGACAAGTAACTCAAAGTAGATGTCGTTAGAAATTTTGTGAAAATATCCTTCTTATAACGAGCCGAAGCTTTGGGCATTGTTCTAATAGGTCTTTGTTGTCAGTTTTCTGACGGTATTTTGTATGTTTTATATCTAATTGACTAATGAAATAAACCTACCTACTGCGTTGAAAGCTTTACACTTATTCGGACCTAAATATTTTCAACAATAATTGGGCCTGGTATTCAAAAATAAATCTGACTTAAAAGATTATTTAATTATAATGATATAATACAGCTTCGTGAACATTTTCAGTATGAAAACATCCATCAGCTATGATTCTAACATTAAATACACATTCGCCCGTTTTCAGTCAGTCAAAGAAATCGTTTTAGGTCTCAAAATATATTTAAAGCCCGAATTTTCATTCCTACTTATATGATTGATTAATGTATGTACACAAGAAACTTGTTTCTAAAAATAAAGGAGGTCCTTCTTCTTTATTCTTTTGATTACATTGAGGGTCTGATCCGGCAGAAATTCAATAGACCGTGAGTTAAGTGGCTCATCTGTCCTCCTTGGTCACATGAGTTATCGGGTTGCAAATTAAAAGGAATATAAAAAGAAAAAAAAATACAGCTTTCCATATTAAGTTTCGCGTATGAATAATACAGCAGGTGTTCTTAATTCACCTGGCCAGCATGTGTTTTGAACACGTTAAGTTAATTAAGTGTATTTATAAATTGCTGAAATTTAAATTAGCAGAGTAAGCGCGCGCTCTGCTGCTAAATAACACTGATGTGGCCAGATTAAAAAAACTTGCTACGAACTTGATTAAAGTTTTAATAAGACTGCGAATACCAACTTACTAACACGTAAGTGTTAGATATACGTTTTTACCTTTTAATTAAACAGTGCTAAGCTCTATGCTGAATTACAAGGAGCATTTTAAAGAAAACTTTATGAAACATAAAGTGGTAACTCAGCCATTTATTTGTTTGGATACTCCGAAATTAATTATTCAAGTTGAAGGAGTTTCGTAATAGAAAAGGGGGGATTAGTACTTAAGGCGATTATAGCGAACTGAGATTCATAATCTGGCCGATGGATAAGTAAGACGGTACTTAATATTTGTAAACCGTTTTCTAACAGGTATCCATTCATTGATTTCAAGTGAATAGGATGAGATAAAACTTGGTAATGAAAATATCTTATTGATTTTGAAATACTCAAACGGGACATATTTCCTGACTTTATATTTTCTAATAGCTTTGCGTCTTCTTGCGTTAGGGGAGTGTCTGATGGTCGCGATTAATTAATGGGTGAAGAATGCAAGGGCAACCTTTTACACCACTGATTAGGTAGAATTACTTAACGTTACTCATTGTGTTAAGTCGTGTTACTAAACAATATCACACAGTGTTGAAACTTTAAACTTATATTCACTTTAAAAAGCGTGACAACCTCGCATACCCAACAAAACATATTAACGGAACCAAATTACTTCATGTAAGCCAACTTTCCACACTGTAACCCATAAATAAGGGCCAAGCGCGGCTTGATAGCTATAAAACTGCTAATCGGCACGCGCGTGCGTTGGTCCAGTTAATGATATAATTAAAAATCCCCATGCCAAGGTAGCGGTAAGTTCTCCGGGTTTAGTGGTCTGGCTTAGGCTTCGTAAACCGAACAAGTTGCCCCCATTTGCTAATCTCCTAAGCCAAATAATGACGCGGCGCAAGTGATAAACTTTCATAGTAAAAGTAAGCCGCGGAAGACGGGTGCGCTCGTATATTAGATGTCACCTTTGTCTATACCCGGTTGTGGGAGATTTAATGCGGGTAAGTTACAGGCATAATATTCATTTATGTTCCAGTAAGGTACGGTGTTCCAGAACTTTTGTTATGAACTGACTACTTAGTGTGTTTTTAAGTACAAAGGTGTTGTTTGGTTTGAGATTATGGTTTAGAAAGTAAACTTAACTATATCATTTTGTCTATATACTTAAAAAAAAATACTACCCATACGAAGCCATTTTAATCATAATTTACCGTCACTAACAAATTTTAATTTATTTGAATTTATTTTTTACCTCCTGTTATATACTTGTACATAGTTATTAATAATTTTATAGGTATGTAAATATTAAGTTTAAGGTTGTATATTTTATATAATTAAAAACTTAAATAAAGCATTTAAATAACAAATTTTAACGTTCAGTTTGTAGTGGGTATGCGTGTTACAAACCACTAACTGAATTTGGAAAACTAAACCCTATTGCTAGGAGATTAGAGTCAAGAGTAATCACGAGAAAAATATCAAATAAATTAATTACCTTAATTTGGGACAAGACAGCTCTAAATGCCCTAACATTCGCCCGCCATTCTGCACACCGCGCTAAGTACACAACCACAACCTTAGCAGAACCCGCTGTCGCCTCCACCTCACCCCACACACCCAACACGAGCTTGCCAGTACTCGCAGGTACGGCCACGAATAGCGCCGAGTAATGAGTTTTGTTGTTCCACAGTTACCGCTAGATTAAGGGACACTGGTAACGATATACGACCTCGCAAAGTAGCAGCACTGATGGTAAATGATGGCGCTCGAGGATGTTAAGCATAAATACATATGAGATTACGGCCTTAACGGGTTAAGAACGGTCGCGGTTACCGCGGAACCGATAATGGTACTAGTTTTTGTGCGGATGTGGGGTGTTAAGTGTCAAATAGTTTTATAGTGCTAGTCTAGAGATAACATTAGAGTTTATCGCCTTCGACTTTGCTAGAACAGTATAATAATTTTTATATTTTTTAGTCCTGTCTGTGAATAATAAAGCGCTTCATTATGTTGGTTTTTAATTTTGATTGTAATGCTAATTTATTTAATTTTTGATACTGATTCTATTGTTAATTATTTTTTTAATTTCTGATCTTAATTTCAATGTAAATTTATTTTATTTTAATTTAGTTCGGACTATATGGATCAAGTTATCTGAAATAAATGAATTTAATTTTTTAATTTAACTACCTACCAGGTACAAATACTAATGAGGTATCAATAACCAATTTGCCTGTGTCATCGCACGCTATTGTTTGTCGAAACACTTGAGGGCACCAATAATTTCTAGATGGATGGCACGAAACGAACAACCGTTGTCCCGAAACCTCGGACCGTTGTAGTTTTCCGATAAAATCATGTCCGCAAACAATTATGTGAACACCGGCCTGATTGGATCCCGAAGCGATCATACGGAGAGAGGAATGTTAATCGAACCCTTGCTCGGGTCAACACTGGAAACACAACACGTTTAGGCAATGTTATACACGAAGAGAGTTTCTTAATGCATAAAACATAAAGACTACAACAAATTGAATTAACATGAACGTATCTCCGAGAAAAAGACATGGCTTTCATTTTGTTAAGGATCGTTGTGGCGTGTTAAGGTACCGCTGATTATTTCTGGTTCCGTCTGTCATTAACTGTATGATACGCTCAAAGGACGCTTAGTGACTGCACGAATCATGTGCACAAACAGAATGATGCTGAAATTACACTCAACATTTCCATATATCCCATTTACTATTTTTATGCATAAGTAGCTCGTGGCTAAGTAATAACAGCTGCATGGTTCAATCCATCAAGTTAAGCTACGCTTGCCGCGGTCGGTCCGTGGATGGGTGACTTACATACGGAGTCTCCTCCATGCCTCGGAAAGCACGTTAACCCGTTGGTCCCGGCTGTCATTTGTGCATCTTTGACTGTGGTTACAGGTCGTCAGAACCCCGAAAATCTGACGGCCTTACCGAAGGCTATTACCCAATTACTGGGTTGTGAGGTCAGATAGGCAGTCGCTCCATGTAAAATACTGGTATTCAGCTGCATCCGGTTAGACTGGAAGCCGACCCTAACATACCTAGTTGGGAAAAGGCTAGGCAGATTGATGACATCGAATTTAACATCGGCAAAATCCAACGATACCTACATTAAAGTTCTTTGGTAGAATTACCAAGAATAATGTTTATCATTGACAAAGATCACGTCATTGAAATACGTCCTTTAAATAACGCATTGATTTGAATACAGCACTGTATACTCTTTCAGGGCTGTAGTCGTAAAGTTAATCGTAAATGTTTAATTGCGTCTGCCTACCGAATTTATACTGCACGCGACATAATATTTAGTCAAGTCACAGCCAATTGTGAGCATGCAAAACAAAGTTAAGTCGCATTTCTTAGTTATTTAGTGTGTATATAGCTTATACTTGGTAAATAAAATCTTAACGGTTGTAATCGTTAAATCGAAACTGTGCATATTTTTTTCTTTCTGTATTCGGTGAGGCTCAGAGATATTTTTAGTTTTAATTGCAGTAATTTTTTTTTGTCTGGTGTGGTGTGTTCGAGTTTACGAGAATCCGCATTCCGGCGCATTGTAATAAGAACACAACAGTAGGTAAATTATTGTCCAAGAAAAAAATTGAAAGCCAGTATCATCTACATAACAAAAAACAAGAAAGAACGGTATCCAAACAAATACTTTGTGTAATAGACACCAAAAATCAACACGTCTACATCTAAATGAAAAAAAAACACCACGCGATTTTTTTTTGTTACCATTACACGAATAATAAAGGTCATTACTGTTTCGGCTTTCACGTTCACGGTAAAGCAAAATTGCTCGGAAAAAAAAGTAAAAACAAAATCAGCTTCCCTGTTTAATTTAGCGGGGTTGGCGACAAAAAACATTTGCTCTTGTTGGCTTTTTGTTGACCGAACGTAACAACAGGAATGCATTGTTCCCGTTACACTGTTCGGGCGAGCTAGTTGTAAAAAAGATATATTCTACCCGACTCAGTTTATTGGTGGATGCGTCACTTTGGGGAAAGAGTGAAAGAATTTGGGACAGTGATTCATCTTCGGCTTTTAATATTTAAGGGACTTTGCATGTTTCGGTATTTCTTAGACGTATTCTGTTTTTCTTCAGAAAATGAGACTGTTATTCTAAAATGTTGCTTAAGTACGTTCTCGAAGAAATATTTTAAATATCGTGTCATAACTGTTTAAAGAGATGTCAAAGTCAAAGTCAAATCATTTATTTCAAATAGGCACTGTTGAATGTCAATATGAAAAAAAAAATTAATTTGAATTGATTCTAGTCGCCCGTTTCCAAAAGGTAGTTTCGTATGGAGATGCATGAGAAAGAAACTGCATTGTTACTCTTTTAAAATGTTTTACAATGTTTTGAATACATGAATTATAAAATTATATGTGATGATAAAAAACACGCAAAAGTATAATTTCGCTTCACTATGGGTACTTCTGTGTTGTTGCTTCTCGTATGTATATTTCGAGGCAATATTGTTTAACTGTACAAGTAATACCATAAAAAACACTTTTCTTTACGAATTTCACAGTAAAAGTTTGAGTTTAGTAACAACATTTTCTGTTCCATTTTGGCCTTAATCAATTTCAAGTAAATTAAGTGAAAGTTTCAATTCGGATGCCATTACGAGGCCTTCCTTTACAATTCGTTCTTGATAGCTTATAAAGTTATAAAATAGTCGAGGTAGGGTATTTTACACAATTTCCAAGCTTAGAGAATCTAGAGAAGCTATGATTTTTCTGGACTTGAATCGGAGATGAGTAAAAGCATAATCGCCCTGTATAATAATGAAATACTGTCACGTAACGTATTCGTATACTTGACCATTTAATAATACCTATCTTATTTTCAAACCCCAAAAATTATTTTCACACTTCTTAATTTAATTCATTATAATTATCACGACTGAAATACCCGCAGGGTTAGGCAGAGGTGCACACCTATACTTCGCCAGTTATGCTAGAGTTCTATGTAATATGTAATAGTGGGCAAGCCTAGTGCGATCACCCTTATATTTATTTCAAATTAATATCAATGGCTATGCGTTTATCAGATTTTTAGACGACAAGTGCATCCCATTACTCTTTTTTAAAGTCAATTGAAGATAATAATGCCCGTGGGGTTTCAAGTGTCAAGTGGCCTGGACTAGCGAATTGCTATATTTTAACTCAATAATATAATCATTATTAAGGGGCACCCACGTAGCTATGTGACTGCTACATAGCCGTTCTTTGAAGAAACTTATGCTAATTGAATACCTAGAGTTTGTGGCATGCATCCTAACTATCGTACCACCTATACCTAGGAAAACTAGCGTGCGTGTGTGGCACCGTGGCCAACTAGAATATACCGCCCGCCTGGTTGGGAGATGGTAGTAGCTTATAGTAAAAGGAACCACGCATCCTTTGTTCTTAAGTCCATACATCCTTATTGCTTTGAGAACGGACTCGCAAGTCATAAGCATCAACAACAGTAAGGTTAGTTCCTGACTGGCATGCAGCTAATTGTGGCTTGACGCGTAACGACTGCCGGCGGTCATCTGAACAGACTCGTGGAACATTCAAGAGTATCTAATCAACTGATGACTTTAGTAAACAAAACGGAGCTACAGAGGATGAAAAATATTCATAAAATGGCATTATAATGCGAAAAACAGCAGACGATCGCTAATCAGTAAAAATTAACGCTTTCGCTGCAACAATGTTGCACAAGTTTGCAACCATTGGAACTACATTTTTGTAGCCCTGTACTTAGGGCTTCCATACCTCAGATATCTCTTACGACACCCTTGCAACTAAACCATAATGTAGAAGCACCAACGTTTCACAATTTGAAGTACCTCAGTGTGTAGAAGTGTGTAGTCAGAGCCGATGAGTAGGTACCTATGTTCGCCTATCTCATTATTAGAGGATATAAAGGCTTTTGACGATCGTCTAGACCTTTGGTCGACTGATTTTTGAGAGCCTAGTAGGCATTACCACGGGATTATCGCTCAAGGGTCGTGAAAAACGAAGCAAGAGTCTCGCTCGAGAGCACGTACGGATCAACTATAAGGCTTTTTTATTAGAATAATATAAATTATTTTATTTCCTTCTTGATAGTTAAGACCTTCTTTTTACTTTGTTTTCTACAAAAAGTCCGCTTAGTAGAGTGAAATAGAAAGGATTTCCAAAATATCAAAGTATTACTAGTACTAGTAGCATAATCTTATCGAAGACTTCATAAATTATTCCTCAGTATCTTAGTATCAAATATCATTGATTTTGGTATCAGAAAAAATAAAAATTCCTTCTCCACGTCTTCATTTAATTCTCATCATATATGACCCTAACCCTCCATCACTTATAAAGATTCTTATCTACCGTCAATAAAATATACCAAACAAAAGAGGTGTCCAGCAAAAAGGATGTTTTACAGTAGTGTAATAAATAAACTGAATCACAAACACCTATGGTAGGTCCCGCTGTGCCAGTCATACACAGGCGCCTTGCTTGATGGACATAAAACTGAGAAAAAAAAAACTTGCGTATACGCACATGCATGGTCAACCCACGCCGAGCTATTAAATAAGACGGTTTATCGCCCCATTCACGGACCAAACATGAAACTTGATCACTTTAACCTTTTGAAGTTCATGGTGTACTATTAGGTATATTAAGTTACGTGAGCGAAATTAGATTTGAAGCTCACATATTGCCTGGATGGAGGTTCTGGGTAATTAGATATAGCGCCAGATTGGAGTGCCGTCGTAAAGTTTTAGATATAAGGAATTCTAGTCGTGTTTGATATTTTTATTAGTTATGTTAGGGATGTAATCAAATTTTTGTGAGGATGACAGCAAACATTATGGACGAAGTACATATTATTCTAAACACTACAATAACCTTATTAGAATAAGGGCCGATTTCAGATAACTTATATCTAAAGAATAAATATAGCAGTTTGACAGTTTTAGTATGGAAAGTATGTCAAAGTGTCATATTTATTTAAAATCAGATATAAGTTTTCTGCCTATTGAAAAATGGGCCCTAAATGTTACAGTTTAAGATATAAAGCCTAAAATTTAATGATAAAACAGGGAAGCTGCATTGTTTTGGACAGCCTATCATTATTAACCAATTTCGTTCGGAAACCAAATTTGTAACCAGTGGCCTAAACCGATCACGAGTTAATGCGAAAATAATAGCATTTGGATGCATTCACTCATTATATACAGAAAAGTAATTGGTATCCTTATTTTATATTTAACGAAATTGGGGCAGGTAGGAGATTTTTTCACTCATGTTTAAAAAACCAATACATTGGTCGTCTGATTTTAAGCCCCGTAAAGGAGTTTGATTAAAGCAATAGAAAAATAATGGTGTGAGTTGGGAAACCCTTGAGTTTGGCCTAGAACCTCAACACAGCAGAATTTTCCTGATTAACAAAATAATTCGCAGCAGACACAAATCAAACTAAGTCGTCATCACAAAGCCTCACTATCCTAAACACAGAAAATTACAATAAAGGAGAAAGTTAAGTCTTAGAAAAACAAAAGGAATACAATCAGGATATTACCAAATCCAGGATACCAAAAATAAAACAGAACATTACCACAAAAAAGTATAACCATGAACCACTAAAATATAACTAAAGGTTTTTTGTTCGTTCCAGTGTTTGCGTGTTGTTCTACCTACACTTTAACCTCCACAACCTAGCAGAATACATCGCACAGTTTGTAAAGCAATGTTTGGTAGAGCGGACACTAAAGCTGGTGGTATTAGGCACAGACTGTGGTACGGTACACGATACAGGATGTTCAATGTACGTGTATGTTTGTTACAGAAATTCTAACCATATTGATAGGCGTTCAGGAAATATTTGTCTATTTTTCTCCCCTCTTCTGAAAACTAGGCCAGGACCGGTCCATCATAATTAGCCTATAATGTTCCCACTACTGGAACACAGGCATCCTGTGAGAGGATCCACCACTGACCCAGTGCGGGTTGGTGGATGTCACATGTCTTCGATTTTTTAATTCTAGGACATGCCGGTTTCCTTCGCCGTTTCGAGACCAGTGGCGATGAAATTAAATACACAAAGTAATGCGCGTGTCGGGGTTTGAACTCATAACTCGTAAGTCGAGGCCGACCACTGAACCGGTCCATAATGAGATCAATTAAACCTAAAAAACTTTAGAAATCTTACGAATTTGTTTTAGCGCAAATTCCACAAGACCACTCAGGCTTGGGCTATATCTATTGGAGATTAACCGTATCTAAGAGATCTCTTTCAATGAATCCTTTTTAATAGGATGCTTAAGTAAATCCAATTTAAATTAGTGCCTACATGTTATTTAATTTCATTTTATCATACCACATCATATATTTTGAAACTACTTACTCTAAGTAACATAGCCCAAAATTGTATGTGACACACTACTAATGGGATTTAGGTTGTAAGCACCAAATCAGACGTGTAATTTAGTTGGTCGTTACCATGTTATTGTTTCGTATAAAGCTAATTACCTGGAAATCGACTGGAAAGAAAAAAATGCCAAACCACTGGCTCATGAAAAAACTATCAACACACTCGCCTGTTATTGATTTTATTGAAAAATAAGGTGATGCAATCATGGTAGAATCTTTCAACCTTCATCATCATCCTCTCGCCTTATCAAAATTAATTTGGGGTCGGCGCAAAACGGCTTTTCTTCCATACTTCACTATGAGTCGTCATCCAGGTAGTCAGTCCCTTCTTTGGTCTTCCCTGACTGTATAGACAACTAAGTACATTTATACCATGCTTCAACGTTATGCTATACTTTAATAAACTAAAAAGAATATTAGTTTTTCAGGCCGTAAGCCTTGCCAGCCTCTTGCCAGCACATCAAGCTAACCCAAACAGTAAAATGATCCCAATTGAAAATGAACCTTATGCATTTGTGTTGAAAGACTATCAATGAAATTTGACAGATTGGGGTAACTTGATGATGGCCTCTGTACAACCATTGTGTAGTTATTTCAAAGTTGTAATCAAAAGGTCGCAAGCACTACAGCTGGCCATGAGATTCTGGGTTCGATTCCCAGATTGGAGAAAGTGTTATTGGTATTTTAAAATTATCAGGAATTTCTCAATAGCAATCCGGAGTCTGAATTTGTGCCCGGTTGATTGCAATATGCTCACCCCCTATTTCATGGGACATAAACAAAACTAGCGAAATGTGGATGAACTATTATATAAACCTCTGTCCAACCATTCGGGGATACAAGGCGTGATGGTATGTTAAAACAAAAAGTAACACCCATAAACACTCCAGTTTTATTACGTAACTAAAGACCTAGTTACGACAAAATCCTTGGATTTGTAATAAAATCAAGTTCTTAGAAAGCAAGCCTATATTAGTTTACTGTTTAACGCGAAATAAACAATAACACCGAACTGACATTGTTTCTTTCTAAGTAAAACTATCAGCAGTCCGATAACGATCAGCAATTTTAAACACATTGTTACTTTTATCGCCAGCCAGTCATATCTATGGGTACCTATTGTATTACCTAGTTACTGGGTTGTGGAGGTTACTTAAAGTTGCTAGGTGTGTTCCACGCGCGCCTCAATGAGATGTCAGCATATGAAGGAGCCCGTTAAGGCCGAGCCTGCCGGGTAAGCGGGATTGTCCGAAAGGGTTACCGCTATCCCGGAACTTATAGGGTTAAGGAAGGAACATGGATGGGTTTTATTCAGTAAGAGCCTGACAGTCCCTTCTGCTCCACCCAGAGCGGGAGAAGTCATTGGACTATTTCCCACCCACAAAAAAAAGCAGTACGATAACGATCAGCAATTTTAAACACATTATTTCTTTTATCGCCTGCCTGTCATATCTATGGGTATCTATTGTATTACTCAGTTACTGGGTTGTGGATATCAGATAGGTAGTCGCTCCATATAAAATATATATTCATCCGGTTACAGTAGTAGCGGATCTTAATATTGTTGGGAAAAGGTTAGGCAGATTTGTTTAGTTTCTTTTATCATGGAGCATTTTTGAAATGGTAGAATTTTTAATGATTTTTGGTAGAAAATGGCAACAGTTATGTTCGCATGTCTCAAATAGGTTTTCAAGGTGAACATGGTCTATTAGTAGACAAGACTTTTTCTACCTATACTTTACTTTTGTTCAGTTACATACCTTCACTAAAATTTAACTTAATCTATGTAACATGAATGTTGTCATCATATTATGAAGGAAAATAAAAATGAACATTTTCATTTTGTACATCATTATTTTTCATTTAGTTTCGTGTAGCTAGGTTGTTAAGGCACGTTTTCCTTTAATTTTTTTCTTGAAACAATGAGCAGATTCATTAGTAAAACATAGTAAAAGTATATAACTATGTTTAGATGTTTTTCATCTCTTATATAATGGTGAGTTACCAATTAGACAGGCATGAGTTATAAATTAATGCTCCCACAGACAGGCGCTACGCTGTTCTGCTACAATTATTTCCTTTAAGTTTTTCATAGAAATTGCTATACGCGTTGTTACACGCACGTCGACCGGTCGCGTCGCGCCTGTCTGAGGGAGTCTTTATTTATTATAAGTAAGATATGGGGTGGTTTGCACTGCAATGAGGCAGTGTTGGTTAGGGAAAAAGTAACACTGTTTGATTGGAATTCCTCCTTCGATTTACTTGAATTACCGTGGAAATGTTTGACGTATTCAACACATTGGATAAACTGATTTAAAAGAGCTATATTGCGAGCTGCTTAAAACCTATTTTCAGCTCAACTGAATACGTAGGCAATCTACATCTTACATATTCTGGGATTAATCGAAGTATTAAGGAATCCATTAGTGGGATTTGAGGAGTGACCTACATCGGTTAGCAATGTTTATTTGATCTGAAGGCTGATGTATTAACTGATTGATTGGTAGACAATGCACTACGGCCGATTACCTAGGAAAGGATTTTTTGGAAGGAGAAAACTCTATTCCTTCTGCATTTATTATAACTTTAGACAAAAGACTTAAGACTCAATGTAAATGGATAATTAACACCGTTGTTTCACGATTAGTACAAAGAAATGTAATCTATTTACCATTTACCTACATTTAAAAAAATACCTCTGCATTAATTTGAACTTACAAAGAAATATAACTTTAAAGTGCAGAAATTTCAACAATATTACAAAATAACTGTCGTAATTTAGCCGAGATTTGTCTAATGCTAAAATAAATGGAGTTTGAATGAAATTTTTAACGGTTTGAATGAAAGATATGCTTGTGTAGAATGAAGTTGCAAGATCTAGTGAGTATTAAGTCCGCCTTTTTACATTTCTGTGCTTAAAGTATTAAATAAATATACAGTGTGTTAGGTTAAACAAGAAACATAATTTCTATACACATGGAAATGAACAACTTTGACTATGGAACTATACCTCAAATCACGAATAACTAATCATCTGTTCAGTACATTTATGACCGTAAAATTGGTCAAAATGTATGTAACAGCTGATTTTTTTTTTCATTTTTAGAGTTGGTCGCATGGATAAAGTTGTAAAATTTCATGAGTACTGACACAACACAACCTGAAAGTATGTCCCTTGTTTAACCTTACACACAGTATAAATGTTTAATGTCCATCAAAAGAACCGTACAAAATTTTCGGAACTTGGAACAATCGACAAATATCAAAGAATATAACTATGAATATTCTTGTTTGCCACCAGCCAATGTTTGATCGATGCCCGCACGAACCGTTAAAATTTAAAGCTAACACCAAAGTGTGAAACGGTGTGCAAATGAAATATTCCGCAACGTTTATTTCGCTATTGTAACCAATTTGTGACGCTTCCCGATTTTTTTTTTAAACTTTTGTGGTATACCTACGATCCTTTTTTATTTGTGATTTATTCAACCATGTGAATTAGCGAAACATTGGTACATTTTGCCATGTATTTTTTAAAGAATAAGTAGATACTAAAACCTTTGAATTAAAAAAATATCCAAATAATCGTGAACAAACCACAATTTGAAATATCTTTCCCATGTCCAATCCAACAAAATTATTATTTACATTTAAAAACAATTATTGAGCATGCCCAATGAGCTCGACGTCTACCTATTTATATTGTACAAACTAACAAACTCAATACGAGAAAGCCACCTAAGAAGCCAAAACAAAGACTCAAACAGTTTATTTTGAGGCTCACCTTCTCGGAAGGCCCTTGTGTGTTTGATTAAGAACTCTTATAAATAAATCTTCCGGTGGACAGGTTATAGCTGAAGATCTATCACGATTCGACTTCGAATGTTTTTGAACCTGATTTTATGAGAATTTCTTTGAAAAGTCAGAAATACTTTTTACTAGTTTTTAATAAAATAACACCCTGTTTTAATAACAAAAGAGAACCCATCAGTGCACGTTTAAATACCATTAGCAGTTTTTAAACTAATTTCCTATTTTAGCAGAAAATCCTGGATTATAACATTCTGAAATCGCGAATCGTCTGACTAACAGCAAACTTTTTGTTCATGGTAAGAACTGAAGCTTCACCCTCTTTCCTAATTACCGGTTAATTCTATTCTCATTACTTAAACATTGTTGTTGACATATTCTACATGACATATTTCGGTAAACATTTTTCATCACTGATATAAATTATCATGTCACTTTCCATGTACTGATAACTTCGTAAGTTGAACAATCAAGTGACTAATATGACAAGCCCACGTAGAGTCAACATAACTATAGTATAGCCATAGGTGTACCTACAACATATTCCTTTACCGGATTAAATGTAGGATTATACCGAATACCCACATTTCCCTCTATGACGACGACCTTCGGAAATCGACTGTCTTTTATTATATGTGATGAATTGGAGATACTCACGGCAGTTGTATTGAAAACGATACACTCGATCACAGTTCGAATAAACTTAACAAATTGGTACAAGTTTTCACCTGGCACATAATCTTATTAATCTTATAAATATGTGATCAGAAACTACAATTCGATAGTATTGTATGAACCTACAAGAGTTATGAACAACATAAAATAGCTGAAAGCGATGAGTAATTGCAATACTATTTTGGACAAATCAATTCAACGATAAGATAAAGACAAATAGGTAATTGTAGAGTTCGAATTCTGCATGTTTGTAACAAAGACAATTAAAAAAAAACAATACTTTCGAAATCCATAGTGACAAACCTTTCTTTGGAATGCATAGATCCTACAGCAGATTACAAGCTCTTGTAATATTAACGTAAATATTACTACCAAACATTTCGAAGTCAAGTTGACAGTAACAGCTACTGCCTACGCTATCATTTAACAATAATAAATCTGTGGTACTTGACCGCGTCTCTGAAGAGAAATACAAACTATATCTATTAAAGAGTTATGTAGTTATGAATAAGAAAATAGAAAGCGAAGATATGTAGCTTTATTTCAAATATATAAAAAGTATGAATGATCGAAAATATACTTACTTTACCTTGTTCAATCAAGCTCATTACCAGGCATGTGAACAACCCGACTTGAGAAATCATGACAATGAGATACCTAGTTTTCATGAAAACTTGAACTATGATATTGCATATCTATTTTACCTAGTTCATGCTTTATTTTTGATGCGCAACATCCTTCTTGCCGCTTTGAGCTCCGTCCGTAGGTACGCAAACCTCGTAAATATATTATATGTACGATATATGTACTCTGATAACGAGAACACGAAACGCAAGAGCCTAGACGTAAACCGAAAATAAATTCTACAAACATAGGTTCACACAAAGGCAGACAATACCGCACATAAACTTAATCAAGATGGAACTCCTTAGCTCCTTAGTTATCAAACTGAGCATAATGAACGGCTAACAAAGCCAGACTTGACAAAATACAAATCTAATTCCGACAACTATAGATCCAGCAAACTTCCTTGGCCTTACAATTACCGATGCTAATCTCTCTGGTGACCTGAAGAGCAAATCCTCAAGTTTGCCGACTTTGGGCTTGCAGTCTGTGGGTATAGCAAACATCTGGTAGCGTCAAGCAAACTCACTCAGATCACCTTTCACCTGCTGAACTTCAATTGTTGATATTTCCGACCCTGGGAATTTGTATACGGGTTTCATTGATAAAAATGTTAGAAGTTCTGAAGGAAAAAATGTTGTTTGCTTAGAGAAGCCCGGAATGTTTTACTTTTATAGTATTTAAACTTCTACTTAAGTTGTCAATATTCAATGAGGATTTTTTGTGGCATTCCATAACGCAGAAAAGAAACGTTATAAAGAAAATAAAAGACTTAAAGGCAATTAAGTTAAATTTTATATAATTACGTTACAAGCAAAGAGCTCCAATAAATTACACGAGGTCTTTTTGAAAATAGATCTACGATGTTTTTCTGCATGTGATTAAAATAACCAAGGCATACATAAGCCCAAAGCGGTGGAGGAATATCAAGGAGCCGGGACGCCGCGTGACTCCGCACACATTCATCGTAACAAAGCGGCGACACAGGTAGAAAAACCCGCTCCAGCTAATTTTAAAACTCGTCTCAAAGCAAACAATTCTTTGTACACGAGTCCAATTTTAATTAAAACAAATATTAGTTAGACAAAAACACAACGTGCGTACAAATGAATACAAATAACCCAACACGATAAATAACGGAAATCATATGTGGAAACCGAAAGACATCTAATTATTTGGACCAACAACGCCTTACAAATCTCTTATTATCAACAAATGCTTTACAAATAAAAGTTTGAAGAATTGAAACGAATGGTTTCATTTACTGACTTGTGTAAACATTATAAACTAGCCCACGCACTTTAAAACCGAATTTGAATTAATAATTTAAATCAATGGTGGGACTCAGGCCTCCTCTTTGTTAGAAGAAGTGAGCCTCAATCCACTACGCACGCCTAGTACGAGTTGGTTGATGTCACATGTCTTTGGATTTTTTGGTTCTAGGACATTGTATCCTCACAATGTTGCCTTTTACTGTTTTGAGAGCAGTTCTAATAAAATAATTTACACAAAATAAAGCGCCTGCTCTGGTTTTGAACCTACGACCTACCATAGCCAACACACTCCCCTTCTGTCACTTTAAATGGACAGATAGAAATGTGACTAAGGTCGGATCCAATTCAATTCGTTTACAAACATGTATGTATAGACCTTTATGATACGTCTTTCCATAAACATACATAAACTAATTCTTATGAGAACCATCCAAGCTTTCATTAATTTTCTTTTTTCTATCTACTCTACTTGTTTACTGAACCATTTTAGTGTATTGAATAGATAGTAGCTTTTTCTCTTTGTATCAAAGGGAACTCTAATCGTGAGACATTATTTTTTACGACCATTAAAATCCGTGTGGTATTTTAAACCGTTTTGTATCAGTGACTCAGAAGTGGACATACATAAGGGACCGATTTTAATGTTGACGCTATCAAAAATAAAGCTGTCAATTTAGACATTTCAATTGTTGAATAATATATTATACCTTAATTACTTTTTTAGTCACATTAAATGTAGTATCAACTTTTTTTTAATTATGTGAAACTATTTGAATATAATACTGAATTTTATGTGATCATAAGTTGCGAATTATGAGTACTTTTGCGGCAAACTTGCTAATAAAATATTTTAATGGTAATTATCGCTATTCGTTCGAATTCCAGACTAATAAAATACCGCCATGTATCATTTCAGAATGGAATCGAATCCATTAAGAGGCGTTAATGTCGATATAATCCGTTACATCCGCACCTCGGCTCCCCTCGATTAAAATTAGCAACCTAAAGGAAGATGTGGATCATAATGGGCTCACTATAAAGTACTACAAAAGATCGGTATTTGTAATAGATACGGTTAGAAGAGGATTAAGTCTGGCACAAGATCGTTAACGATAAGTTGAAACCAATTGCCGGTTTATTAGATCCTTAGTCTGCCTTTACATTTCTTAGAGAAAGCAAAAGCAAATCGATTTCAACTGGTTAGAGATTAGTAAGTTTGCCAGGTTTAATGTCATCAAAATATGAATATGCTATTAACGTTCATTTTCTTCTCATTTAAAACGGTTGGTGTTAACTTTTACTAACACAAAGTTGTAAGTGAGCCTATCAATTACAGAGCACAATCTACTGCAAGCTGTTACATGGAACAACCCTAACTTTGACAATAACGGTGATCTCACAGCGGATGTAGCAGACACAATGCACAACAACAGCACACAAATATTAGCCATTAATCGGAACTACGATATTGATACCCACAAAATTTCGTCAGAGCTTTTGTGCACAGTTCCGGCGGTAATCGCTTTACAAAGCGGCTGTAGACAAAAAATCCTAGCCAATTCTATTGTTACTGGGTAAAGTTGAAAAGGAATGCTCCCAGGTAGATATGGGGGTGGATCGATCACAATGCAGCGCGGTGATAATTAATCCAAAGCGTGTTACTTTGACAGCACATTTCGTTAATAGCGACATTGATACAAATGACGGTATTAATGACATTAACGACACCGCTTTAGAAATTCAATATGGGGAGAAAATTGTTTCATTAAATACACCAGAATTTAAAAAATTTACACCGCAGAGTAACTTCTGTTAAAGTAAACTTTTAATGCATTATTGTTATTCGAGTTATACGTAGCTTTGGCTCCAAGATTGTAATGCCAGTGGCATTCTTAGATTATTTTTTTGCCGGCGATCCAATGCGCGCCTGTTCGACGTGGGTTCTTGGCGCACTTGAGACCGAACAGGTTTCAACATGGAGACCGAAAACCGGTAAAAAAATCATCACAGGTAATTACGGTAGGCTCGTCGCATTCGATATAGAAAATATCGAATAATATTCCAAATACAACATATATACATATCGAAGTTTGAAATGTTCTCTCTGGAATTCGGCCGGAAGTTGAAAGAATTGGTGCTTAAACATTTTCTAAACAATTTAACATTCTTTCTGCAAGAAAGGAATTTATTTTATTTCAAATGGTTTTGCTATTTGTAGGCACTGTCCATTGTAGCGTGCTATTTTCCAACCACATACTTGTTAGCGAAATTATTAGAAACAATGCATCGTAAGCCAGGTTTGAAACAAAGAAAATCTGCATGAAGTAAAAAGTAAGGAATATGCGCAAAGCTTTATGGATTTTGTGTTGGAATTTATACAAGGGAAGTAATTTAAGAAAAATATTTTTAGTGGTGGAGTAAAAAAATTATACATTTTGACCAGGTGAATATGATTTTAAACAAAACGTTGTCTTGAATATGCTCCTGCATTAGCTGAAGTATGGAAATAAGTCCAAAGTAATCAGTGTTATCAAATCGGAGCATAGTTACGTTGATACAGAAAAATCAATGAACGATAAGAACGCGACATGCATGTCAAGTTGCTGGCAAATGTTCGGTGTAAATTTCACTACTGAGAAAGGCGTACCCTCCAAGTTCCACCCTCTTAATCACTACCTACTGGAATAATTAATAACACCTCAATTAAAATATCAACTAAGCGCTTCCGCCCATGTGATAAAGATAACGCTTACTCGTGAACTTTATAAACTTGTGTACAATAACATGTTATTAACTTCTTATAATGACCCATTAAACGTTACTTTATTTTAATCGTTTACTTTTTATGATTCCCTCTTGTTTGTCGTTGTTTTATTATTATAGGCCCTGGATTTCTCATGTTTATTAGTTTCATTTTATTGCTTTATTATGAAAATGGATTAAAATACAAGATTTGTATATGTCATGATTTACATCTTTTCTTTATGAAAATTACGGAATTCGTCGAATTTCTTCTGCATAATCCGTAGGATCTTTAACAACCCAGCAATTTATGAATAACTTTATCAAGTCACGATATTTAACACTAGCTTAAAGTTCCATCAGATATTTATATGGGAATGAGATCTTTGTTTCATGTCAGAACAAGCCGTGTTACTAATTAACGCCTTAGGGAGCTAAAACAGGTTTCGCGATTTATCGTAAAACCCAATTTAGAGCCGGCAGGCACGCGATTACAATCTTCTCACGACAGGAAGGCGCGCAAACTCCTCATCTCGAGGGAAATCACGCACGCAACAAACTTTATGGCAACACGTCCCGAGGAGCGATTCGCTCGGGGCGGTCGAAGACGGGCCGCACCACACACAGACTAATTCAAAATAAATAACAAGACGCAGGCAGTGTCTCTACGCGGTCGGCTCGTCGTATACAGAATGCCAACTCTATAGACACGTCTCACTCCAGACACATTAAACATACATTCAGAGATATATCCTCTCACTTTCACAAATCACGGGTCATAACCGCGAGAAGCACTGCCCACGGTTTAGGGCTAATGATCACTGACCGTGGTAGAATATGGCTGCAGGCTCAGACGGATCCCGTCCTGAGCGAGGCGTTCGCGAAGCAAACGCTTCAGTTGCATCCGAGGTATCTTCACTAACTCTGCTTTCCCTTCCTCATACTCGTCAACATATTTTGCCGGTTCCACTGCTGCTGTTGCCTGCTCTTTCCTTGCTTCTTCCTCACATCTACAAGAGTCCCGAGCGGCGGCTGCCTCTTCCAAAGTAAAATAAACAGCCGCCGCTCCTTCCTCTCTCAAAGATCTGACTGAATGAAGCAATCGTTGACGATGTGCAGGGTTCAGGACACCAATAGCATCCAAGTCTGGTTCTCCTACTTGTTTGCATATTTCTAAGTCATCATATCCGTTATCAATAAAACTTTCCGCGTATTGGCCCAAGTGGAGCGATCGCAACCACTCGACGACGATGTTGCCGCTCGCAGACGAGGCCATGTCGCGTCAAAATACTGTGAGCATTACAAGGCGTGCTCGCGGCGCGGTGGTCGGCGAGAAACTGGCGGCTACGTTCCCCTTTGCCCCCCTCGCCCCTCTATAAGCCGCGGTCGCCGCCCCTAGTACTTGGTGCTTTTGCTTTTTGACATTTTGTAGCTTAATCGTTTCGTTTCATAGAGAGGTGCGCGTCGCACCACGTGACATTCCGAAATATTTTTCAAATACCATTATGATATTCGATATGACATTTGTCGTTAGTTGCTGTCTGATAAACTCGTAGCATTTTTTAAAGATATCTAATATTTGTTTATGTTACTAAACGTCGGATTAATGGGAAAAAATAGGGTCACAAAGCCAATATAAAATGGAACAGCGGGTGGTCGCTGTGTCGAATGATATATGCTTAGTTTTATTTATTAATCTCTGAGGCGCTTATATTTTGTGAATTGATTGTTTTATTTTTAATTTGATTCTGCCCTCATTTTGTATTCTAATAGAGCTTTTGCTATTTACAACGTTTTACGATAAAGTGTCAACTTACTTGTTATTTTGGTTCCATAGATCTAAAACAATGTTTTGCATAATTTCGCTAAAACTTTTTTGTTGTAATTTTACTTGTGGTATATCGAATCGCCGCCGACCAATTACGTAGCTGACATAATAGCTAACCTTTATGCACCAAATTAACAGATTTGTTTGATGAATACATTTTATTTTAATAAAGAACGAGCCAACAGCAATTACTTCTGGTAACACTTTCCTAAATCAAAACCAATGATTAAATGCATATCTAAATACCTCGTACATAAATCTTATAAGAACGTGCCCTAGGTATCTGTTTACTTAATAAAGCTAATTAACCACAAACGGGGAAGAAGGACAAAGTTTACTTTTGCGAAAGCTGTTATTCATTAAACTACTTGACCTGTTTTATCTCATTTCGGAAGCTGCAACTAAGTGAACGAACTTGCTTTATATAAGTTTGCATAAAGCCAGCGATGCGGGCTAAAGATTGTTCCCTACTTTGTTTATTGTCAACACTGTATAAATATTTCGTCAACGTTTAGTACAATACGGGGTGAAAGAAATGGTACAGTATAGAAGAACGAGAAATTCATGAAGGTAAAAATATGTTTCGAATTTCTAAAAACATTTTTTTTTATCCAATATTTATTTATTTATTTAAACTTTTCGCACACAATAAAGGTACAAAGGCGGACTTAATGCTTAATATTTGTCCATACTATCCTTTATCAACGGATTACCGATAGCTTCGATGTGATTAATAAATCTTGGGAGTAGAAAATCTAGAAATAGGTCTGGTTAAAGGTAGGCAGATAGATGTCAGTTCCACGTAAATATTTAATTAAAGATTCTACATTTCAGGTATAACATTTAATTATAACATTCCTATTTGAGAATACCATATTTCGAAGACCGTGACACTGAGAATCACCGGTGACTTAGCTCGCAATAATGCTCCTATTACAATTTGCAGGAATATTATAAAGAGCAGAGGAGCCCGTGGCTAAGTAAGAACAGACGCACGGGTCGATTTGTCAGGTTAAACTACGCTTGCCGAGGTTGGTCCGTGGATGGGTGACCATCTTTACATACCAAGACTCCTTCATGCCTCAGAAAGCACATTAAGCTGTTGGTCCCGGCTGTCATTCGTGGATCTTTGACAGTCGTTACAGGTCGTCAGAAGCCCGAAAATGTGTCAGTCGCTCCATGTAAACTACTGGTTTTCAGATGCATCCGGTTAGACTGGAAGCCCACCCTAACATTGTTGGGAAATGGCTAGGCTGATTGATCCTAAGGACCACATTCACGAAAAATATTTTTTTGTAAATCCATTTAAATGTAACTCTTATATCGATTTATAAAAGAAAATACTTGGATAATTATACTTTATGATAATGCCGTAAGAGTTGAATCGCAATGATTTTTGTTGTGAAGAAGCTATGGTAAGGTTTGAACGGTACCGGTGTAGTTTCAGTTTGGTCTCTAGGTGAGTTGGTGGTAGGTGAGTTGGCAGTGTTTCTTGTATTGCAGTCATTATTAGGCAGTGGTAAACCAAAAAATCAAAGACATAATTATAGTACTCACGAACCGGCATTCGGCCAGTGTGGTGCATCCCTCTCATAGAGAGCTTACTTGTATCCCAGCATGGGAACGTTATCGCTGATTATACTATATGTCTGGTATCGACATATAGTATAATCAGCGATAACGATAAGAAAATAATAACATTAAAATATGCAAGTGCAATTCAGTCAATCGGGGCAATGATATTGCTAGACAGTATAAGGGCCAAACTCACCAACGAAACTGAGCGATTTGTACATTTAAACCGTTCAAGAGCTGTCATTGTCATAATTCTTAGAGGATATTTAGACTGACAGTTGTTGAACGCAGTTTAGATGTGTTCATTGGTGAAATTGGTCCTAAGCTGAACGCTCAATGGCAGCTTGAAGTAACCAAGTTTTTAAGGCACACTATTCCGATTATATTGCTTACGTAGCCGTCAAATTATAGGCACAGGAAGTAGCTAAGCAGGCTGATATCCACAGTAGGTAATTAGGGATGTGATATTTACGCACTTTGAAGTTTTTAACTTAACAGGAAGCTGCTAGCGTGTTGGTATAATGGAGTCATAGTTACCTATATTCTATTTATTTTTACATTAGACAAAATAATGGTATCACTATTTCCTTCTATTTAGACGTATAATAAACCCGTTATTTCACGCTAAATACAAAAGAATGTAATCGATTTAGGGACCATTTAAATTAAAAATATTTGTTTGTCTTAAGTGAGGAAACTAGCAGTGGTAGCCCAGTGGTATCGGCCTCAACTTACAAGTTGCAGGTCGTGAGTTTGAACCCAAGCAGGCACTTTACTTAATTTCATCACCACTGCTCTCAAAACGGTGAAGGAAAACATCGTTGACATGTGATATCCGCCAACCCGCACTGGACGTGGTGGATTTTGCCCCACTCCCTTTCTTAAAGAAGAAGCCTATGTACCAGCAGTGGGAACATTATAGGCTGATTATGAAGTATGAGGTAAGTGTGGAAAGCCAGACATAACCTACAGAAATATATTGTTCAATGACGAAGGTCCATAGCAAAGCTTTTCTGAACCTATATCATCCCAAACAATCTTCCCCATAACTTGGATCTAATAATAAATTGAAGGTTCACTTGTAGTTTGTTGAAAACAATAATACTTGTCATAGTTTCATAGTCTGAACTAACTCAACAGTGCGGTTTCGCAGAACGTTGAGATTTACCACGACTGACGCGACATGACCGTAATAAGTTGGAGAACCAAATATAGTATTCGTGGTAAAGTTTCCTATGAATATAGGGGCGTAATAACCCTTACCCTCCCCCCCCTACATAGCCCTTGCAACTCTGACAACTGTGACAGTGCTGCTATTCCCAATTAACTGAAGATGAAGGCAATAGTCTCAACAAGGTGGGTACCTGAGGATGGACGGCGTCGTCGAGGCCGGCAGGAAGACGTGGCGAGACGACCTAGACGCATACCGCAAAGGATGGATCGAGCTGGCTCAGATAAAGATGTCTGAATTATTTGGGGAGGCCTTTGGCCTGAGCAGTGGGACAGTGCATAGTAAAAAAAACAAGATCTGCCTAGGTCTAAGTGGTCACAATCGTGACGCCAGAGCCCACAGAACAATTCTTCTCAATAAAATCTTCTTCAATTCTTCTTGGTTCTTGACTCTTACCAATTCATTATAAATTAAAACTAAAGCCAACACGATAAGCCCTAAAAAAGACAGATACGTCAACATCAGAATGAAAATATTTTTTACACGGATAAAATGAAAATTATTAACTAAGCTGGCTTATCGTGATATTCGCTAACTCTGCAGATAAACTGGATTATTCCAACCTAGTTTTCCGGCCTCGCGCCCTTACAGATACTGAAATTATAGAAGAGCCTCTGATACGCTAATTTACCTGTCATTCCTAGCAAAGAATAAACTGCTAATCAGATAACTTTCCTTAATTTAATAACACACAACGTGGAACTGTCGGAATGTGGGTACATTCCGACAGTTATGTGTCCCAAGTAAAGAAAGAAATTACGAATGTTTGAAGATGCGTAAAGTTCCATAATTAGCTTCTCTCTGAGTGATAAAGTAATTGGTACCTCCTACTAGCGCCATCTAGTACATTCATTCAAAATTAGCGCCCACAAGCTCGAAGTTATTCTATAGCGCTATTCTGTAAAAATCTCACCGCGACGAAGATGAAGTCAGCCGGCAATGATCGGGAGGTTCCTGCACATCATCAGGCGGGAGGAAACGCCCGGGTGTCACCACTGCGAGGATCGCCCAGAGGACACGGTAGAGCACACGGTGCAAACCTGCCCCGCTTGGGCGGAGCACCGCCGTGTCCTCGTAGAGGCGATCGGCGGCGGCGACCTCTCGCGCCCGGCCCTGGTGCAAGCCATGGTCCGGGGCGAGAGGGAATGGGAGGCAGTCACCTCCTTCTGCGAAAAAGTTATGCTCGCGAAGGAGGTGGCGGGATGGGAGAGAGAAAGGTCCTCCCGTCCCAGCCGCCGCGGGAGACGCTCCGGGCGTCGGGAGCCACGTGACGACTCCCGGCCACCGTAGGCGCGGGCCTGCGGGCGGTGAGTAATGGGTGACTCACCGTCCGATCAGCACCAGACCCGTGCCGTACGGCGCGTATATGTTCCACGCGTGCCTCAAAGAGATGTCAGCATATGAAGGGGCCCCTCAGGGCCAAGCCTGCCGGGTAAGCGGGATTGTCCGAAAGGGTTACCGCTACCCCGGAACATAAAGGGCTACGGAAGGAACATGGATGGGTTTTAGTCAGTAAGAGTCTGACACTCCCTTCCGCTCCACCCAGAGCGGGAGCAGTCATTGGATGATTTCCCAGCCTTAAAAAAAAAAAAAAAAGGCCGGCAATGATGTCAATCCCAAGTATCAGGTAAAATGACAGATTATTTTACCTTCGTTTTTACTGTGTGATTTTTACAGAATAGGTTGGCTGTTTGTCAATTTGTTAATCATTTAACAGTGGCACTGGAAATGGTTTCTTTTTCCCCAATCCATATTAGTAGGTACAGACGTCAGCACATCAACCAACCCCAATCTGTCAAATTTATTTAATAGATTTTCAACTTTATTACAAAACATTAAGGTTCATGTTCAATTGGAAATATTTGACAGTATGGGATAGCTTGATGTGCTATCGTCTGTACCTACCTAGAAGTTGTGAACCGCGTTAAAGCAATGATCGTGCAACTGAGTTGATTAAATAAATGCGTCAGCAGTATCGTTACACTTAGGAATGTTTATTGGTAAATGTTTACTGAGAAATAAGATTATTAAAAAGTTGGAGTATGGTACAGTCCTGGACTATCATCAAAACGTTTTGGTAGGTAACGGGTATGTATCTACCACAGAGTTCTTTATAATTTACTGAACGGGTAACATGTATTTGTATTCTATCTATCTAGCATAACTCATAAGGGAGCTCTAAATTACAGTTAAATTTTTTTAATACGCAGTTTAATATCTATATTCGTAGCATAAACTCACTCCTTCTTTCCATGGGGAAAGCAAATACTATAGAACGTCACCTATATACTTATCCGTTTGCTTCATACATTGTTGACGTATGAGATACGTAATACCGAAAATCTAAATATCGTAAGTCATAATACCGGAGTTCAAACTTTATAATAGGTGAATTAACTTAAATATACTTTGCGAAAATGAAGTGTTTTTCTTCGAATTCGAATAAGTGTTTTCTCTTTTTTTTACTTTATTTATCCAAAAAAAAATTCGTAGTATACATAACATCAAGCTCAATTTCCCTGAAGGGTTAGGCAGTGGTGTTCACCCACAATTTGCAAGTTATGTTAAGTCCCATGTAATTGGAGGAGAGCTTATTGCAATCAACCGGGCACAAATCCAAAGTCCGGGGTGCTACTGAGATTGTCATATTGAAAAACCCAAAAAACCTTTGAACAACCTGGGAATCGAACCCAGGGCTTCATGCTCAGAATTAGCCTTTGCGATCACGAGACCAGTAATAACTAGTACTTAATTGTTTTTTTTTTCGCATTCGGCGACTCCTACGCAACATTTAAAATTGGTAAGCAGGCACTTCCAGCAGTTCTACAACTGTTATGATTTAACAGGAATGAAGTGGTCCATGAAATTATGTTAGAATCTGAACTTCGATATTGCATTGTAGGTCTATTCGTTTCGTTTGTAATTGCTAAATACCACCAGCAGTTGTATTTTGTGTTCACAAATTACTAACATTAATTAATTTGAATATCGTGCTAATTCATCTGAATATGTGGTACCTATCTTTTTCACGTTACATAAACTAGTAAATAACCTATATAAAGTGAAATACAATATAAATTTTCTAAGGAATGGAAAAAAATATGGATAGGATTGGTATATTTTTCACAATTTTACAGTGCTGGGAAATTGAAATTATTTTTCAACATTGAATTTGTATCTCAGGTGATCTATGTATTTGATAATATTTAACTTTTCGATTTTGAACTCTCTTTTCCATAACACAAGTTTGTATTTTTTATTATTAAAAATACTCAAACATAGACAAAAATGTCTGCTCGTATTGCTACTTCTAAAACTTCTAGCGATCACTATTTGTTAGTTAGTTTTTAGTTTTATTAAGCCCTGGCTGGAGGCTACAATTCCTTTGTGGCAGCCACAGGCAAGCCCGGTTAAGCAGTAGACAACCCTTTGGTTGAACTGCGAAATGCCATTTACAAAAAAAAAAAAAACACTATTTGTTTTACCTTTTTGTCTACCAGGTGGGCAGAGTTGTGGGTTACTGTTACCAAAACTTGATTTTAAACTACATAGGTATTTGTAAGTTTTTAACATATAACTGTTTGACGTCCAATTCAATATTAAAAAAAAAAACAATATCAAATAATTAAAAATTGCCACTTCTCTATATTTATTACTAAAAACAAACACTAAACCTATTACAATAAAACGTAACACAAACAACATAAGCTAAACGCAGATGTCCCAACTAGTTGTCTAACGACGCTACAAATCTCAGTGAACTATTTCCTTACTATACATTATTTCGTTTTACGTCCAATTTCCATAGTCGGTGAGCGTGAACAATTTAATGGACCAAAAGATTGCTCCTGCCCGGCCTACGAAAAGGTTTTTTAAAGTATAACTAGTTTTTATTGGAGCATCGTTTCTCTTGGTTTAATATAATATTTTTCTGTGAATGGATGACACTGAATGACTGTAATTATTATTGCGTTGTTTACTGTAGTATTGGGGGCTTAGCACTCTAGGAGACATGATTTATGAGTTTTAGTGGCTAAGGAGTTAAAGGCAGATAAATAGAGGGAATGTTCAGTGTACTAACACAATTCATTGTGCTCCGTGTTTGATTTGATGTTCTTTTCATAATGTAAATCAAGCTACCCCAATTTGTCAATTTCTGTGATAGATTTTCAACTTTATTACAAAAGCATAAGGTTCATTTTCAATTGGATAAATTTGACAGTTTGCAATAGCTTGATGATGTAAACAAAGAGCAGGATCTCTATTTTACCAGGGTTTCACAATCTTAGCATTGACCTAGCCTACTCCGGAATATATTTGGGTCAGCTTCTTTCTGTAACCAGATGTGGCTCAATATCAGTTTTTACAGTGATTGCCGTGTGACCTAGAAAATCCAATAAATGGGCAATATCTACGTTGATCCAGCTGCCATTTTTGCTGGCGTCTAGGTGTCTGTGCGGTCGGCAGTCTGTCTCAGATATACGAAACAGTATGAGTCTTAATTATGGACTATTACCGGTCGATTCTGTAAATATCTCACTGAACTATCGTTCCACTTAGGGATTGACACTAGTGACAATCGGTCGATTCTGTAAAACGCTCACCGTAAAAACATAGGTTACGTGATGATTGATTCTAACTAATACTATGGATTGACAAATTTAAACTCACTTCAGCTACGTTTTCACGACGTTTACGTTTACGTTTTCAGATTTTTACAGAGTAGTACTACTGCTCCTAAACTGACTCGTGATTGTGACTAAATCTATCGAACAACTTAATTCTGTAGCAATCACCAGGATACAACAAACGAAACACATAATAAAGTCTTTCACCAAAGAAACTCTATTCCTTTTCAGAGCCTCAACCAATGTAACAGCTAAATAATTCAAAGCCGCGTTGATTTCACGAAAAACCCTATTACGCACTAATACATCCTTCCCAAAATCACTGGTGCCCTTAGGATGTAGATAAATGTCCGTCTTCCTTCGACCTGACACTTTTGCTGGACTTCGGAGCGAATAATGACCTCGTACGGGCCTTTCCCTTTGCTATTTGTGTGTCCATTTAGGTCGATTGGGCTTCGACGGCTTTGTGCATATTTCTCGGCTCCAGCACACGCCTGAAAGCTTTTCTGCTTTGAGTCAGGACGTATTACGTCATTTTATTGAAGTTTGTAGTGTGTGAACGGCCTATTTAACGTACTCATAATGAGGAGTTTCCGTGAATTAGTCTTTTGAATTTTTATTTTGCTTCGTAAATTATTGATGCATTTATGAGTAAATGATTTTTTTTAAACTGTGAAATAAGGGTTTTTTTATGACCAAAACGTACATGCTTTCACATTTAGGTGTTGCATAGCTTTGTAATTAATGATCTTTTTTCAAGATAGTAACCACTTTTCTTTGTATTACTAACTAACAAAAGGCTGCTATGTAATTTGGTCCACTTGCTGCTAAAGTCCCAAGCTACTCATCTTTGATACCAACAACAGAAAGTCACTAGAATGAATGACTCATTCAGCCATCAAATACGAAGCACCAGTATCTTCTTACATCCCTTCAAAAGCACTGAAATATCAACACAAAACCCGACAAAAAATATCTAACCGGACGAAAATCTTCAAGTAAAAGAGGTTGGATCAAAATAATATCCAAGCTACGTGGGAGCATAAGTAGCCGTTACCTTAAAGCCTGCACATTTAATTTAATGGGCCAGGCTGCGTAGTCCGAAGGCTTTAGTTTTACACCGGATATTATGAGGAATCTTGAAACTAAGGGTATGTAGGTAGCTGGATAGAAGCTGCTTAGTTGCCTCTCTCTTTTGGTTTAGACAGTTATAAGAGGCATTTTTTGCAGCCAGTATTTGGTCTGAAAAGCAACGCATTCTTTTGATGTGATTGGGCATGCTGGTAAAGTACCCATTAAGGCTGCCTGTGTACTAGAACGGAGAAGAGAGAAGAGAAGCGAAGCTGTGCCAATATTAATCAATATAATGTTTTTCATCCATGCGGAGCTAGTTAGGAGTTAAGTCTCCATTCTTTTCTCTTCTTCGCTCCAGTGATAGACATATCCAGGTTCAGAAGGAGACTATTACGCTGATATAAGTGACAGGAAAGACGTTCTATAATATCAAAGTTGAACTTATCCTTAAATCCAATGTTTATTTTTTACGGACTCTAGATGGATAGGTAAAAGGTGCTAAACGCCTCGTCGTTTTGATATGGGACTGCATTTTGAAGCTACTTTACATTTGTTTGTGAGCTGCTAGTTTTCTAATCTACGTGAAGCCTTTATCAGCTTTGAGAGGCAATACAGTAAGGTACTTTATACATGGCACATTTTTTTATACGGTACGGTAAAAAACGCACCTGCCAAAAAGCGGCGAATAAATGGTAGTTTTTCACGGCAAAATAAACGTGTGTGTACAAAAGGCCTTATAACTCTCAGTGGGATAGTCTCATAATCAGAACCGATTGGTAATTAGTGGATCAGTGATCAATGGTCCATTAAATACCAAGCGTAGGTACTCTCTAATTATAAATGCTATTATATTGTAGTACTGATATCAATAGTAACTATAGTTACTACCGTTATTTACAAATAGCGTATATGTAGTTCATTCATTCATTCACACATGGGGTTTCACAAAAGGAGAACAGTCGACAATATGAATAAATAATTTTATTTAAAAAAGGAAAATGCCCAAAAATTTATGGGTAGGGAGACTAGCTGGTAGTTATACCCAGATAAAACAACATGCTCAAAACTTCCAAGCATAAGATGACAGGCGATTTTTTCTTAGTTTAATGTACAGAAGCACATCAAGCTATCCCTAACTGTCAAATTTTCTCAATTAAAAATGAACCTTATGTCTTTGCAATAAAGTTGAAATACTATCAAATAAATTTGACAGATTGTGGTAACTTGATGTGCTAGCCTCTGTAGTGTACCAAGCACCCTGTCTGTTAGCTGAATGATTTTTAAGCCACGCATTGTTTTTGCTACTGTTTGGTTGAAATAAGTCCTTTTAGCACTTTCATTGCTTTACTGACTTTGGAACACTAACTATCCCTTTATAACTACAGGAAACCCATTATTCGACTCTAGCAATGTTGCCGCTTTATGCACGCTGTGGAGCTTATGATGATTATTTTGAACTAAACTAATTTCGCATTTAATATTTAACTACTTCTTCTCTATCGACGAAGTAGATATATATACAGGGTGGAATTTTGTAATGCCCCCTGGAGGGAAAGTACTCTTAATACTATAGATAGAAAATTTTACTCAAAGGAAACATTCCTTTATTTTTGAATAGAAAGAAAACTGCATTCAAAGATTTCCAAAAAATCGCTTGCCACACCCGGGAATCGAACTGACTAAAATCTGCAAAAAGTACACACTGTACTTTTATTGCCGCGATCGTTAGTATCAATTATAAGGATAAAATCTCTCGAGCAAACTTGATAAATTAAATGATAGGAAAACCATGAAATCTTTAATTATTTACAAAAAATTGTAAACTAATTAATTAGTTGCTCGAAATGGGGTCCATTTTCTTGGATACACAAATGTATCTTTGAATGCAGTTTTCTTTCTATTCAAAAATAAAGGAATGTTTCCTTTGAGTAAAATTTTCTGTCTACAGTATTAAGAGTACTTTCCCTCCAGGGGGCATTACAAAATTCCACCCTGTATATATATCTACTTCGTCGATTATAAAAGCATATGTACATAATTATTATATCTTCGTGTTTTTAAAAAGACGCTGGATTGATAATGGCCATTCTTTTGTTCTTTGCTTCCATGGTGAAAAATTTATCATTTTTTTTTATCAAACTGTTCAACTGTGTGTAGATATACATTATTTATTTTTTTTATTTCAGTGATGCTCCATAATACATACCTAATCATAATATCAAATTATTGCGATGATTTTTTATTCACTAAAATAAATTAATAAAAAGGTAACGTTGACTGTCTTTACCGGAAATCGTAGTCGACTAAGCTCTTAGCGCCATTTGGAGTTTCTTTGAAAAGTTATTCGTTACAAAATTACTGTTACAGTACAAAATTAGAATGCTCCGCGTCAGTTAACTTTGGCCAACTCAAATTATTGCTACTTTGTAGATCTGAAATAACTCTTTAATTGTTTGAAACTGTATAATAGGCTTTCAAGCCACAAATTCATATAATTCCGTCTAAGAAGGTATAATAATATTGTAAGATTTCGATGTGAATATTTGAGTTTCAAAAAATTGATAGGTTTCTATAAATTGAAATTAGTATCGTGATCACTTATTTACACACGCTTACAATAAAAATCTACTGTACCATAAACTTACTCATTTTGACCCGCCCCAGGCATCAAACCCCAAACCTTTCACTCGCAGACATAGACTAATGAAGCGATCACAGTATTTTGTCATTCATTACTATGCAAGCTATTTTTGCATGCGGATAAATGACAGCGCGTTGTGTCATAGACACGGAGGCGGATCGCTCCCTGTGATGACCCGACGTCCGACCCCTAGGGCAGCTTGTGTCAACTAGTGATGTGGCAGTCGCAGAGGAGGTATCGATAACATTTAAAAGACAGAAGTAAAAACATTTTTTGATATTCTCACTCTTTCGATACGATATTCTCGCCTTGCCACTCAAGAAACTTTTGGGCTAGTATATCATTTACGAAATAATTTAATTTTAAGATCATCATCATCATGATTTTATTTAAATATTATGCTGAGATAGGAGCCTTTTTGACTTCACATAGGTCTTTTCGATTTTTTTTTCGTTAATTTTGTTTGTTTATTGCTCCTATTATTTTTAATATACTTTTTATAATTCGTGTGCGAGTCCCAAAAATTTTTGTTTCAGTCTTTATCACGATAAAATTAAGTAACATTATTAATTGAAAGATAAGTAAGTTGGGTATATTTTTTAACATTTTCCAATATTATTGCGCTTAAGTGAAGACGGCAAAAATAAGACCGAAACAACATTATAGTCTACAACTAAACAATAGGTAATAGCGAATACAAATCTGTAAGATGGCTGTCCTGCCTATAAAATGATGTGTGGTTTAAATTGATTTTACTCATCAACAACAGAATCACGATGTAACAAAAATACTATATACAATCATTTTAATTTTATCTAATCCGTTAATGTCAGTTTCAGCTATCGCAGCGTTTATCGACACCCACCACCTCCAGCGTACGGCAATGCGGACAATTCGGGACGTGGACAAATGTGCCCGGCGACTCGCCGTGACACGTTCATTGAGCTTTCATTTGGGCAATTTTCGACTAAATCCCGGCCAATCGGACACAAGACCCGCCCGACCCAACTGGAACAGTTGCCAGAATAAATACAGGCCTTTGAAATACTTGAAACTAAGGTTTTAATTACGGAAATGTCAATCTAGAACCTAAAAGCAGAAATGAAAGATTATGGTGTTGTTTATTTTTTACCAGGTGCTTTCTTTTTGACGTGATAAATTTGTTTTGCATAAATTAAAAATAAATATAATGTGTATTGTTTTTAAATGTGTAATTAACTCATTGCGTTATCAGATGATTTTTTTTTCACGAAATCTGAGAGGCCCGTTTTTTAAGCAATTTAACCTCAATATTTAAAATAAAATAAATAATATCCAGTATCCGGTTTTATCAAGTTTTTGGCATTTATTGTCGCTGAGATGAGATTGCAACAAATTGTTCAAACGTATTTAATATGGCAATAGGCCTTTAGGTGCACTATTTAATGTTACGTAATGACATTTTATTACTTACCAGATATAAGAGAAATCCAAAAAAAAAGAAAAACTTTTATGCGGCATTTTGAAAAATGTTAAATATGTCAAACTTTGCTATATTTTAAGCTCACAAATTGCACGCCATTTCTCGTACACACGAGACTTTATCAAACATTGGAGGACTCCAACATGATTATAACTTTACGTGCTCCGAATTCGATTCCCAGTTGAAAAGGAATTGTGGCACATCAAAGAAACTCGAACAACGCTTTGATTTTGATATAAAAAAGTGTTCTTGTTATCGCTACAGAATAAATTCCCCCTTTGTCAGTATCATTATGCCACTTTCTTAAGAGATAGGCGGGAACGTTAGATAAATTTTACATCATTAAGTTATCAGAGAATTTAGGGCTTCACTTTCTCTGCGTAGTTCTTCCTCTCTTGTTTTTCCTTCCAATTATTTGAGACGGTGTTTTGAATAGATTAAATTTAGATAGATAACCCGATAAACTAACATGTACTGTGTCGAATTTGTTTTGATCTCGGAAATGGTACTCGTTATATTCCCCCATCCACCATAAAGGAGTTTATGCATTGTCACGCTATTTTCACAAAAGGGTTTGTCTATATTTTTGGAGTCCATTTGGTTGGACACTTAATATTGTAATCTCTAAACCATCTGACAAAAAGACTGAGCTTCAAAACAGGTAAAAACTGAACGGTTTGCTAAATCCGTACGATTTTGAACCTTATTACGCAACATGAAATGCAATGATGACTGTAATAACACAACAGACTGAGGTTTACTAACAGTTATCTGCTCGATACTTGGAAGATAGAACAAAAGACACTGCGTGGATATCCCATTGAATTGGCGTCCACCTCAACCCAATGGAGCCAAGTTTATAAACATTGCTATCAACCGCTACTACTTAATTCTGAAGACGACTTGGTAAAGACCTGTTCTGTTTTTGTTTATTTATGCTTTTGAATTACATAACATCACGCCTTGTTTCCCCGAAGGGTTGGGCAGAGGTGTACTTATAGCACACCTACATTTTTTCCAGTTATGCTTAAGTCCCATGTAAGGGGCGAGCCTATTGCCATCAACCGAATTCAAATACAGACTCCGGGCCGCTACTGAAAAATTCCAGATAAAAATACTCAATACCACTTATATTATGTATTGTTTTTGTTACGGTTTATTTGATTTGTTTAATAAGTGATGATTGATTATTGAAAGCAGAATTATTAGATTTATATACTGGTAAAAACATATCATGATAAGTGGTTCCCGTCAACACACACGTTATTTAATTTTTTTCAAACACAAACTCAAAGCATTTATTTCAAATAAACCAATTACAGGCACTTTTGAATGGTCAAGGTCAGTCAGAAAGATGAAGCTAGTTGCCCATTCCAAAGCAGTAGAGAAGAACGGGCAAGAAACTCCATAAAACGGGCAAGAAACTCCATTTTTTTATATATTATATCCGTTTGTTACCGATAAAAAAACTATGGCCCCAGTCTGACTAAAGATTAAATTAATCTATACTAATATTATAAAGCTGAAGAGTTTGTTTGTTTGAACGCGCTAATCTCTGGAACTACTGGTCCGAATTGATAAATTATTTTTGTGTTGGATAGTCCATTTATCGAAGAAGGCTATAGGCTATGTAATCACGGTACGACTAATAGGAGCCGAGTAGCGGGTGATAACGCGCGGAAGCAGCTAGTATAATATTGTTAGTATATACCGTATGTGTAACCGTCAATTACTTCCGTAAGCGCCGTGCATTCAGCACACATAGCATTTGTACCAATATATTATAAGGTATTTGAATAACTCAATGTTAAATGAACAGTCAGTCTGTCAGTCTCAGCGGTCAGTTTTATACCATCATCCCGTCATAAACAGTAAAACATAATAAGATTATTTCTAAAATCGATTGAATAATATTGAACATTTGCTAATGAAACTTTAAAGTACAAACTGATCTGGTGGTTTCATAAGGGGTTTATGATAATTCTATCCAATTGTTGGTTAAATTTTTGAAACGTTATAAAAAATAACAAATGTAACACTCGGTTTGCACCACAGCAGGAGTCTACACCTCCAACACACGCATTGCGTGTTGCCAAGTTTTTTAACGGCACTTTACCTTAGATTAAGTCAATGTATGGAATAGGCAGAAACCCAAAATGAATGGTTAAATAATTATGGATTTATATAATCAACTAGCTGCTTCCACCGGCTTCACCCATGTGGATTTCGGAAATTGTCCCAAGGGAAGGTACTACAGAGATAAAAACAATACTATGTGTTAATCCACATCATAAACTACCTTTGTTCCAAGTTTTATCCAGATCCGTTCAGACGTTTGAGCGTGAAGAAGTGACAAACATACAAACACACACTCACTCACAACATTTCGCCTTTATAATATTACTGTGATTAAAAAAAACACTTGTATTTTTGTTTTATCTACACACACTTAGTGTTGATAATATGATCATTTGATCAACATTTAGTAATTCTGGCATATTTTCAGTCTAAGCAATTATATCCACTTTTCATAATAAATAATTTAACGTCCACCGCGAAATTTTCTTTTAAAGTCTATACTAATAATTAAAAATTGTCGTCTATAACTAAAAAAGAGTAGCATTTTACTAAATGCATTTGAAATCGTAAGCGTAAGCGGTATCAAATAAAAATAAAACTATTAAAAAAAACTGTCTGTGTGTTTGTTCCAAATAAGCCCGTAATGAGCTGAATTTGACAGCACTTTCACTGGCAGATAGCTGATATTATACAGAGTCCCTTTTATTTAAAAAAAATAGTGTCCACTTGGGCGAAGCCCCGAGCAGCAGCTACTTGACAATAAAGTAAATCTTTACGCTTACCTTCATCCAGTATTTCTTCGCACGGATTACAATACCATTTTCTAGAGTTCTCTGTATTACTTTTAAATTATTCGAATTTCATTGCAATTTCGCATGCAGTTTTATACCTCCAACTACATCCGCATTCTAGTAACAGTTGGGACTCTACTAGCATTCTAGTCTTTTACCTATTCTAAGCTATCAAACGCATATCATTGAGTATCAAACGCAGCTTCTTGCTCCATTGACCTCTTTTCAGTTCCTGCAATTCCGTGAATTCAGGGGAAATTCGACCATATTTCTGTACAAGCAAAGTTGGGTTCAGCTGAATTACTAACTTGGCAACACAAAAGCCTTTATTGCGTAGTGTCACGTAAGGATCCCAGGTGTGGAATGCTTTTACATGGAAAGCAGAGGATTACTTGACGCTAACTTTAATACCTACAAAAAAGGAAACATTACTAAACGGCCATAACCGTTTTGCGCGTTTTTGGACAGGACACATTGAACTTTAGGACTTACGTGTATTTAAATAAGAGTCTTGGATAATTTATGCAAGAGTTGTTATGTTTTGTAGTGGTAACAACGCTACCTCTATTTTTATAAACGCAGTCAGTGAAACGGCGGTGTTACATGCGATTACCACGTTTTTGGGGTTAATTACTTAATTAAATTACTTCCTTACTTACCCTGACTTACTGGATGTTGAGTAAGTAAGTCCAGGGCATGCAGAATTTGATAGCAAGTGTCTTTTTATGTTTGAACTAATAACTTGAGTAAGTCAAGTAATTATTTCGTTTAGGATAATTTGATAACTTTGTTGTTATAATACGTTACCGAGGGTTAATTATTGCTTTGTAGGTAGTTAGTACGTCGATACTTTTCCAACTAACTAGTAATTAAAGTCTGTTTTTTTTTTAATTTAAAGCAGTTATCAATATTTAAAGCCTCTTTGATTATGGTGGCCTGTTACTATTTGTTATGACACAATTTTTCGAATCCTTAGATCTTATCTATTATTATTGTGAAATACTAGCTTCTGCAACGGAATTTATACTAGGGAAATGGGATAAAAGTATCCTTCGAGGTAATGTAGGTTACAAACTATGTATATATGTGGCAAATTTCATCCAGATCCGTTCGGCAGTTCTGGCATAATTGAGTAACAAACATCCATGCAAGCTTTCGTATTTTTAATATTAGTTAGTATAAATATATAAGGTGTTAAAAAATTAACTTTAAGAATTTCGTGGGAGTATTGTACTCATCGTTACGAACAACTTTTACTCTGGGATGAACCCTGAAATCGCAAATAAAATATGAGTTGTTCCATACATTTTATTAAGTTACGTGTGCATAAATGTATGGAACAACTCATATTTTTTTTGCGATTTCAGGGTTCATCCCTTAAAGTTAATTCTTAAAGTTAATTTTTTAACACCTTGTATTTAAAAAAACGTAAGATAACATCATGTCTGTAATCCTTGAAGGGTTAGGCAGAGGTGTGTGTGTGTGTGTGTGTGTGTGTGTGTGCTTATGTGAGTGTGTGTAGGTGATCACCCACATTTTGCCAGATATGTTGGAGAACCATGTAATGGGGAGCGAATCTATTGCCATCAATCGGGCACAGAAGATCCAAACTAGCCGGACTGCTACTGAAAAATTCTAGATGAAATAACCTAATAACACTTTGGCCCACCCGAGAATAGAAACCAAGACCTCATAATCAAGACCAAGGCAGACAACAATTTATATATTATTTGTCAAAACAGGTATGTTATTTTTAAGTGGGATTCGTTTCCTAGAAAATAAATTAGTATAGGTAAAGCAAAGATCGCGTGCCTACGAATATGCATCACCAATAAATTATTTATCTATTCACCATGGTTAACATGATAACTTTTGATATTCCTATCAACGTAGTGGTATTAATAATCTATCGGCTAGTCGCCGCGCGAATTAATTTAATGCGAGCAGTTGACGCGCGCTTGCCTTATTATCATGTTAATTTTCGTTCGAGAAACTGACTCTCTGGCTTTATGCTTATATCTGAAAATAAACGACATAGCAACATGAACATTTCAAATTACCATCCAAAATTTCGAAAACGAGGATTTATGGTTGAAGTTTTAATTTTGTTTTTGACGATTCACTATTACATTTCTGCGAGTACTGAACCATATCATCCGGTAAGTGTGAGTATATATCATAGTAACATAAGCCCTGGTTAGTGTGTGTTTGTCGACTAATTTAATGCACAGTCATGCACCGGTGGTCTAGTCACAAAGCTTCGTTACTTCAGAACCTGCCACAACGTACATTTGTAGGTACCCTTTATTCTTAGCTCATTGTTAGCTATGTTATTTTTGTCCTGAATGGGAGTTTTTACGACTTCGGTAATTTTATAATGTTGAGACTTAATAAATTAATGCTTGCAGTATTTTATTGTTGCTGCTTTCTACAATGAAGAGTGTCTTTTCAATGCAATTTTTTTTTGATAAAATTCTTTACCTGTCGATGTTTGGTTAGCAATTACTTATTGCAATTATAGTTGCCAAATAAGAGCATATTTAATAAATATAACTGCTTCTGCCCACCTGATACATAGTCAAAAAAGGGTGACCCATTTAATAAAACTCAACTGCCGCAAGATCATTAAGAAACTTATTTATTTAAAAATAAAATTGAACAATGAAGTACGAAAACAAAAGAAGCATAATTAATTTTTTCGTAGAACAACTTAGTTCAACGACATAATAGAGACTTTTATAATATGAAGCCCTCCCTTTTCTTCCGCTGACACTTTTTAATAAGATTCTAATAAATTATGCAAGAGCGCCGCTCGGTGATGTTGCTTCAAGAAAATATTAATATATTACCAATTTTTAAGATAAAAGGTTGCATTTTAGTGGATAAAGAAGTTTGCTTTGAATTTGCATTTTCTATTTTGACGGGCATGTGAATGGTCAAATCGAAAAGAATTGATTTATTAGTTCTTTAAATTTTTGTTTGGAATACTACAAAAGATAATATATTAAATGATTATCGTATGATATAAGTATTGTTAAAAATATTGTTTATCATAACAATCTAAAAACTAAAATTATGTATATAAAAAAAACTTTACATTAAGAGATCAAACTAACGATCTAATGAAAAACTAAATATACAATTGATTCGTATTCCAATTAAAGAATACATTTAAAATTCCTTGTGACAGTCCGTCTAATACACGTTCCTTATAAAACCTCACTTGAGCACAATATTATCATTAGTCTAAAAAAAATGAGCATCATCTTTAGGAAACCATAACATTATTCCTAAACTCCAACCCTGAATGATGATATATCCATCCATAGTGTGGTGCTACGTCAGTGTACACCACATAGTACTGCGGATCACATTCCTTCTGTCCCGGTGACACCCCACATTTTGAGAGAACTCCTCGAAGGAACCAGCTGATCATATGATCAGGTTGGACAGTACTCATTACTAGACCGCCTCCGCTATCGCCGTTGCGTGGGTTGATGCCTGAAAAAATAAAAACTAATGTAGGTAGGTGATGCATGCTACAAAAAAAAAAGATGGAGTATCTTGCGTCATTTTAAATATTCAATGATATAGATTGATAAAAATACCGTATCGGTCTATGGATATTTCGTGAAAAATAAAATAGATTGGATTTTGATTTTAGAATTTCGCAGTCTTCGCTATCAATACTTAAAGTTGTCACAAGTGCAGAACGTAAGTAATTAAGTTCCTCTTTTTATTACAATGAAACTTAGACACTCCCATAGCATTGTATTGACCATAGACACACAGTAATAATCTATTCACTATAGTGAGACCGTAACCTAACAGGTAGCCACACCATCTGTTACGGGCCAGTGATCAATTTAATCATCCTTAGTATTGTACTGCAAGACACTGAACGGAGACAATTCATGTACTCGTATCTTCTGTGTATTGTTCTAAGGATATTTAGCTCCAGTTAGTGTGATAGGACGTTTGTAGAAGTAACCTAACGAATCCAGTAGTTTAATAATTCACAAAAACAATACTTCGGAACAGGAAAGGGGAATTCGAGAAGATTTTCTAAATGTGAGATATGCAGTTGATTTTACTGAAAGGCTCTATTAGAGTGGGGACCAATCTAAGCCAATCAAAAATTATCACCACCGATCACACAAAAAATGCTTACTAGCTAATGAACTAACGGTCTGACGAAGGCCGAGGTAGATTGATCGAAAATATGGCTATTGTACAGTCACGACTCATGAGAACTTATACGTATACACCTAGCAATATTCAGAAGCGATTTTCTCGTAAAATAACTATTTCAAATTTAAAATACGAAATTTTCAGTAAATTTGAGGATTAAAAAATTACATGTGTGTGGCAACATACAATTTCATTCAATAATTAAGGAGAAAACCAGTTTTAAAATTAGCTTATTTAATACATAGTTTTGCTTGTGACTGTACTAAGACTTAGAAGGGGTCAAATTTCTCTGACGTGTGTGTCTCATTGAGAGATTCAAAAAATAGATATGCAAACGTAAAAAAATGATGCCAATTATAAAGGAGTTCTTACTTGAAGAAGGTCCATATCCAGCGCAGAAAGTGAACTCATTCAGTAAACTTGAGTAGAGCTTGCGAGAAAAGTTAATGCACGTCGTATCGTTCTGTATTGCAGTGTATGTTGACCTTAAAACATCGGAAGGCTTGTTGTGTTCCGTTTTACCAAAGCCTACGACCTGGAAATAAGAATGAATTTATGTATTCATGAATATCCTTGAAAAATAATCCATCAAAAGTAAGTATTCTATTTTGTTTAAGGTTGATAGATTTTCGCACAAAGAAGTTTTATTTCTAGAGAAGGGTAATTATTGTCCAGGTCTTAATGTAATGCAGCTGCGCAATAGGCCTGTAAAGCGAGACTATGTGACGGTGATCATCGTTATCATCAACTGTAGATAGAATAGAATCTTCTTTCTTTTGTTTCTTTTTGTTAGTGACTGACCTGGTGTCAGAGTTTTTATGCTGCTCATGAGCCTCTGACTTAGCTCTGCTCGGTCTCATCTCACCGCACCTCTGACTCTTTAGATTTATGTGCGTATGTGTAATTATCATTTACTTAAAAAACGGCGAAGGAAAACATCGTGAGGAGACCATGCATGCCGGGGAGATATTTCTCAACAGCATGTGAAGCTAAGTCGGAGGCCTCCGATAGAATAGAATAATCTTTATTATCTGCACCATAAAATTCATCATAACAGAATATAAACGTAGAACATTTTATAATATGTGACACAATGGGCAGTCTTATCGCTAAAAGCGATCTTTTAAAGGCAATTTCAAAATTCGGATGGATTAAAGGAGAAAGGGAGACAAAATTACACTAGATAATTAGATAGCTTACCGTAGCTTCTTTCCCGTAAAGATTAGCTTTGTCGTACACGGGACCCCAAATACATATAGGTTGTACGTATTCTGTAAATTCAATGTTATTGACCCTGATAATAGCCAGGTCTGACGTGGATAGGTCATCATTGTAAGCTGGATGGAGTATTATTTCTTGGGCCTGAAAATTAAAGGCATATTGTAGACATGTTGTACCAATACAAGGGGTGGGACCTTCTTTAACCTTTTGAACGCTATTGTCACGTATACGTGACAAGCAAGCGCATGCTTTGTACGCCAACGACACAAATATGTGACTATGGCAACAACACTATAACACGAAATAAACAATTAAATCATTACTTATGTGTGTGTTTTATGTATGTTTAAAAATTAAGCTCTCTTACGTATTTAATTGTAGGAAACAAATTAAAATACACCATGGATAATTGGAAATTCATGATATCAAGAAGGTATTTATTTATGTAATTCATGATATCAATATACTATGGTTGATACCGTTTTAATATACAGAATACATAATTATAAAGTTATATTACAAACGTATTAAGCTTGAATTGACTGAAAATGAAACTTGCTAACATCGATTAAGCTTAGGTACTTGACTCAAACTATGTAACCTAACACCTTTCAGGTATTAGATTGCTTTCTAGAAGAGATTATAGTGTTTGATATTACACTTAAGGGATTAACTGCCTCGTTGTTCTAGTGGTCGCAAGCTATACTGTTAAGCACGAGGTCTTGGGTTCGAATCCCATGTCGGGCAAAGTTTTTTGGATCGAAAATCATCTAATAACTATTCCCTTTTCATAACAGAATTTTACTGACTAAAACCAATCCATGCAGGTTACTGCGCCAGGGCTACGGTAACTCTTTCGAACAAACCCTGGCAGACATCGACCCTAGCGGACCCAGTCAATTCGTGGTGACATCTCTACTCAGGCCCTGGAGCCTGAATTTGTGCCCGATTGATGTATTTGAATAGGCTCGCGCCTATTACATAAGATATTACTCTTTTTATTTAGGTACTCCTCTGCGTTTTCGAAGATTATAGGCGGTATTTAATGATATCTAAATGGCTAAACCGACGACCATAGTCCAATTACTACGACAAACTATAAATAATGACTGATACTGATATAATTAGCTAAACTAAAATAGTATTACTAAAATAAATTATACTAATGGATTCAATTCAGTCACCAAATAATTAAATTGCTCGTCTAATAAATGTTCGGGCCTGTCGTTGCATTTAAATTTTGTATGAACACATTTGTGGCGTTAATAATTATTTGATCCAGTTTAATTTAATACAAAGGATTGTTATTGATCGAACACACTTATAGCAGTTTACGAATTCAATGTTTCTCTTTTCTATAGTACTAGGATACTAGGAACTATAAAAATATGTTATACAAGAATACGGTTTTACGTGAACGACATTTTTTAAATTACTTACAGTGAGTGTTTGTCTACCAGGCTGATTAATATCGTTATGATTATTAATACCAGCTATAATGACGACTCTGTTTGCTTCTGTCGTAACGCCATTACTGAAAACGCAGTGGCCGGCTGAAAATAAATATAAATATTATTTTTAATATTACAGCTTGATTATAAAGTCACGTGTTAATGAGTAGTAGACGTAAATCACTTTATAAATGTCCTGACTAGACTGATCTACTTGTTCAATTCAGTTCTGTCGACATACATTTCACTTAGTGTCAAATACGTAGATTAGAGGTTCACCTCTTAATTCAATTATCAGTAAACTATTTTTTTTTTTTTTAAATATACGTTGTGGGTATGCATGTGGATGGCTATACAAGAAGAGAGAGACCAAAGAAACGATGGATGGATTGTGTGAAAGATGATATGGCTAGAAAGGGAGTGACTACCGAGATGACGACTAATAGAGGAGTATGGAAGAAAAAGACATGTTGAGCCGACCCCAAATGAATTGGGATAAGGGCAGGAAAATGATGATGAACATAAAACGGTCAAGGCCAATTACATTCCTTAACACGTTAGAAGCCAATAGATATTCCATTGTGTCTGCTGCGTGGCAGTCAATATTTTAAACACATTACATAAATGCTACCATGTGTACTAAAATTCAACTGTCATACGCTCGTCTCACGACACTCCAAACATACTGACAAGATCTTCTTCCATTCATCCGCGAACACATCACAGTCTGGCTTAGCATCTAAGAGAGCGTTGGGCGCAGAAAGTTTGCGAGGAACAAGAGACTGGGTTCGAGTGAATGTTCGAATTCGAGAAATAAATAGGATGGAAATCTTAAAATCATAAAAAGCCTATCCGCAGGGCTAAGGGTCTTCAAGAGGGTGCTTATATAAGGTTAAGTCAAATCGGTACAGTCGATGCAGGTGAAATAACCTCGTATTAACTTTTGTGCTCACTCATATAGAAGCTTGTAAAACATTTCTTTTTGTAGATCAACCTGTAGCAACCTGTACTGGAAAGCCCGCTACTTTATAGAAGTACTTTAACTGTCCAGGGGTCTTTAACCTTCCAATTCTCGCGAAAACCAATATATACATCTATACAACTTAATTACATTTTAAGTGTCTGTTTGTAATGAGAAAATAGCAGCTTTTTACAAATGCATAGGGAACATTTAAAAACATATATATGTTTGTGTGTTTTTCTGTTTGTTACGGCTTATCTCCCAAGTGGTTTTTTTTTTTGTTTTTGTGAGGGTGGGAAATCATCAAATGACTCCTCCCGCTTCGGGGTGGAGCGGAAGGGAGTGTCTGACTTTTACTGACTAAAAGACATTCAATTCCTTCCTTAGCCCTTTATGTTCCGGGGTAGCGGTAACCCTTTCGGACAATCCCGCTTATCTCTCCTAACTCCCAAGTGGCTGGACCGGTTTCGATGGGATTTTCACTGACTGATAGCTGATGTTATAAGGAGTAACTGGGGCTAATTTTATTTAAAAAGAAAGAACGAGGAATAGCCCAAATAACTAAGTTCACTTACCAGTTAAAATTGCAGTCCTAGATATAATGTTACCCCCACAATGGTACTTCAGTACATTGTGCTTATCCTTGACCAGGATAGCAACATGCCAAGGCCAGTCACCAGCTCTTGCTTCAGTGCTGACTGACACTAATTCTGTATGGTTGATAGACCTCCTACCACAGACATGAGCATATTGGTTGCTTGGGTATCTTTGCGTTACGTTCAGCTTTGTAATTGTTAGTGCGGCCTGAAAAAAAAAATATCAAAATCAAGTCCAACAATTTAATTGCTCTCACGTAAAATAGTAAGTGGATGTTACATTCATGGGGTCCAGCTCCTTACATGAACTATAAAGGTAATTAAGAAAGTATTAACATTAAAATGGCTTTAAATTTAGTTTAGGAATAAAAAGAGAGTACCTACTTATCCATGAATAAATTTATAGGTATTTTGAAATAAATCTTTATCATGATACAAATTATGTACCATAGAATGCTTTAAGGTAATGCGTGATTCTGAAAGCTTAAATAAAATTGTGGAATGTAAGATGAAGTAGTTTTGAAAACGTCATGAAAATAATATATCGAGGCTCCTCTTTCTTGAACCCTGAACATCGATAGCTTAGAACCTGTTCCGAATACCGGTGTCACCCCTTGTAAATTTTCTACATTTATATCTGTATTTTATCTGCCGGGCTACTCATTTAAATATCCTATTGTACATTTTTAATATTGTGCATACTTTAAATAAACTAATTCATTGATTAACTTCTAACTGGATTCTACGTGGCTATCTTAACAAGCGGTAGAACAAATGTCACTCTGCGGCTTTCTTGCCGCTTCAATCACGCCAGGCGCTACACCTCACCTTCACGAAACTGAGTAATATCGATCATTAACCATAATAACACTTTTTATATTTAAGGTCGCGGTCACGGTCACCACACTCGGTACGGCCTGTCGATTTTTCTTATTTCAGGTCTAGGAGTATACCTAATTTTTTTTGAAAAAAGCTCACCATTGCAGGTAAAGGTTCAGCTCGCTTAACAGTGCCTCTCGACTTATCTGTGCGAGTTAATAAAGCAATAGTGTTGCCAGAAGTACAGTATGTTAGGTTAAACAAGAGACATAGGGGTTACACTACTCATGAAAATGAACAACTTTGACTATGGGACCAGGGTGTATAGTAACCATAAAAATGATCAACTTTGACTATAGGACCAACTCTGAAATATGGAAAAAATCAAACTGAAAAATAAGATATTTTTTTGTGAAACTATACACCCTGAAAGTATGTCCCTCGTTTAACCTAACACACTGTATATTGAAATTCACGGCGTACCAGAAAGTAAAGCGGAAAATTTGGTGAAGACAGTTGTGCAGGGGTAGTAAGTGTAATCAGAGAAGACACACGTCACTAAAAAGAGCATTAGACATGAACCGTGCGTCTTATAAGAAACTATAGTAACATCGCTAGACGAATAGCATTGATATCTACTATATCCTATTCCGTCAATGCCTTAGGCCCGCACATATTCGCTTTGGTGGAGACCAAAGCGGAGATGTGCGAAGAAGTCCTAAGCGGAAAAGAGAATAGATGTTTTTCAGCTTGGATTACGAAATTCTATTGGTTGTTTAAAAAACATCTCTCCGCTCGTCTCATCTCCGCTTTGGTAGAGTCCTTGTGAGGCTTCTGTTATTTTGTTAAATATTTTTGTATTTCCCATTGTGTTTGTGAACATAGCTCATTTTCGCTTTATTTTGAAACTTGTAACTTATTAAATTAGCGATATCTATATAGATTCTTTAGATATTTCTCAACAGCATGTGATGCTAAGTCAGAGGCCCATGGGCAGCATTAAAACTCTGACACCAGGTTAGTCACTAACCACACGAAGAAGAAGAAGCGATATCTAACACTTCTTATAGTCATAAAGTTCTCTGCTAGCACTGAGTTCTATAAGTGTCTAATTCACGAACCTAGAAGTGAATGTCATGTTTGTTTGTGTATGTTTTAGCTAGTAAATAAATAAACTACAGAAAAATAATATAGGCATTTAACGTACCTTAATCCTATCATTGCAAAGCGTAACATTGTTCAATGTCAAAATGTTAACAATTGGCACATCACTTTCATTTGTTTTTAAATTGTCCGTAGACACGTAAAATATGTAGCGCGCTGGTATTGGCTTCAATGCGTGGACTATAAGGTCATGTTTGTTCGTTCTTCGTGGCATGAAGTTGTAGATATTCGGATGCTGGAAATAAAATCTACATTAAATACAAATAATATTGTGTTATTTGCTTGCTAATATCCGAATTCTATTAAGGCTTTTCATTTAGAAAGTTAAGAAATTCGCAGCATGATATTAATACAATTATAATTATGTTTACCAATAATAAATTTAATTTTAATAAATGTACAAATGATGACTCACAAACAGTTAAGTACTTCAATAAACATAATTATAAACTTACACTAAGACTAAAATAATATACTATGTACTAATAATTCCTCCACATCGCTGTGGACTGGTATTGTACATCAGAGACTGCCTGCATTACCACGTTGTCTGGCAATGCTAAGCCTCTGGCCAAGGTAAAAGTCAGCCCTTGGGCACTTTGTTTACCTATAGATGAAAATCAAGGTAATAGTATAATCAGCTTAAAGTGTTCCCAGTGCTGGGACACAAGTCTCAACTCTTCGAAGAAACGGAGTGGGCTGTAATCAACCACATAGGCCCTAGGACATGCTGGTTTCCACACGATGTTTCCTTCACCGTTTTGAGAGCAGTGGTGACATGAGCATTAAAAGTAAATGTATGAAAAAAATAAATATACTCACAGCAGCTAAGGTTACTTCATTCTTGAACACAATCACCATTTCAGCTTCAACTATGTTCATATAAAGTCTAAAATGCACTATTCCCTTCCAGAGATTTTCGCTAAATCTATCGAAATGTATCAAACCCAACCCACAGGGATCATATCTAGTTAGAACAGGGCCTTTTAAAGCCACAGAATTAGCTTCCAATAAACTTGTTAACACACAAATTAAAAATAATATTCTACCTCCCATATTTCCTTACTTTGCACAAATAACTTGAAACACGTGTGACTGAGACTTATATATGAACGTTATACGAATTAAATTATTCGCACAAATTAATTATCACAAATTGATATAACTACAGTGTGTTCCAAAAGTCTGTTTACGTAAGGAATGGTTTCGGGCACTCCGCGAGTTTCCTTTTAAATGATAGCTTCAGTGAGTCATGAAGAGACACTTACACAAATACCTTTGTTCTATGAGTTTGAAAATGCATTTTTTACATTAAATTGGGTCAGTATTACTACAATTAGTCACAATGTATGTCAGTTAATTAATGGTAATCGATGCCTATACAGTAATAATGCGTATTGTCTGTGTGCTTTTGGTTAAAATAAAAACCACAGGAATTATTAGATTTAATAAGAAACGTTTTTCAGTTAGCTCAAATGTTGACATTTACTTTAAAAATGTAATCGGTTTTGTAATGAATTATTTTCTACTTCTAATCTATTAGTATTGATTATGCTAAACTTAATATAGAATATCGCAGCGCATCAAGCTATCCCTAACTGTAAAATTTGTTGAATTTAAAATTAACCTTATAAGCTTGTAATAAAGTTGTAAATCTATCAAAAAATTAGACAGATTGGGTTAACTTGATGTGCTGGTGATTGTACTATGGATATACAATATTTCCAAATATATGAGGTAGTAAAACTATTAAGACATACAATTATAATTTACAAAGAAAACCCATGGTACATAGTAAAGTGTAATATTAATAATATTATAAACAAAGCAATAAGCAGCTGTTTTACCTAACCCACTGACCCGGACAGTAACCCTATAAATCGTTACAGGTGTATCAAGATACACAATAGATTACTCAACATTACATAAAAGTACTCTTTTGTTCGAAATATTTTACATAATTTGCGAATTATGTGAAATATTTGGGACATTTTGGGTTCTACTATTTATTTTGAACACGATACAAGGTTAGTTTTAATTCCGAGCCCATCGCCCATAGTATAATTAAAAATATTATTTATAATAGTTATTTTCTGATACCTACAAATCTTTACTAAATATTATCAAATTTATTCCTTTGTTAAAAAAAAAAAAAAATTATTTAATTCTTAATTCAATTAAGTATCTTACAATAATAAGCATCAAACATTGACGCAACCTGTATTCAAAAATGGACTGACTAGTGGGGTCATCCGACTACCGACAAAAGTGACCTCACACTTCTAATGAATAGGTTTATGATAATACTAAATACCTAGCTATTATTAACTTATTGTTTTGATTCAGTATTGTTTTCCTTCCGATGAATATGTTATTGTGACAATTAATTAATATTATCACAAATGTGTTTTACCCGCATCGGACGGTGGACGCAACTATCCAGTTAAATGGGTTTGTCTCGTAAATAACGTCATAATATCTAGCTTGTTATACAGAATGGCGATAAGCAGCTAAGATTCTAAAGAATTTTCAATTTAATCAAATTATTTTCTGCATCTGGTATTACTGAAAGCAATGCCAACAATTGACAACAAGTCCGCTAAATAGTAAAGTTAAGCTTTTTTTTAAGGCTGGGAAATCATCCAATGACTGCTCCCGCTCTGGGTGGAGCGGAAGGGAGTGTCTAAGCTTGAGGTTTATATTTTCACGTTTAGAAAAACAGAAAAAATAATCTGCACAAAGAAGTCGTCCTTTACAAAACTAAACATACACTTATAGAAAGTAAAAAAAGGCAAAAGCCTTGTTTTCAACAAATAGAAGTAAAAAATTGGACACTGTAGTCAATGTGGTTCCACGGAGTTATTTTAAATGGAAATCATATAACACACCAACAAAAACAGCGATATTTCATTGTAATAAAATAAAGCAAGGTACCTACATCTGCAACTTATCAAGGGTCGTCATCGTCAAAGCATACCAAACGCCCCAGTTTGGGGGCGAAATTAACACAATACTTTTTAGGGTAGCAAATATGCATGAAATTCGCTTTCATAAAGCTTTTGACAAACCTATGCGTTCAGTCGTCACATACTTCTGAAGTATGATAATGAGTATGACAAAGTTTTGGCAGCCCCGGTAAAATTAATTAATTACTATAATTACAATACATTTTAATATTTATGGCTATACAAGTAGAGGAAGACCAAAGAAACGATTGATGGATTGTGTGAAAGATGATATGGCTAGAAAGGAAGTGACTCCCGAGATGACTACTAATAGAGAAGTATGGAAGAAAAAGACATTTTGCGCCGACCCCAAATAAATTGGGATAAGGACAGGAGAATGACGATGAAGACCAATTGATTATGAAACAACGTATTCGTTAAAATGATGTTGCTTCCTTAACCTATGAGAGGCCTTTGTAGGCAAGCAAACAACTTGCGTTTTGCATATTATACGTTGAAGTCGAGTTTCAAGTGACTAGCTACAGAATAAAAAAGATTCAACCCTACTAATATTATACACGTGAAAGTTTGTGAGGATGTATCTATGTTTGTTACTGTTTCATGCTAGAACGGCTAAACGAATCTGGATGTAATTTAGTACATAGATAGTTTATAACCTAGTTTAACACATAGGATACTTTTTATCCCGGTAGTTTATTCCTGTGGGATGATTTCCAACATCCACACGGGTGAAACCGATGGCAGAAGCTAGTCATCCATAATTCACCATTTTCCCTGAACTAACATAATACTCTCTTGACTATAACTATGTCGTCAAGCACTAATTTACCTGCATACATTACACATCCAAGACGCTAGTAAATTCTAATTATTCCAAGCAATTTAGCGTTCACTTGCACGTAATAGACATGATTATCATACGGGTAAAAGGCCATGTCAAACTAATGCATAGGAATTTGTTCATGAAGATGTTCCAAAACGGAATCACTACTTCAGCAGCTTTTGTTTTGTTTTAGAACGTTATTTATATTGCTCTATGGAAAATATTTTAAACTAAATTGCAACGGCCAGTAACAATTAAATGATTACTCGGTCGAATTCTGGGCCGAGTACATTTAGATTGCCATCGACACGCTAAGAAGAAGAATTAAATGATTTTTAAATTTATATTTTTTTTAAGAACGGGCAATTCCAACCTTTATTCCTTTTTTAGCCCTACGTGATCCTGGGCAGTGGTTACCCCTTCGGACATTCCTACTGAAATTTCAAATGATGGCGTGTGATTTCTCGATGGACAAAAATAATTCATTTCAAGACGTTGAAATGAAAGAAATTTTGTGCACTATATATTTTTCTATGAAAATGAGGCTTTCTGGAGCTTGGTTGAGATTTGTCTTTTTTTGTTTTGGTCATGTGCAAATTATAGCAGAAAAGACCACCACCTTCACTATTTTCTCCATGAAATGATTATCAAATAACTGATCACTTATTCCCGTAATTAAATCTTATTCCTGCTGTCTCATCACATCGACAACACCTAAATGTCAAAACTCGTCAAAAACCGTAGGTAAGTTAAAAGTATTTTTGACAGATTGAAACTTAGTTTGGAAAGTGGACGATCTTGAAAATACGGGCATTGCTCCTTCAATCATACATTTATAACCTCTGAACTCTAAAATAGCTAGAACATATTAATTCTCATACCCAACACTATACAAGCTAATTTATTGATGTAAATGAGAACCTATTTATAATTAAATTACTATCAAGCAAATTTCTATTCTATATACTACGTCATGACCTATAAGCTGAACAGCTCCGAAGCGAACCCAAGAGCTCTTCTGACACCTCAGTTAAGATCTAGAGCCACTACACGATTTCTGTGTGATTATTATGTCAAGACCTTATTAAGATCCTTTGTTAATAATAGTTTAGTACCTTCACAACAGCTGTAATGAACTTGGATCGTCGATCAATTAAAAATATGTTTCAAATAATAGTAACATGAACTAATAAAGATTTTGGAAATTCAAAATTTTTGTTTTTTGTTTTCAAACCATCATTCAACAATAGTTCTTTACCTGTTTTTAATTATTTGCATTCCCAGATCTATGCATGCATGCATGCATGCATGTTTGTTGTTTGCATGTTCTGTATATTCCTGCTCTTAAAAGCAACTACCAACTAATCTCATCACCACTCTTGGCATTAAGTCTGCTTTTGTACCTTTATTAAATAAATGAATCAAACTAATATTATAAAGGAGAAATTTTGTGAGTGAGTGCGTGTGTGTGTGTGTGTCTGTCACTTCTTCACGCTCAAACGGCTAAACCGATACAAAATACAAATACAAAATAGTTTATTGAGTTAGTTAGAATACATTACATTTTAATGTGTTTGGAGCCCCCCTTTAGGCAAACAATGCCTGTATTAGAAGGCTCCGATCTGCATGAAACTTGGCACAAAGGTAGTTTATGACCTGAATTAACACATAGGATACTTTTTATTTCGGTAGTACGTTCCCTTTCAACAATTTCCGACATCCACGCGGGCGAAGCCGCTGGCAGCAGCTAGTTATAAATAAATATAAGATCCAATGTAGTGTAATGTAAGGTTGGTTTCTATTCTACATAGTAGACCATTGAAAGCATTAATGACAACGCAACTAAGATCGGTTTAATGTCCATCTATACTATTAATATTATAGAGAGGAAAACTTTGTTTGTTTGTTTGTTTGTTTGGTTGTAATGAATAGGCTCAAAAACTACTGGACCGATTTTAAAAATTCTTTCACCGTTGGAAAGCTTAGTTTTCTAGGAGTAACATAGGCTACTTTTTATCCCGGGAAAAATAACGGGTCCCACGGGAAAGACCACGGGAGCGAAGCCGCGGGCAAAGTGCTAGTCATTAATAAATAGGCAATTATTTTATCCGTCATATACGTAGCAAAGAAATAAGGCAGAAGATAATGTAGGTACAAGAAAAACTAGCAGGCAAAGGCAAGCAATATATTTCGAAGGATTGAAATGTGATATGGGCTCTCGACCCAATCAAACCCAAATCATTTGTGACAAGGACCTAGAATCTTATAAAAAAATATTATTTACCTACAGTAAGTTTTTTCTTTTCACTTATTCGTGAGAGACAAAAATATCAATCATTGAATCTTCCAGTTATTGAAAGATTCAAGCCTGATATTTTTATCTGACTAATATACTGTCTCTAATAGAATGAAATTTAATATTTACTGTTTGAAGTTTGTTTCTGATTTTGGTTTTTTAAAGATGGAGTTAAAAAAAAACATAATCAGCCTGTAATATTCCACTGCAGGGACACAAGACTTCCTCTCTTCGAGAGGAAGTGGGCCGTAATCCGCCACGCAGGCCCAGTGCGGTTTGGTGGATGTCTCATGGTCTTCGATTTCTTTTTGTTTCTAGGACATGCAGGTTTCCTCAAGATGTTTAAAAAAAAATAGTGCCTGACCCGACCGATATCTAGAGAATAGTCCCGCCATATTGTACTGGGATCGATCTATGATCACTGATAGGACTATTGTGGTCAATAAGCCAAACATTGTGGTGATAGATCGACGAGAGCGCCGTGCCATGATTGTTGATGTCGCTGTCCGGTTAGGACGAGAGTCTATTGAAAATTGAGAAAGATGAAATAATCGCATCTTGAGAGCTAAGTCGTCAAAGAGTACTTAAGTCTTATTATTCTAAGACTTAGGACTCGCGTTTCCTACAACACTACAACCGATTGGATGCCCTCTTGATTCAACGGGATTGTCCGAATGGGTCCCTCTACCCGGGAACATAAAGGACTAAGGAAGGAACATGGATGGGTGTTGGTCAGTAAGAGTCTGACACTCCCTTCCGCCCCATTTAGAGCGGGAGGTGTCATAAAAATTTGATGATCACCACCCTCAAAACAAAAGTCGTCTTCTTGCTAGAAAAAAACAGTAGTGTCACAATAATTACTGAACAAACAAACTTGGAAGCCTAAACTGATTGAAAGAAATATTTCATGAGAAGATAGTATTTTTAACAATATAAGCCTGTTGCGCTCCGCATAATTTCCTTAACGCTATTCAGACTCAAAGCGAATACACGGCCCGTGAAATCGTGCAGCAAAAACTATTGTTTGCATACTACTGTTCTTCGGGCTTCTTTTCATGCAAATGTGATAAACAGGAGAATGATTAGGTGCCCACAATGTGAAAACTTAAAAAAAAAATGGCGACTTGTTTTAGTGCATATAATAGGAGAATTGATAACTTTTAGGCTTTTAGTTTTTGTGCGATTGCTGCTTCTGGGTGGCGGTATAAAAATAAAGATCACGAAGGACTTGACCTGACCTACTATGCGGATTATTTTGGAACAAGCACCACTGAAGCTAACAGATTTATGTTAAAGGTAATTAATATGTTAGACCGCGGCTTCGTCCACGTGCCCGTCGGAAATTATCCCACGGGAACTTACTAACGGTATAAAAAGTACCATAATATGTGTTAATCCAGGTTATAACCTATTCTCGTTCCATCCAAATCCTTTCAGCAGTTTATGATATCAATGCCAATGTAAATAAACATAATAATACATTTAACATATTGACCGCTTAGTTTTGTATTAATAACCGAACTCTCAGCGCACAACTCATAAAAAAAACTTTATTTCAGACGTTTATGACCTTGCAATTACATATAAACGAAAACCAAACATAGATTCTTAGGCGGCACGGACTTAAAAACATTTGTCGTATTGATCCGACTGCGGCGGTTAGAAGGTGAAGTATATCATACCGTTCTCTTTTTAAATGCAACAACCAATATACTCCATGAAATATTTACATCGCCAAGCCCAAGAAGAAAGGGCACGCCACGATAGTGGCGGTAAGGCCCCTCTGTGAGGAGTGGCTAGAGAGGCGTCACGACGCCCTCACCTACCGCCTGACGCAGGTCCTCACCGGACATGGATGTTTCGGGAGGTTCCTGCACATCATCAGGCGGGAGGAAACGCCCGGGTGTCACCACTGCGAGGATCGCCCAGAGGACACGGTAGAGCACACGGTGCAAACCTGCCCCGCATGGGCAGAGCACCGCCGTGTCCTCGTAGAGGCGATCGGCGGCGGCGACCTCTCGCGCCCGGCTCTGGTGCAAGCCATGGTCCGGGGTGAGAGGGAGTGGGAGGCAGTCACCTCCTTCTGCGAAAAAGTTATGCTCGCGAAGGAGGTGGTGGGATGGGAGAGAGAAAGGTCCTCCCGTCCCAGCCGCCGCAGGAGACGCCCCGGGCGTCGGGAGCCACGTGACGACTCCCGGCCACCGTAGGCGCGGGCCTGCGGACGGTGAGTAATGGGTGACTCACCGTCCGATCAGCACCAGACCCGTGCCGGACGGCGCGTATATGTTCCACGCGCGCCTCAAAGAGATGTCAGCATATGAAGGGGCCCCTCAGGGCCAAGCCTGCCGGGTAAGCGGGATTGTCCGATAGGGTTACCGCTACCCCGGAACATAAAGGGCTACGGAAGGAACATGGATGGGTTTTAGTCAGTAAGAGTCTGACACTCCCTTCCGCTCCACCCAGAGCGGGAGAAGTCATTGGATGATTTCCCAGCCTTAAAAAAAAAAAAAAAAAAAGCCCAAGAAGAAGTGACTTATTGTGTCTCCATCTGCCTCCTGCAAAGTAATTGCAACCGCTTCTTTACGTCTTAGGGCTAAGGAAATTTGGATGAACAAAAAATAAGTCATAACACTTAACAGATATACAGTTGTCTGGCGCCGAAAGCTATTTATTTATTCATTGAGTCGTGAACGACTGCGTTGAAGTGGAAACGTATGTCATCAACTGCATTGTGAAGCGTTCAATTAGTGATTGAATCAATTTGACTAATTGCCGCGAATTATGGGGCGGATTTTATTAATAGGACTGTTGTCTGGCAAGCTCAGAGTAGGTACAGTTGCAAAAAATCTGTGTTGTTCAATGTCTGTTTCAAACTTTCATTTAGGTACAATCGCACATCAAGTTATACTAATCTGTCAAATTTCTTTGATAGATTTTCAACTTTATTGTAAAAGAATAAGGTTCACATTCAATTGACAATATTTGACAGTCTGTTCACTCGGTATTAGTGTAGTAAATATTCTTTTTTTCAATGCTGTATTTGTCCCAATGTTACTTATAATAATCTAGACAAGATGTCTAAAGTAATTTTTCAGAAGTCATATTGTCACAAAACATTTTAAAAACATCCATCAAATGAAAAAGCCTTTACGAATCTAGATCCATCGTTTTAATTCCCCTCCGTATCTGCTCTTACATTCTCACGAATATTTATTGTTGGATGCAAAACTCCTGAGTTTAGTGCTTCACTCGCCGAAGACAAACGACCCCACTCCTTCGTATTTTCTTACATGACAAAGACGAAACTTTTCCAAGTCGACGTTTCAGAAATATTTCTGTTGTGTAAACTTTAATCTTAAGATGCCGCGACGTCTCGCAGGATGCTATTTTAATTTCAACTGTGATGACTCTATGTATATGATTGCTTTTCATTTTGAATAATGCTTAAACGTTAAAATATCAGAAATTATGAGATAATTATCTAAGTGAAAATAATAAACCTACATTATTGATTTCCAAGCAATCTTATCTTAAAAAAAAATATACTAGTATACTATAAGAAAATAATGTAAACTTAACTTTGGTTTTAAAATGAAAAATTATTTGTAAAATACTCAAGATCCGTTTAATAATAAGGCAAACAAGAAAATTAATTCATAAGGTATTATTACCTACAGTAATTTCATTAACCGTTAGCACTTAATTCTACATTAACAGAACAATAGAATTTGCTCAAACATCTTTACCACCCTTAATAACGCTTCAAAGCCAATATTTGTAAATTAGACTTAGAAAACAAACGCAAGCCAATTAAATGGCTGTTGTTCTAATGAAATAATAATCCGGTAATCGAAAGACGAGTACCCTTTCTTGAAGATATAAGTCTTAATAAGTATAACCGAAAGATACAGTTACAGTCCTTTTATTGCGTACTAGAAGTGCCATTAACTGACTTTGATTGTTCAGGCTATAGGGTTTTAGAAAATGGTGTAATGGGAGCGCAGTAAAATGTAATCTAGAAAGCATTGTGCTTTCTAAGTACTACAGTCAACGAATGTTTATGGTAAACTTATTTTTAAACATGACTAGATGATCCGATCGTACCGCGTGAAATAAAACCTTTTTTTCTTTTTCCTAAGCTACCCCAGTATTGAGACAAAGTAAACAAACAATAATCAAATCGTCGTAGAGCTATTTTCGTTTTTTTTTGCGAGACTAACGAACAGCAATTGATTTTTATACTTATAAATAGACTAGCTTTACCGCGCCCGGCTTCGCACAGGTAACACTAAGTACCTACTTACCCATAGTGCAACTATCTATCTACTTAACTCCCGTTCCCGTGGGAACTTCGGGATACAGAGCATGTATAAACACTCTTGGGTAAAAATGCAACGTCCTGTCAACTCTATCCATCGACTACTTTTCGAGTTTTGGGACCACCACATTTTACATATACATAAATATAAGATAGATAGATGAAAATAATAAACCTAGTCAGATTTTCCATTGATGGTTACATTTTGGTGGACATCTGAAATCTTTCAATCTAATTATCTACAAAATTGGCCACACATAGAACAGACATTTAAGTGTCATCGCACATCCTAGATATGCTTTCAGCCTTAGCCTAAGGTAATCTATAACACGTAACATGTTAATATTTCCATGTATAAGACGGAATTAATATTGTAAAACCGAAGCCGTATTGTAACATATGCTTATATGAGACATATCCAGACAATCACTACATTCTTGTTCCTTGATTAACTCGAGGCGTCGAGAAAGTCCTTACTTAACAGATGCTTTATTGTCTACTGCCACGGCCCAACGAGTGAGGAACAAGCGATATAATGTTTAATAGATCTTAATTGGCAGTTGACACACGGTACGGTTATCATGGCGGTTTTAAATTAATTCGTGTGGGATTCGTGTAAAGTTAGTTGTTTAGATGGGGAGTGGATTGTAGTATATTTGTTGTTCTACTTGTTGCTGTTATTATGGGATTGTGTGTTCTGATCATTGACTTACGCTTGGTGTCTCATTAATTGATAGGAACGAATTTTGCAAATTTTTTAAGATAGTAATAAAACAGAAATATTACTTTTCAGGGCTCTATTGATTTTTTAAATTTTCCTGGTCTTTTATAAGACATACGTTGTTACAATTCTAGTTGCTAGCATGTGCTCTTTTAGAATACAATAAAATCAACGAATGTCAGCAAAATAGTATTCAAGGAAAAATCAATTGTGGGAACTAAAAACAAAAGAAAATTCAACTAAGTCAGTTTGAATTGAATTGATCACTTCTGGAGAAATAAATGCATTGAATGGTTTCTAACAGATGACGACAAACTTTGTGTAATTTTATGTATGCTCTAGCATTGTTACCACAAGTGACATGATATTTATTGTCTTTATTGAAAAGAAAGTTTCTTTAAATCTAACTACCTACTAGGTAACAGAAACTTATAAAAAATATAAGAAAAGTTGCATTAACTGCCTAGAATAAAAATTAAAATTACCTAGTACAGGTATTACAAAAGCAAGAGAAAGAAGAACGAGAGACATAGGTAGTTCAGATAAAGTGTATGAAAGACGATGCCGGTAAGGTTCTGTCCAAAGATGACGAAATAAAAGAACGATGGAAGTTGTATTGAAAAGCTAATGGACGAAGAGAATGAATGGAATGGTGTGCTCAATGAGGTACAAGCAAATATGGGTTTGGTAAGGGAAATTAGCATGGATGAAGTAAGAAAGGCAGTTCAAAGTATGAAAAATGGAAAGGCCATGGGCCCAGATGATATACCAGTAGAAGTATGGAAGTGTTTAAAAGAAGATGGATGTATGTGGCTGACTTTATTCTTCAATAAGTTGTTGCAAGAAAGAGTGATCCCACAGGAATGGTGCAATAGTTCGCTAGTGCCCATTTTTAAGAATAAAGGTGATGTACAGGACTGCAACAACTATCGAGGAATAAAGCTCATGTCCCATAGTATGAAGGAATGGGAGAAAATAATAGAGAAAAGATTGCGAGAGGAAAGTCAGATTACCCCAAACCAGCTTGGGTTTATGCCAGGTCGAGGAACAGTGGACGCCACTTTTGCACTCCGCCAATTGTGCGAGAAGTACAGACGTGCACACAAAAACTTGCACATGGTGTTCATTGATCTAGAGAAAGCGTATGATAGGGTACCTCGGGATGTCGTGTGGTGGGCCTTGAAAGAGAAAGGTGTGCCCGAGAAGTATGTAGAGTTAATTCGTGCTATGTACAGCCAATCCCGTACCTACGTTCGGTCGGCTGCTGGCAACACCGACAGGTTCAATGTGGCGGTAGGCTTGCACCGGGTCGGGGGTCGGTTTTAAGCCCTTACCTCTTCCTTTTGATTATGGATGCTTTAACGGCGGACATACAGGAAGAGGCACCATGGTGCATGCTATTTGCCGACGACATCGTTCTTGTCGGTGAAGATGGACGTGAGATCCAGAGCAGACTGGAGAAATGGCAACGGAAACTGGAGATTGTTGGCCTGAAAATCAGCAGAACCAAAACTGAGTACATGTTCTGCGATTTCGGCGGTCTCTCCAGTTCTGCGGCCATAGCGCTTGATGGCGCGCTTCTCCCAGTTTGCTCCGACTTTCGGTATCTCGGTTCACTTGTGCAAAGCGTTGGCGAAATAGATCGGACTGTTAAGCATAGAATTAACACTGGGTGGATGAAATGGCGGCAGGTCACGGGAACAATTTGTGACTCCCGCATTCCCCTTAAACTTAAGGGGAAGATTTATAAAAGCATGATTAGACCTGCCGTCTTGTATGGATCAGAGTGTTGGGCCACAAAAGGAATTAATGAAAGACAATTGCATGCAGCTGAGATGAGAATGCTAAGAGGGATTTGTGGTGTTACGCGAATGGATAGAATACGTAATGAGTATATAAGAGGAAGTCTGAAAGTGACACCGGTGACTGAAAAGTTGTGTGGAAATCGGTTGTCATGGTATGGGCATGTTATGCGGAGGAATGAGGAAAATGTTGTCAGGAAAGTTGTGAGTATGAATGTGGATGGCTATACCAGTAGAGGGCGACCAAAGAAACGATGGATGGATTGTGTGAAAGATGATATGGCTAGAAAGGGAGTGACTATCGAGATGACGACTAATAGAGTAGTATGGAAGAAGAAGACATGTTGCGCCGACCCCAAATAAATTGGGATAAGGGCAGGAGAATGATGACCTAGTACAGGTATTATCCAGATTAAACTGTGTTTATGAAAACTGAGCTCCGTTTAGTTTACCTACGGCTGCCGAGATCAATAGAGCAACTAGTCGACATAATAACATGGATACCTATAGTATGTTTTAATTGATATCAGTGGTTTTGTGGTTGTTTTATATTGCATGAATGATAAATTAGAATTTGTGGTCAGTATTATTCCGTTTATAATAATACTAGCTGACCCGACAGACGTTGTCCTGTCTTAACTATGATACCTACCTTACCTACCCTACCTACCCTACCTACCCTACCTACCCTACCTACCCTACCTACCCTACCTACCCTACCTACCCTACCTACCCTACCTACCCTACCTACCCTACCTACCCTACCTACCCTACCTACCCTACCTACCCTACCTACCCTACCTACCCTACCTACCCTACCTACCCTACCTACCCTACCTACCCTACCTACCCTACCTACCCTACCTACCCTACCTACCCTACCTACCCTACCTACCCTACCTACCCTACCTACCCTACCTACCCTACCTACCCTACCTACCCTACCTACCCTACCTACCCTACCTACCCTACCTACCCTACCTACCCTACCTACCCTACCTACCCTACCTACCCTACCTACCCTACCTACCCTACCTACCCTACCTACCCTACCTACCCTACCTACCCTACCTACCCTACCTACCCTACCTACCCTACCTACCCTACCTACCCTACCTACCCTACCTACCCTACCTACCCTACCTACCCTACCTACCCTACCTACCCTACCTACCCTACCTACCCTACCTACCCTACCTACCCTACCTACCCTACCTACCCTACCTACCCTACCTACCCTACCTACCCTACCTACCCTACCTACCCTACCTACCCTACCTACCCTACCTACCCTACCTACCCTACCTACCCTACCTACCCTACCTATGCAATAATGTGCAATAAAAATATTTTTCTCATAGAAACTTTGCCACCCCTTGTAACCTTTTAAGGGGTTGAGTTTCCAAAAAATAATACGCCTATGTCCTTCTCATGAATGCAAACTATCTACATACCAAATTTCAGCAAAATCGGTTGGGTGGTTTAGGCGTGAAAAGGTAACAGACAGACAGAGTTACTTTCGCATTTATAATATTAGTGTGGATAGTGATTTGGATTTTAAAGTGGCATAACTTATAAAATTAGACAATTTCGAATCGACCAAAAGTGTCGTTTAGAATTTGTCTGTCAGAACAGTGGTGGGGCGGTAATACACGAGTTATAGGTTATACGTTCGAACCCAAGCAGGCACTTAGAACCAAATATTCGAAACCGTGTCATCAATTCGCCGAATTATGGCCAGAGATGAGGTGATTGTGAGAACATAATAGGCTGATTATGCTTATGCTATGGTTTTAAAGAAAATGCATAGTTACGATTGTTTTTTTAGTTGAGCAATGGTAATAAAACTACATTGATTGTATTTTAATTGCGAGCGTCAATGTTTACGGTAGGTACTTTATGTTTCTTCATGAGCCTCGTTGATATTTTGTCTACAATTATTGATTCTATAATCTCTTCTAACACTCATGAAAATGGGACAATATCAGTTGTAGTTTCAATCAGTTCGGAACAAGCAACATAAAAACTCTAAATGTTGACTTAGTTCATTTTACTATGAAAATGGCAATGCAAAATGTTTGTTATAATTTATTTGCATTCAAACTTGGTAAATACTGACCACAAATCCCCAAATGAAACTGTGGACTGTAATTATTTGAGATATTCAATAAAAACTAAATGTAATGGTTGTTGTATGATGCGAGTGGATGGCCGCAGTTTCTATGTTAGTTTGTAGTCTAAACTGTCAATCATAGTGGTTATGTCTATGTATGAATTATGGTGAATGAACATTAGTTAATTAAACTTTGCGTATAGTTATATTTCATACGAGGTTTGCGTTTTGGCAGTCGTGTTTTGATATAGCTGGGGGCCTAGACAAGTGTTAATCGCTCCTTGTCGATTCTGTTGATTCGTTATCCCAGTGATTCGCATTGCCAAGAACGCCACTTGTTAATACATCTGTATATAAATGTTGATCAAGTTTCGTGACATAATTTGACATTGCCTAGCACTTAGCGATCGAAAACGATTGATCACGTGGCATTTCGAAAGCTTATGCCAATTCCATACATTTCGGATTTAACAAATTTCGTTATCGTTACGACTTTGTCTAGGCCCACTGATGTAATATTGTACTCTGTTTTCTACAAAGGATAGTAAAATTTTTTACCCACAAGACAGCTTAGATGAAAAAGTTCATCAATCCGAAGATTGCAACTCTTGTCCTCTCGCATATATTGACACCTTAAGTGCTCAAAATGGGCAGCGGGTTTGTCCGAAAGGGTTACCGCTACCCAGAAACATAAAGGGCTAAGGAAGGAACATGGATGGGTTTTAGTCAGTAAGAGTCTGACACTCCTTTCCGCTCCATCCAGAGCGGAAGACGTAATTTGATGATTTCCCACTCTCAAAATAAAATAAGTGTTCAAAATAACTATTTTATAATAAAGATTTTCAGCGGACCAACCAACACCAACTACAATAACTAAAACTAACTATATAATTTGTAAAATAATTGCATAAAATGTTCTCGTAACCCCAAAAATTAAAGAGCGAATTAAGTGTTATTCTATTTCATTTTCGCATTGATTGATTCTGACAATCTTAATTGGTACCCGGTGTTGCAAAATATGAACACCCACAAAGATATAGAGAGTAAATTTACAGACAAAGGGTAGCTTCACCTAGCCATTTGTTATTTATTGTCAATTTGTGTCCCGGCCTGCGACCGTTCGTTAGTGGCCGTCCGGTAATAAACTTATTAAAAATGCCGGCGCTCACACCGTTGTGTAACATCAAAATTGCAGGATGTATTGCTGTAGTTGTGGTTTAGGTTAAACAGCATGTGTATACCATCGCGGTGCGGTGTTAGAAACCTAGAGAGCGAACGCGCTACATAATCGTCACCTGAGTTTGATTCGATTTCGTAAATACCTACTCGTTTTTCACTCTTACTCTTTACTTCGTTTAAAGACCGCAGCTAACGAGTAGTAGGTCGTGACTTCAAACCCAAACAGGCACTATAGTTTGTGTAAATTATTTCATCACCACTGCTCTCAAAACGATAAAGCAAATTCGGAGACAAGAGACATCCACCAACCCGCACTGGACCCACGTGGTAGATTACAGCCCACTTCCTCTCACAGGCCTGTCTCCCGTAGGTTGATTATACTTATGATAAGACTTTATTCATCTATTTATGTTTCTCGCAAAAAAAACCGTTCGAATTTAAGTTACGTTTACTTCAGCATTTATGTTTTGGCCTCAGAAGATTTGTGTTCTTGTGTTTCTTATATAGTTCTAGCGTCGACAGACGAATCAAAAACACTGCTTTATAGTACCTTTTGATTATTACTACTAATACTTCTGGAAAGGTAGGCTGAACAAAGACAATCTTAACATCGAAAACTTGTAGCAAAACCTTGATATCAATCTATACTCAAAACAACAATCTGTATAATACATAGATATAATATATTTTGTCATCGTTGGATCGTTTATGGTTATATGTGACAAACTAGATTACTTTCGATGCAGTTTCAACTTTACTCGTTCAGCTTATTGTGCCGTCACACCAAAAAGTAATAACTATAATAACGATATACTTGCGACTGGTTCTCGGAGTGAAACTCTCCTTAAAAAGTTTAACGGGACAAGCTTGCAGAAATTTGTAAAATCGACGCTAGTGTACTTTGGTTGTTAGTAAAGATTTGATCAAAAGGATGATTGAGTTTGACCTTATTTTTTTGGGAAAAGCATCTCGCAGTTCAACTTCGGAGGTTGTCGACTGCTTAACCGAACTTGTTTGTGGAAGTCTGAATTAATTAAGGTCTGGTAATAGGTCGTAAGAACTTACTAACTAAGCGACTACCCTCTAAGGGCACCCCCTGTAGGATAAGGACCTCGGCTTAGGGCGTCGAAGGCTCAGACTGAGGAGTTTTACTGTCTGCAACAAACAGCCGTTAATGTTCCTACTGCTAAGGCGAAGGCCTCCTCTCTTCGAGAGGGAGTGGGCTGTAATCGCGCGTAAAAAAAACAGATTGGTAGATCATGTCTTCAAAGTTTTGGTTCTACGACATGCCAGCTTCCTCGTGATGTTTATCGCTATGATTGAAATGTGTGATACGTGCCGAAAGTAGGCATGTAGGTACCTAATAAATTTGCTACTAGCGATATTCATATTAAATAATTATGATAGACATTTAAAGGTCGTCTTACGTTCTGACTAGCTTGGTAGCAAAGATCAGCTGATGGTAGACACTTGATATGTTTTCAGCTGCGTCTTAAACAAACAATATCTACTCGTGCAGTAATTGCAAAATTAGCTGCTTCTATGTATTTAGCGTAAATATTTCTTATGTTACCACTTACACATCTGTGTAAATGTACCTACTTTGTGTACACCTACGCCGCTGTGTGTTTATGAATTATTTGTTTTTCCCCAACTTGCCTGGAAAATTATAACGTCTACGTCCAATAAATGGGGCTATCTGACTGTCGGAGCAATTTATTCGTAACTACGGTTATAACAATAAAAAGTTTTCCGTGGTTTATTTTCACATTATTTTCGCGGTAGCTGTTGTGTCGTTGTATGGTGAAAATGATAAATAATTCCTATTTGCTTAGTCTTAAACACAACTTGGAAAAACAAAAGATTTATCTGCGCACACAGGCAAATAATTATCTTAAAAAATATATGAGGTTGGAAAAATTGTCTTTAATTAGAATAAACTGGCACTGTAGATTTATTTTAGTGTATTTAAGTATGAGGTGGTCGATAACAATGAAATTACCTACATAAAAGTAGTCGTTAAAATCCCATTTCTTACTTACTTTAATATATAATGTTAAAGTTTGGATGTATGTTTGTTACTTTTTCATGCAAAAACTACTAAACAGATTCGGATGAACTTTGGCACAGACATAGGTTATAGTCTAGAATAGCACATAGGATTTATTCCATGGTACGTTTCCGCAGGATAATTTCAAGTAAACAATAAATCTCAAAGTTTAAAAGTGTGTGGACTATTCTAAAAAGACTAAGTATAACGTACCAAGCACACATACATATGTTTATACTCGATAAAGCACCCTATAAACAAATGAATTTTCATTTGTGTCAGTACAACTTCATACTGTCTCGATAAACATCCGCGTTGTTTAAATGAACAGTTCCTATTTACAATTGTTTCCTAGAGCGTTTTCAAGAGATTAAACTTAAGTTGGGTAATATTTTTCAGACGCTTGAACTGAAAACTTTTCCTTTGTCGAAGAGGGTTATGTTTGTATATGTACAAACTTTTATTATGTAGATATTGTTGAGTCGCCTTGCTTTTTGTAGATGCTCGTGTATAAATATTTTCATAGGGGTCATAAAATATTTATGATCCTCGGCTCTACATGTTTTGATAAAAATCTAGGAAGAATGTGTTATGAAATACGTACGTAACATTGGTTACCATGTAGACTCACAAATCTATGTATAGTGCTTAAAATGCTGATACTCACACAAACTTATGCTATAAACAGGATTTTTTACAACACACCCTTGTCTTGCACCGTCATTTGTTAATTATTTATTCTCTGAACTAAAATAAATAGATAATAATACCAGCCTATTACTATTCCACTGTGGAGTCTGCTCCACCCCCTACGTGCCTCAAGACATGGCATTGCAGACAAGGCATTGATCAAGACGGGTTGGCAATTTCAGACTCATAATAACGATAAGTTCAATTATTCTCTCTATGTATGTCTAAGATAAATTAAAAAAGTTTGCATTGAAATTCATCTTCCATGTCCAGATTTTAATCCACAACCATTTGCATGAGAGTTGAAACCTTAAGCCCATTTTACCAAACTGAATGCAACATAAAAGACACGTTATCTTATTATTTTTACCTCTTCTGTTTATCTGACCAGAAAAACTATCTAACTGTCTTTCCGCAAACCACTCCCAAAGCCACCCAAAAATACATATACACAATATATTTTTTTCTATAAATCCGGGCAGCGGTCAAATCAGGCACATTAATCAGGAGTTGCCCGGCGTATCGGAGCATCCTGGGCAATACCAAGTAGCTCAGTGATTTATTGGCTTGGCAGAAAACGTCTGCCACCTGTCTACCCAATACTTGGCAACGAAACTTTCTGCTACGGGTTTGGGATGCATACGTGGTTTATAGTACGGAAGTTTAGATTTATTTTTATACACAGGTATAAAATGGTTAATATTTTTTTCATAGATTTATTTTTATTTAGTTAATTTTCTTTTTTAATATTTTTATATGTATAGTTCTTGCAAGCAGCGGGCGCGTATGACTAGATGTATAATGAATTTAAAGAAAGTAAAGAAGCAATCAGTTGGTTGTCTGACCATACCCCTGGTACCCAAGTGGAGTAGATTCGAAATATCCGAAATAATGCCCTGTTGCACGATATTGAATGTTTTTTTGTTTATGACAAAAGTAACTACTAAAGTTAAAAAAGAAGAAATCAGAAGTTTACTAATTACATTTGACGTAAAACGAAGTTAAGCAATTTCGTAATAGACAAAACATTTACTTCACGAAAATTAAGGGTAAGATTTGAATTGAATGAAATTATTTATGTAATAAGCAAATAATATTGCTATATATATTCAGACTAACGATACTAATTAAGAACAAATATTAAATACAATATATATAAACTAAAACTAAAAAAATATCTATTATGTACATAACTCATAGGGCGTCAAAAAATTTATCCCCATCGCCATCTTAAAATAGATTTTAACTGCGCTCCTTTTGTATTGTGATAATGAAGAATTATTTGCTCTTCAGAAACTTATTGGTTTTCTAGCTTGACTCATCAGTATGTGAGCACGCTCTGAATAGTGAGATAAAACAAAATGGGGGAGAAAAGGCATCAGAAATTCGGAGAATTTACTGCGTGTGAAGTAATGAACGGATTTTCTTTGAGAAAACTACCAGCAGTAAAACTTTGATATTAGTTTTTGTTATTTCACACTTGAACGGTTGCTGAAAGAAGGGGAGTTTTTAAATGTTTGAAGGGGAAACTTTAAAATAACTATTTTAAAGTCACTTTGCCTGATTGATACAAGTTGAAGACTGAGGGCTAAGTTGCAGAGTAAATATACTCTGGTTTAACTACGCAAAGGCTTTAAAAAAAGACAGTAGACTAGGAAACCTGACAGTCGTTTTTCACACAAATGGATAGTTTATTTTTTCTTAAGGTGGAGCTACATGTAATATTATATAGTAAATTATTATGTTTGTTTATTTAAATCACATAAATGAGGTTTCTTTCACAGTTGTTTGAAATATCTATAACACAGCAAATTGATAGGGTGCCAATTTGCTTATCAATCGTTTTCCCCGACTGTATATATTAAGGTACAGACGCCAGCACATCAAGCTATCCCTAACTGTCAAATTATCCCAATTGAAGATGAACCTTAAACTTTTGTAATAAAGTTGAAAATCAATCAAAGAAATTTGACAGATTGGGGTAGCTTGATGTGCTGGTCTCTGTACAAGACGCGGCTGTTGATAAGGCCCATTATTATAATAAAATAATATAATATCATAATAATTATAATAATTGCCTGTATCAAACTGTAGTACGTACTTTTACAGTAACCTGTTGTATGACCCCTATAACAAATACAATAAGGATCACTGAGTTTCAAAATCAGAGGTTACAACAAAAAGTTCGACTATCAGTTCAACTTAAAAAAAAAATCCGTAATGGTTTATTAAATGGCCGGTCTAATGTACCGCATGTAGGTACTCATACCTCAATACCCGGGTACCCGGACCGCATTTCATTATTTGCTAACAACAAGATCGCGTTAACTCCAGACAGTCGTGCTATTAATTAAATCTGTTTACCGTTTGATTGACTCTATTTGCTCCAGACTTAATTAACATTCTCGTACTTTATACCACATGTCGGTATTTAGTTCCGAGCCGTTTGTCTTCACTGAGATGCTTAGTGTTCATTATACCGTATTCAATACTATATTGTTGTATTCTAGAAAATTTAGGTAACTGTTTAGATTTGAGGTAAGTCTCTAATTAATAGTAATTTTATTTCGATTCCTAAAATAATCATTATTTCTGTTAAGAACAATTATCAAAATGCAATTCTCTGGCTGATATTGGGCTCTTTTCATAAATATATATAATATATATATATAATATTTATATCCTTGGACATTTCACACAACGCCATTTATCGTCCCAAGCTAAGCAACCTAATGCTTGGGTTAAGGTAACAAGATGGCTGATAAACTACTTATATACATTTTTTTTTTTGTAAACACTTACATATATTATAGATAGAAAAACACCCAGACTCGTAACAAATACTTGCAGGTCGTACAAATATTTGTCCCGTGCGGGAATCGAACCCGCGAAATAGTGCGCAGCAGTCAATCGCTCAACCACTGCGCCAACCGTGTCGTCAAAAATAATTTCTCAGTAGCTAGTCTCAGCTTGGATTTGTGCCCGGATCGCCCCCTATTACACGATGCTTAACCTAAACATGCGAATGGCGTATTCCAGGGATAACAGGCGTTTTGTTATGATGTATGTTATATGTAAAGTTTTAAAAGACTTAAGCTCTCCGATAGAATTGAGACAAGCAAAACAACAAAGATCAATATGCAATGCTCATAAAATAAATAAAGATTATACTCAGATCCCGAAGGCTTAAGTTTACCGAGTGAGTCATGCGTTTACTGGCGTCGTTACAGACACTTTTCTTACAAACGGATAAAGCTACTTCTAGCAATTCAAGCGCTTTAACTTTGTTTTAACCTAGTTTGCTGATGGAAAGTAATAAAACAAATGAAACGAGCGAGTTGCAACGACTAAAGCGCATCGGGTAGTGAGATTAGAAGCAATCATAGGGCATTAGTTAAAAAAACTATCTGCAATGCTTAATGTTTCTGCTATGCTTTGTGTTGTAAGCGGGATTGTCCGAAAGGGTTACCGCTACCCCGGAACATTAAGGGCTATGGAAGGAACATGGATGGGATTTAGTCAGTAAAAGTCTGACACTCCCTTCCGTCCAACCCAGAGCGGGAGAAGTCATTTGATGCTTTCCCACACTCTCAAAAAAAATTTATTTGTGTTTGTTTTTGTTAACTCAGAGGCCCATGGGCTGCATAAAAACTCTGACACCAGGTACTTAGGTCGCTAAGCACATTAAAAAAAATGTTTCCTAATATTTCTTGCTTTATTATGCAATTGAAGATTGGGCAACCTGTAAATCAATAAATTCCTCTCTAAATGAACGTGCCAATTTATTATTAAAAATAAAATGACATCCAGACTTCAATTATTATAATGAATCGGCTTATTGGTTAATTTATTCGGCCGAAACGGGCGAATCGACACCTTCAAATATATTTTTTTTCTGTAGGCACCTCACAAGGAGTTAATTATTTTTAAGTAACGCATTGCTGGAATTCTTGATGGATGACGGGAAGTAATTGACTAGGTAAACACTATGGTAACGCACCGAAAGCAAGTCAGCTTCTTGCGGTGCCGCAGCGAATGTGTTAAAAACCCCAGCCAATATCGATCGAAGTTTAAAAGTAATCCAGGTTAACACGGTCTAAAAATATTTGCCTACCATTAATATTTTAGATTGTCAAAGTTCTTACTAACTGAACGTAAAGCTAACTCAAAGGTGGTAGGAGTTCAGAATTTTCTTTGCTATACTAATCTCAAATTCTACTTAGAAAGTAAAGTGTTACCTATTGGATTCTTAACATACTTGTGTATTAATATTTAAAAGAGGCATATTCATGTAAGAAGTATGTACATACATATATTTTGTCTATTTATGGAAAATCAGATGTACAGACGCCAGCACATCAAGCTATCCCTAACTGTCAATTTTTTTTAATTAAAATGAACCTTATGTCTTTGCAATAAAGTTGAAATACTATCAAAGAAATTTGACAGATTGTGGTAACTTGATGTGCTGGCCTCTGTACAAAAATTGATACATGTCTACATTTTTCATACACTTGGTCGATTTATGTGAACACAAATTCATCGACCAACTGATTGTTTTTCAAGAATTTAGAAATAGTCGTATAGTAATAGTTTTTTTATGATGTTGATTACAATATAATCATTTCGGTTTTTGCATAAACTAAAAATAACGTTGAATTAACTACTCACTACTACACCATAAAAAAGTACATACAACGCTGTCTGGAACGCTATAATTAATGACTCCCTAGCCTTTTACTAATTGAGTGGATTCAGTGAGAAGACGCGACGGCGACGATTTAAAAATACATTTTCTTAGCAAGTTTGTTCCGAGTCGCCGGTCACTGATATCGGTCTACTAGTTACTACATTGTTATTTCTTTATAATTGTTTTTAACTTGGGGTCATTGTGTTTATTTTTCCATCTAAAAAAACTCATAAAATCATGCCTTTAATTCTCGAAGCGTTAAAAGTATACACGCACATTTTACCAGTATGTTTAAATCCCATGTAATAGGCGGCGAGTTATTGCCATCAACCGAGCACACATCCACACTACAGGTTGCTATTAAGAAATTCTGGATGGAAAAACCAAATAACACTTTGCCTGACCTGAGAATCGAACACAGGGCCCCATGTTCAGCATAAGTACTAGTGCACATCGAAGTAGTTACTGGAATCACTACTGGACTGAGAGCCCTAACTAGTTTTGGAAAAGCTAGGTGGATAATGACAAGTTACATACAATATAAGTACTTGCATTGTATTCCATATTTGATGAATCGTTCTAATTTCAAGCATGATTTCACAGAAAAATACTATTTTCCATTTTTGAGATGGTGCTCCTTACCATACCATACCACACCATACCATACCATAAAAATAAAGTAGTATTTTAACAATGCTAAGAGGTTTTGGAACTGCTAATTACGTTGAATGTTGTTGACTTTCTTTGTCAATCTCAATGTATACGCAATGCAGGTGCACGATGCTGCTTTTCTTAACTATTGTTAGCATCGATAAATTCGCGCCTCAATATCGAATCGAAAACAAAAGCGCATCGTTATCTCAATTGCCTGTATCCGAGTTAGTATTAACACAATAAAAGATGTTTTCTTAACCAATAATGAAGGTGTAAAGTCGAACAGTGGCATTGTGTTTAGCGGGGTTCGATTCTTAGACAGAGTAGAATGATAGGTTGGTTTTATCATGTCCATAACGATTTTAAATTTCAATCTGGCTTTCTGGTATGGTATGCATACGTAATTATGATCATCAAAGCCCTATTACCAACCAGATAAGCGGTTATTTCATTATTCATCCCAGTAAACTATTACGGCTTTCTACAAGAAAATCCTTCACGTATGCGTCTATTCATAAGCCGAGCTCCACAATGATCGTATAACAATAAGGTGTCCTCAGTTTTCACAACATCACAATGGAGACTGGAAGCATATAAAGTCGCCTTGTTCCCACTAATTAATCTGCTTATTCAGACCCCGTTGAGGGAAAAATTAACTTCCCTTGAAAGGGACAATTGTGTACTGTAGTGTATTTTTTTATAATTAAATACCGTGTCAAAGGGAATGTGGAGTCTGTTAGTGAAAATACTTTCGTGGTGCTCGTAATAATTAACAATTCCTTTATTTTGAGTGCGCATTTCTTTCCTTTAATTTTTTTGCAGCTCTAGTAGTCCTGTAGCTTTTTGTTACAAAATCTTCTGCATGATTGGTTAATATGAACATTGAGAAACTGTATTTTGCAGAAGATTAAATACATATAGAAACTTTTTTTTTTTTGAGGTTGGAAATCATCCAATGACTTCTCCCGCTCTTGGTGGAGCGGAAGCGAGTGTTAGACTCTCACTGACTAAAACCCATCCATGTTCCTTCCGTAGTCCTTTATGTTCCGGGGTAGCAGTAACCCTTTCGGACAATCCCGCTTACCTGGCACACTTAAGGAATCGATTAATGGTAGCACAAAGAAATTGTTATAATTATTCGACTAACCACGAATGTCACAAATGAAACTAAACGTGATCAGCACATCTGCGCCGCGCTCAAGAGCTGTCAGTGTCATAATTGTTGGGGAATCTTTACACTGACAGGTGTTGATCGCGTTTATTTTCATTGTTGAAATCGCCTTAACCCATTTGATGTTCGTCTATTAGAAGCCGTTGGCTTATAAGAGCTCAACGATTTATACGGTAATATTTATTGTCGTTTCGAGGGAATTCTTCTTATGAACGGTGACATGACAGGCTTCGGTCAGCGCGAAGCGCGATCGGCCGCCGCAGAGGAAGTACGCGACCAGCCGCAAGTACGCGAAGGGGAAACCCAGCGCGAAAAGCGACTGGATCCCACCAACCGCGACCGAACGCAAATCCGCGAAGGGGAAACCCAGCGCGAAATGCGACCGGAAGTGGAACCGAGCGAGCTCGGGCAAGTACGCGAAGGGGCAACCCAGCGCGAAAAGCCCCAGCAAGCACCAGAGCACACCGGAGCCATTACTTGCCCCAACAACACGGACAATAAACAAGACAGACCAAGGAGGCCCAGGGGAAAGCGGGCTGGAGTCGTGGTCGCGAGGCCGTTGTCGGCCACTACCACCGTGGCTGGCACCTCTGACCCGCAACCTGGACCAAGTGGTACCGGACCGGCGAAGAGGTTGCGCCCTGATGATACGGCCTCACCGTCAACGCTACAGGGGGACGCCAAGCGACTAAGAGTCCACTCCGCTCAAGGAGAGCAGAGAACCTACGCGCGAGCCACGAAGGACATTCCGGCGCGGCTGGCCGTAGCGATCTGTTTCCCTCCCCCCTCCAGAGACCTGACCAGAACGGAAGCAGAGCACATAAAAACAGAACTAGAGAACATGATGTTGGACACAGACCCGACTACACCACTTCCTGCTTTCCGCGGTTACCCGCGGGTGGCGGAAGGCACCGTGCAGCTGTGGTGCGAGGACGACACTGCCCTGACCTGGATCACTCAGAACGTGCCAAAGTTAACGCTCCCCGACACCGACCTTCCCCTGACAGTTGTAAAGCAGTCTGACGTGCACACCCGTGTCCGCGCCTCGCTTTTTGTCCCTAGGTACAAGGGCGACATAGCGCGTCTGCAAAGCATTCTGATACGTCAGAATGCTTGGTATGACATCGCCGGGTGGTCACTGTACAGGGCGACTACCGTCGGTGGCGACAACTACGGGACGTACCTGACCGTAGGTGTGCCACCGGAGGAAGCCGAGAGACTCCTGGCCCGGGAGCGCCGGATATCGTACCTGCTCGGGTCGATATACGTGCGCTTCTGGCCCAGGCCCCTACCCTCAGACCCGCAACCCGACGACAAGAAACCGACCACTACCGACACTAAAACAGACGACACGGACATGGTGAAGCTAGAGGAGGTCATGGCCCGTGCGGCCATGGCCGACGAAGAGGACGCCATCCCACCTGAGTCACCTGGCTGGAACGAACAGCTGCTAGCCTCGTCGCCAGGCGACCAACACGCAGACGACTACAGGGAGGAGAACGCGGAGAGATCTTCGGATGGATCCATCTCCGATTAACCCTTCCCCACCACCACCGTCGCCCATACACATCATCCAGACCAACCTCCAACATAGCCAAACTGCCACGGCCAGCTTACGCAGGGCACTGGAGGAAAACCCCCAAACCATCGCACTGATCCAGGAGCCGTGGATCAGGAACAACAAGATATGCGGCCTCAATAACATCGGAGGTAAGATAACTCTCAACACACACAACCCTAACAAACCCAGAACCTGTATCTACACACCCAAACAGGTTCCTATCACACAACTCACCCAGTTCTGTTCCAGAGACCTGACAGCCGTCAGGCTCCAAACGGACAGCAACGTCCCAGATGTTGTACTGGCTTCCGTATACATGCCAGGCGAAGACACAACCTGCCCACCAAAAGAGATGGCCGACTTGGTGCAACACTGCGAGCTCACCAAGATGGACCTCATCATCTGCACCGACTCGAACGCACACCACCCGCTCTGGGGTAGTGACGTATCAAACACCAGGGGAGAGGTATTATCCACATATTTATTCTCCACTAACCTTAATATTATAAACCGTGGCTCGGAACCCACCTGGGTCACGGCACGAGGTCAAACAATCATAGACTTGACACTAGCCACAGAATCCACTACAAAACTCATTACAGGCTGGCATGTGTCGAACGAACCATCCTGTTCGGATCACAGGAGAATCCGCTTCACACTAGCCACAAACACACCAAAACCTGAACCCAAGCGAAACCTGCGACGCACCGATGTCCCAGGATACAAACGTCTCCTAGCTTCCATGCTAGCCAGACACGTAGCACAAACACCCATAAGGGACCAAGCACACTTAGAATACACTGTTCCAACACTATCTAGATACCTAACCGAAGCCTACCACGCATGCTGTAAGCTAAGGGCGCCACAAACAAACAGTCAGAGGATGCCTTGGTGGAACGCCGAACTCAGCAAACTCAGAGACACACTACGCAAACAATTCAACAGAGCCAAAAACACCAGACTACCGGAAGACTGGGAACTATACAAACAAACCCAATACACGTACAAAAAACAAATCAGAACTGCCAGGAGAACAGCATGGCGGAATTTCTGTGAATCCATTGAAACAAACAACGAAGCCGCCAGGGTAAGGAAAATCTTATCAACAGATCAGAACCAAACCCTGGGTGTCCTGATAAAACCGGACAAATCTTACACACTAACAGACCAGGAAACATGCAAAATCCTCCTCGAGACCCACTTCCCGGACTGCAAACTCCTAGAGGACAAGGAATGGGAAGCAGAACCAGAAGGGACCCCAACAGACCTAGACTGGTCCAGAGCCCACAAAATAGTCACAGAGGACCGGATAAGGTGGGCAATCGACACCTTTAAACCATTTAAGTCTGCAGGGCTGGACGGCATCTTTCCAGCCCTACTGCAGTGGGGACTGGACCAGGTGACACCATGGCTGGTAAAGATATATCAAGCCAGCATAGCACTCAAATACGTACGTACCTCTCGCATGGCGAGAAGTGAAAGTCATCTTCATACCCAAACCGGGAAAGACCGACTACACACAACCCAAAGCTTACAGACCAATAAGCCTCACATCATTTCTATTGAAAACCCTCGAGAGACTCTGTGACAGGTACATCCGAGACGGACCGCTCCGAGTAAAACCACTACACAAACAACAACATGCATACTCCACAGGCAGATCAACAGAAACAGCGCTGCACAGCGTGGTTTCCAAGATTGAATGCGCAGTGGACCATAAATGCTCGTCCCTGGCTGCCTTCATCGACATAGAGGGCGCCGTTGACAAAACCACTTTTAAAAGCATCAACATGGCCCTCGACAACCACAAGATAGACCCAACCTTGAACGGCTGGATCACCAATATGCTCAAAATGAGAGCTGTACAACTTACAGTAAACGACACTACAAGGGCCATCGTAGCGAAAGGATGCCCGCAAGGGGGCGTTCTTTCACCGCTACTATGGAACCTGGTCGTAGACAGCCTCATAAAAACACTCAAAGAAAAAGGCTACTATACAGTAGGCTACGCCGACGACATAACCATTATAATAAATGGCACACATGAAAACACACTATGCAACCTCATGCGCCAAGCCTTGAAAATAGTAGAGGAGTGGTGCCACAGACACCAACTATCAGTTAACCCTACGAAGACCGAACTGATCCTTTTCTCCAAGAAAAGGAAAATGGCCACACTACAACTACCCCGATTCTTCGGAACAACCCTAAGCCTATCAACTGAGACCAAATATCTAGGAATCTTTCTGGATAGTCAGCTGAACTGGGCAAGGCACACTAAACATATGATCACAAAAGCCACCATATCATTGTGGCAATGCAAACAACTGCTGGGCAGGAACTGGGGTGTTAAACCCAAAATCACACACTGGCTATACGCCACGGTCATCCGACCAACCATCACGTATGGCTCACTAGTATGGTGGCCCAGAACAAACTTAAGCACAACCCAAACAGAACTTGAGAAACTGCAGCGACTCGCTTGTGTAGCTATTACTAGCTGCATGAGAACGACGCCTACAGCAGCCCTACAGGCGATGCTAGGACTGCCGCCTCTACACCTCATCGTGCGAGAGGAGGCAACCATGGCCGCCTTTCGGCTAAATATAGCAGGAACCCTAAGTAAAGATTCCAGAGTAAAGCACACACGGGTAAGGGATGACGCAATCAGACATCAACCGATGCTAGCGTCACCCTGCGATAGAGCCCCAAAACAACACCAATTCCAAAAACACTATGACATATCACTTACCGAAGAACAGTGTGACTACTCTGGTCCGGAAGAACTAAGAGTATACACCGACGGGTCGAAGACCGACTCCGGAAGCGGAGTCGGGGTGTTCTCACGAGACCTTAATATACACATATCCAGCCCACTGGGCAAGCACAACACCGTCTTCCAGGCGGAGTGTGTGGGCATCATACAGGCAGCACACGCAATAGAAGCCAGGAGAGTCACCGATGCGCAAATACGCATAGTTTCCGACAGCGCCTCGGTCCTGCAATCACTAAAGAAACAACACCACACCTCAAAACTAACACTAGAATGTCACAACGCACTAGAACGCATATCAGTACTCTACCGCAACAAAGTGACTACAATGGATAAAGGGACATAGTGGATCATTGGGTAACGACGCGGCTGACGAGCTAGCGAGGAGAGCCTTCAGTGCGCCAGCCTGCGGACCGGAACCCATGATACCAATTCCCTTTAACCAGCTACGCAGATGGCTACAAGAAATCACCCACACACAAGCGGAGAGCTGGTGGACCTCGGCACCGGGCTGCAGGCAATCCAGGGAGGCCATGCCATCCCTGGATAAAAGGTTAACCAGACGGTTACTCCGCCTGAACAGAACCGGCCTGCGCCTGATGACGGGGACCATCACGGGACACTGCTCACTAAACAAACACTTCCACACAATAGACATAACGGACAGTCCTCTGTGCAGGGCCTGCATGGAGGCTGAAGAAACCGTCGTGCACGTACTCTTTGAGTGCACAGGCGTCACACAGATTAGGACACAAACTATTGGAACACCTAAATCTTTTACAGATATATTACACAGACCAGGAGACGTCATCAACTTCTGGAAGGAGGTGGGCTGGCTGGAATAACCGCCATAGGCCGCCATGGCCCACGCACAATGGTCCGCCAAGGACTGAGTGCGGAAACCAAAGCCCCAAGAAGAAGAAGAAGAAGAAGAAGAACGGTGACATTTGAGTTCATTCGAGTTTGGTTTTTTTTATTACTCAAATTCTCGTCGCCGTTCTTGGACCACATTTGCTCACTGTCTTTGTAGATGTGCAGATGGGCCTATTCTGTACTCTCAACGTGATAAATAAGGTGACGTGATCATTAAGTGACTGTCAAGAATATGAATAATTCCTATTGCATCGGATGGAATGACAGTAGACAAGAAGCTCATTCATCTAAGTTTTTATGGTGAAAGTACAAAATAGCCGTTTAATTATACTTTAGAGAATAAGTATCATATTCTTTCTCAATACCATAACTTGAAAGAACTAAAACAATTTATATAAGAAGCGATAACACCGTTAAGCTAGAAAAATATTTTAAAAACTCTTTAGAAAATATTTTCATTCTTGCACAAGGTAAAACGCAATTTGCATGCATAGATAGCGTCCGTTGCAGTTATGAAATATATCCCTGCATCTACAAGTTGGCTGGCTAACACGAACGAATTCCGTTCATTGCTGGATTAGTAAATACTATGATAGAACTTCTCCGTACTAGAGGAGTAATGGATTTAATCCTCTAGACGATGACCCGATGCGGTCAGACGGAGTATATCAAGTTGCTACTTATAATTCATTTCGTAGCGACATGGATGAAATGAAACTGGGTCTCTTGTGGCTATATTTCGTGGGATTTTTCCTTTTGAATAGAGAACTTTATAAATATATGAGATTGATTGATTTTAGTTCGAATATCAGTAAAAGCTCAATAGTTAAGGATTGCTTCCACCGGATTTGTATGAGATGACGACCATTTACTTTGTAACATGTCTTGTGGAAAGCTGTTAATTTTTTTTTTCGCAAAAACCCTTTTAATTGTTTTTTTACAAGCTACAAGTGAGGATTTCAACAGTGTGGTTTTACTCTAAGACATGCTCGTACCTCTCACCAAATTAGACGGTATTTGCAAGACAATAAACTAGAAAAACAAGAGGACTCGTTGCTAAATAGTAACAGCCACACGGGTCGATCTTCCAGGGTAAGCCACGCATGTCGAGGTCGGTCCATGGATGTGTGGCCATCCATGACATACCAAGACCCCTTCGTGGCTCGGACACCATTGGACCTGGCGGCTATTCGTACATCTTTGATATACATTACTAGAAGTCAGAAACCCGAAAGTATAACAATCTCACCAAGGGATATGATATTATTCTGTAACTGGTTTATTGAGGTTGGATAGGCAGTCATTCCATGTAAAATACTGGTATTCAGCTGCACTTGGTTAGACTGGAAGCTGACTCCGTGTTGGAAAAAGTCTATGCAGAAGAAGAACAAGAAAAACAAAGATTGAAACAAAACAAAGTATTAAGTTGACAAACAGTTATGACTGCAAGCGAAGACGTGTCGTGTGCCTCTCGTTCCTACACTCCTCTGCCTGTGTTACTAAGATAATGCCTCGCAGACAAGTTAGGGAAAACTAAAACAACCTAACTGCGCGCGCACGGCCTGAACATTGTTCGAGGAAAGTTTAATTTTTGAACGTACGAGAATATTGTTTTAATAAGAATGGGACGTTTGTAATGGGAGCATTTTAGTTGAAAATAGAAGTTATGTCTCAGCTTGCAACTATAGTTTTCAATTACATAATTATTCAAATGGGTTAATGAACCATTAACTTACTGTTGGTCTGAGAAAGTATCGAAACTTTGAAAAGCAAATTTTCAACTTAAGAAATTAGAAATCATATTTTTCACTTACCAGAAGTTACAAGTTATCTTTTTGAGTGCAAGCAAGAGATTTCTAACCAGTAACAGAACTGCTTAAATCACCAAACCAACCAAAAAAACGTCTCAAACCTGAACTAATTCAAATTTATTCTGAAATCTTCGCGAAGTATAAAATAAAATTGTGAAAAACAATCTCCATGTCTGATTGCCAATTACACAACGCAAATCACTGGAGTTCTGCTAACAACTCTATTAGCCATTGAAGTGTTAACATCGAGTAATAAACAGTCTGTGATGTTTTGTTAAGGTGACTGCGTTGATGTAACCCGCAAAATTCAAAATATCTTGCGCTTTTTGCAATTTGCGGCTTATTTTCAAGTTCTATCTTGATTTAAATATGATTCGGGACAAAAACATAAACGTACTAACATAATTATACTCATATGAATCATACATACATTTATCTTACTTAGAGTTGTTCTGTCTTAGTTAGCTGAACTAATTTGCAAATTGCTAAGACTCAAAAAAAAACTATTTCGCTTGCTACCGCTGCGCATCGACCTTAACCAGACCGTATTTATTAAAAAATATTAAGACTTGAACTTCTTAGTTCAAGTCTCAATATTTTTATTTCAGTGCTTCTTGGTAACGCAATAATTTCTTCAGTTAAAAATATTTATGTAGGAAAGTTAGGTACTTGCAACGAAGTACCTCGTAACTAGTTTATTCGTAAACGCAATAATACTAAAGAGGTATTATAATTTAGTGCCCTCTAATTTTTTTTATACGATCTTATAATATGTCAAGGATAAAGTTTTATTGTGCATTTAAAAAATGTAAAGACTATAAAAGGACTTACGTTTCCAAAGAAAACACAAGACGTTATTGTTTATCTTTCTACCACGAAATATCGTTGTTATTTGGAACTTACAATAGTAATAATACAAGCAAGATAAATAACATTGGCAATACTGCTTTTAATATTATAAAAAGGTATTTGTGGAGTGTGTATCTTTGGAACTACTAGTCCGATACCGAAGTATCATGGGATATAATTTATGTGAAAATGAAATTCCGTTTTTCTTCTTTTCAAATAACCTAGAGAGCAGATTAAGTTTCCGTCAAGAAATCTTTATAAAATATATTGATATGAACGCAATTTTACATTCATGTTCAAGCAATATAAAATCTTAACTTCCATCCGTAGGTGGAAGACGCTGTGATTTCCGGGAAACATAATCATACCTGGAAAATCTCATTAGACTTCAGCATCCATGTGAATACTAAAATATATGCAGAGTCGAACGCATGAAATAAATTGTCGATAATCATAACGTACGCAATATGCAATCGAATGAATGCAGTCGCACGAAAAATATTGGAATCCATCCAATAAGTTGATGTAATGAAAGCGACTTTACTGCCATGGTTCAGGGGGAGGGTATCTAAGATGTTTGCAATTTCCGAACAAAATCTTTGTACGTTTTACGAGCAAGACAATAGATGTTTACTGGCGAACGGTGTTGGCAGACGGCCGAAGCGCCGATGCGAACAACTCATTTTACGCTCCGTGTCGTCTCCTCGATCAGCATCCCTATTCTCGATCAATCGACGTGAAACACCGAGGTGTGCAGCTCTGCACTATAAGTAAAATGTATTGTAACAGTTACAATTCCAATGGATTTTCCTTAAAACAGAATACGGATAGAAATGTTTCGTACAAAACATTGATTCTTTAGGACGGACTTTAAATGTGTTTCTGTTGTGATAAATGACGATCGTTAGTTGCATTTCTCTATTCCTTTGTTGTTGGTGTGTTGTTTTTTGTTTTTCTCTGGAATGCGACATTAATTTGTGACGAAATGACAGACATTTCTTAGTTTTGCTGAAATAGCTATAGATTTCTCTTTTTTAAGAACTTTCTTCCTTGAAGTTATTTAAAGAAATGACAATAGCATATATCTATGTAGATCTTTTGATATGAATACACACAATCCGAAATAAAATATCAATTTTATCCAGCCCATGAAAAAATAATAACAACTAAAAACACAAGCAAAAGAACCGTGAACCAACAAAAGATTTCTTAAGAAACTGCTGTAAAGAACGCCAAAAGACATTGAAGGCGTAGCAGACGACGGCAAAATCAGATACGATTCATTAGTGTAACGAGCTTTTAATATTTAAGGGCCACCTTTGATTGGAATGGCTTGAAAGTGTCAGACGTTGCTTGAGGGCCGTGCCTTTGAATCCACGACACGTACTTACCTTTCCAACGTATGAAAAGTATCACTTGAGTTTTTGACACTTTCTTAAACTTTGATGTGGGATTTTGGTGCACTTATTGAGGTTCCATATGGTTAAATGACATACACAACGTGACTAGAAATATCAATCCTGCCTACGTAACTTATTGCTAAGCATTCGCGTTTGGATGGCTATTCCGTAATCCAGTTTGAAAAAGTACAAGACTTGAAATTGAATAATCAGTGGAAGGTATTAAATTTACTTAATAATATTTGTATTAGGCCGTATCCTAACGAAAAGCAATCGCTTACTTACGCAATTGTCGCGATGTGAATATGACATACTCGCGCAATTAAGTCACACAATTATGTCATAATTCATACAAACATCGGATACTCGCGCGACGATCGCTTTTGGTTAGGACGTGGGGCTATAGTTATACCTACATAATAAACTTGCTAAATTGAATCAATATGTAACCTATTAAAAACGCTTGAATGTTAATTATTTAAAGCAAATTGATCTATTTGTAACAAAGGATGCCTCTTAAATGATCGCTTTCTTTATCGGGTAAAAAAAATACTGTTTATTATTATGCAAAATTGCACCCCCGAGTTGTTGAAAGGGTTAATACTCTAGGGAGGTGTCGAATCATTCAAACGAACTCACTAACACTCTACCCTGGGTTTCCTGCACCCCGGTGATGTATGGTGCAAATTATGCACTATAGCGTGCATTAAATTATAATTTCTTCTGATTATAGAAAACTAGAGGAGATAGAATTTTAACCAAAATTCAAACCAGTGGGCATTGTATAATGGCACCTGTTATGCTTTATAATGATAAAATACTGCAGATCGATTTGACAAATTAAAGTTACAGTGCGACGACTTTATTGCGGTCAGTACGACAATATAGTGTGACTAGCACTTTGCCCGCGGCTTCGCTCCCGTGGTCTTTCCCGTGGGACCCGTTATTTTTCCCGGGATACAAAAGTAGCCTATGTTACTCCTAGAAAACTAAGCTTTCCAACGGTGAAAGAATTTTTAAAATCGGTCCAGTAGTTTTTGAGCCTATTCATTACAAACAAACAAACAAAGTTTTCCTCTTTATAATATTAGTATAGATATTTGTTTCCTCATAATATGTAGCAGTCAGTATTAACGGAAATTCATGAAAACGTTCAAACGCCACATAGTATCGTAGCCATCATACGGTGCCACTATATTAAATGCAACAATTTTTCGCAGCGTCATCCGTATTACAGGAAAAAAATAGTTTCAAGGTAAGTTTCAGTTAAAATTGAAGTACTTAATTTTTTATTTTTGTAATTTGTTTGACTTATTTGACTATTTTGACTTATTTCAGTTATTTGGAACTATCCAAATAACTGAAATAAGTCGTTTTTTTTTTCAGATTACACAAAGGTGCCATAATAATAATGTACTTTTGTTTTAACTACGACATAGTTGTGTTAACGTAGTTAGGGACTATTTGATCTGAAAAACTGTGACCTTTAATTTAAGGTTCCTAGGTTTTAATTAAGCTTAGCTAGCGTGATGAATGTTTGATTTGAGTTCATGCCCTAGGTAACGATTTGTATGGCACGTAATAAAAGCGTTTATTTTAGGTTTTAATTATAAAGTAAACCACTATAATTTTATCTAGGTGTCAAATTAATTTAGTCACGTTGCTCAAAATCTACCACGTAATCTATTAAAACTTTAGGGATTAGAGACACTTGTGTTGTATAATACATATAAAAAGATTCGTTATGTGAATTAAGTGCTTTAAAATACCCGTGTCCGCTTCTAGTATCATTAACACGCTGATACAAGACTGCCCAAGAGTTTTTTTTTCCATACCTTAATAAAATGTATATATATTTATCAAAATAAGTTTTTGTGCGTTAGGCTTGGGCTTTTTCGTTTCCGAAAACCATAGTTTAATTACATTACATAAAAAACTATGTAAATATTCCAAAAGAATTACAGCGAACCCTTTCCCGCACTACGCGGTACGCTTTTAAATTATAACCTAGAATTTAATCCAGCGCCGTTTCTCGTGAATATTACAAAACTGCAATTTCCGTATCAACGAGGCATAAATAAATAATACATCAGTCCATATATACGTGGATAGTATTAGTGCGTAGTTGTAAATTGCTATGCGTTTAGATAAATAATAAATTTAACCGGTAATGAAACAGTAGAAAATAATTAATTTGTGTCTGTTAATGGCGTTGTGTTTTGAATGAATCTTGTCTATATTATATTATATAATTAACTACGTACGAAAAATAAAGTTTAATTACCTTTTCAATCTAGATTTTATCACACATTACGAAACTTCGCAAAGAAACAATTTTATTGGCACGTTAACGTTTAAAGGAAAACCTTTCTCTGAGTTATCAATAAAATAGATCCGAAATACATAATTCAAGTTCCATTCCAGTTTAGCAGTCGAAGACTCGCTTTTCCATTCAAAACCTTGCACGGCTACAGTATCAGTAAAAGCATAATTTCCTGTACTGAAATATTTATACCGAGACCGAGCGTAGCAACAGCTACGGTGCTACGGCGCTACGCTCGTAGCGTATTCTACGACATTGATTCTACGACTATGCGACCTAAGAGTACTATTTTGTAGCAAGTATTGAAAATCCACTAGCAAACATTTTATTTAATAGCATATTTCGTTTTTATGAAAATCTATGCACATCTTTTAGATAGAAATGGTACGGGGAAACTTTAGTTACTTATAGTGGCAGTATATATTTACGCATAAAATAGTTACCTTATACCTAAATTAGTTTCTTTGGTATGTTATTAGGTTTTTATCAAAACTCGTGAGTGGTTTAGTGTATTATTATGAATACTACAAAAAATACTTGACGACTTAGCATACTTCCAGTATCTCGCTAGCAAGCAAAAATGTGCGCATTTTTTTTTTCTTAATACACTTTGGTGTTTTTTAAAAACATCTAAGGTATTTGCCGATTGTTATTATCGATCTGATCTATTTCAATCTGAGTTTCCAAACGCCCACAGAATACGGTAATTGTTCTTACTTAGTCTATATTTAGATTCTATAATCAGTTTTCTTAGGAAATAATTTAGGTATACATTATTGTAAGTACTTGACAAATATTGTTCAAGGACAATTTCTTAGAAAGGTGGGCTTTTGAGGGTTGGTTTTAGGTCACAGACTTTAGACCAATTAGTATTGTTTTAGGAGGCTGAATCATCAGACTAAATTTACACCTACCGGATAATAACGCACTTGTCACAGTGGGCCCGGATACTAGGGATTATGATTCAGATGTCTATGTATACGCTTTTATAATAAACTTACAAGCCACGTTCTATCTCGTATCCTAAGCCTTAATCAATCAAATCATTCATTAAACGCTAGCAGTGCCAGAATACTTTTTATACAGTTAAAGACTATATTGAGGACAAAAATATTCTTAGCTTAGTATTGAGCTCAAACTGTAGGGTTCTTCCCTCAGAAGGTCATTTCAGACACCAACCTACATGGTCTTCGCATGATTTGACCAAGATTATGTCTGGACATTAAAAAAGACTGCTGACTGTGTGAGTTTGTTTCGGACTTTCTTATCAGAGTAGTCAGTTAGGAAACGTCGAACTCATCTAGTTAAAAAAATATTGACGTGTTTGTGAAAATCCATTTTCAAAAATATAATTATTTATCATATTTAATTTATCATTTATTATTTATGGCGCACGGGCCTCTCATAGAGAGCAAGCCTATGTTCCGGCAGTGGAAACATTATCGGCTGATTATGCCGGTAAATTCGAAACGCTCAGTCAATTTATAACCCGCGCTCCGTACTCGGCACTAGAGCAAAATCTATACTCTGCGTAATAAACTCAACATTTACATAAATACCTAATGAATCGTTTCGAAGCGGCTCACTATTGACGACAACATAAAACTTGGCCTGTCAATTTTATATATTTCTACCTTGTTTTTTGTAACAAAACGCTGCCATAACATTTTTATAGTACGAAACAACCTATAAAACGGGTTTTAGTGCACTGACATTCGTGTAAATCTTCGTTTTAGTATCTTATTACATAATGCAATTATTGGTATGGTTTTGGCACTTATTTCAATGGGTTACGGCTGAAAATTGTGAAGCAGGACGCGCTATGGGATTAAAAATTGTTATTTTATTTTCATGTGCGTAGTTAACCAATTTACAATTTTGTAAGGGGTTAAGTTCGCCTTGACGTATGATAAGCATAATCAGCCTATAATGTTCCCATTGCTGGGACACAGGCCTCCTCTTTTGGAGAGGGTACAATTCCCTCTACTACTACCAATCCACACTGGGCCCCCGTGGTAGATCACGGGGGCCCAGTGTGGATTGGTAGACGTCATAATTATGTCTTCGAATTTTAGGTTCTAGAATATGACGGTCTCTTCACGATGTTTTCCTTCACCGTTTTGAGAGCAGTGGAGTTGAAGCTATTCACAAAAAGTAGAGCACCGGCCTGGGTTTGAACCTACGACCTACGACTCGAAAGTCGGAGCCGTTACCACTGGGCTACCACTGCTCCTTGCTGCGACTTAAGATGAACCAATTTACCACTTTTTGTAAAGAAAAAATACTCTACAGCCACAAAGCTAGAGAAAAACACCAAAAAAAGCCAACTCCTTTACGCTCTCGACTCACGTCGATAACCCAAACTGTTGTAATGGATTCCATTTGGCAAGTTTCTAAGTAGCCTGACTTAGCGTTGGATTGCGCCTTCAACGCTTTTTTCCGAGACGTTCTGGCTTAATGTGTCTGCCACACACATATCTGTGTGCTACTTACTAATCTCGTGGAGTTTACTCTAGTTCCATTTCCACGCCAATCTTGTGATTTACAAATAAGCTACTGCTCAAATTACTACATTTTGATCATATTTTAAACATCGTAGCAGTAGCAGGTAATTGAAAATTGTCTTTTTGTCTTTACAATGATTTGAATGACCTAATCTTGTAACACTGCTTGTGTGGAAATATAACGAAATAATCTTTTCTTTTTAGCAGTTGTACCAACGGATGATTGTCCTAATCTCTCAAATCACTACCTACTAGGTAGGCCTTTTTAATGTGCACATAATAAAGAGTACATATTCTATCTATCTAGTTCGTACGTATGTAGTTCGTACCGAGACCAAAGTAATATTTATTTAGTCTCGAAAACGTTTCCTGATCCGCAAAGTTAAAATAAAATAAAAAACAATCGTGCATTTGCGGCGACGATATTACGTATTACGAGCTCAATAACCTAAAACCAGTGAAAGACGCTTTTAACCTCGCAGGATTAAAAAAAAACAAAGAAAAAGCATTAACAAAAATCACTGAAACACTTAACACTCGTCTGGAACCAAAAGCTATTTATTTATTCATTGGATCGTGAACGATGCGCGTCCAAGTGGAACCGTGCTATTTCATCGGCTGCATTGTGATGCGCTCAATTAGCAACTGCTAAATGTTAAGGACTCCGACTTGACTAATTGCTAGGAATCATTGAGTGTAGTGTAGTGTGAAATATGACGTGTTTTTTTTTTGAGCTAGCTCATTGGATATGCGTCTGATTGGTACTCGAAGAAACAATCTAGAGACTAAAAATCAGGCAAGGGAGAATTTATTTGTGAGTTTTTCAGTTGTTTTACAGATAATCAACAAAGATTTTTAGAAAATAATTTTAGAAAATAGGAAAGATATGGAAAATATACACACAGCCACAATTATTCTATCACACAAACGCCAATTTACTGCCAAAAATACATATATTTTACAAAGAAAATAAGGAAATCAGTTTTCCTTTGAAGCGATCGCTCCTTCATTGCACACCCTACATTGCGTTAATTTCGAGCCCGCCGCCCTTTTGAACTGCTCAAGTCAATCGAAAAGTCAATCCGTTGGTTAAACATCACAAATGAAAAGTCTTCAATAGCGAATGTTTTAAGTAATGGAAGAAATTAAAAGTGTTTTCAAGATTTCCAATGAACGATGAACGAACAAAGGGAGAAATTGGGATTTTATTCGGGGTTACAATTTATGCGAACTGGGGTTTACTGACAATCTTATAAATTAATTGATTGGTAGCTTCAATTTGCGTTTCACTGTTTCAATTATATTGTTTGGCATACCAGGATTAAATTGACTATTAATACAGAATCAACTAGAAATTCATAGAAACAAAATACATGATTTAAAATTATTACGCTATGCTAAATTATACTAGCTGTTAATATTGTAAATCTCCGATTCCTAGTAGTTTAAAATATCAAAATCGTTTAATATGGTATGTTATCAATAAAAACATGGATGCAGGCGAAATGAATTTTGCTCAATTCATTTTCTGTGCAATGTAAACCATTACACTTGTTACCAATATAAATGACCACGGATTTTGTTTTTATAGGACTTAATTTAATTAAATTTTAATGTTTCCGGATGACACCGATGCGAACGAGTACTTCGACGCTTAAGTGTCCTTTTTGGATTTGTATTTATTTGTATAGTTAGCTAGATAGTCATTTAATTTTTGGTATAAGTTGTTATTTATGTAAGTTAAAATAAATCATTAAGAATTTTAATGCTCTAATTTATTATTACTTGGTACACATTCGTCATAAAACACATATTAGGTACTTTGAGAAACAAAATCATCGACACCGCCTTTTGTCGATCAAAATACGAATCCCTCCGACTAATTCTCAATTCGAATTCCACCACGAGCTCAATCTCTTATAAAAATACTTCTGTATACTTTATTCTGCCTGCATTTGTACCCCTACGTATAAATACAGCAAGCCCTCATTGCGTTAATGCTTCGCCCTTTGATATTGTCTAGTCAATCGGAAACTTATCCTTTTGTTATACGCAGATAACTCCATGTGAGGAATATTATTTTTCGCTTGGTTTGTTGAGAAAATTGAGAGGCATCTGCTTTGCAAGTACAATGTTTTAGAGATGGTACATTATTAATTGGATTCTTCGTCTGATGTAGGTACGTTAGATCGGGGACGGAAATTGTTATTTTAATGAATGAAAGTAAGCATATCTCTTGTGGAGTGAGGGGTTTCGGGATCGAGATTTATATGATCGGTGACATTTATGACGTTTGGGGTACGTATTGAAATTATTTAAAGATTTTAAAATTTAAGAAAAAAATAAAATAATCATCAGCCTATATACATCCCACTGCCACTGTTGGGACACAGGCCTTCTCCGACGAGGAAGCGAGAATTAGATTACACGTGTCCTCGAAATTTTGCATCTAGGACATGCAGGTTTCATCACGATGTTATTTTTCACCGATTAAATAGAACAATTAACGTGAATTAAAACTAGAGAGGAGGAGAGGAGAGGAGAGAAAAAAAACAGTAAATACCGTTTTTTACACGCTTTTTATTATTTTTATTAAAACAGGTCATGAAACTGAATCACATGACCGATTTTTAGAGCCGAAGGAATTGTGAGCCCTGAAACATCTTCAAGGGCGAAAAACTTTGTTTGTATTCGCGTTTTTAACTATCTCGCTCGGACAAACTATTGGTTTCATTTTTATTATGTAAAATCTCTTTAAGCAAAATTTATATTTTAGTTTTACTAGGTGCTGCCTGTGATTTTGCCCATGTGAACCATAATCCATTTTCTAATATAAAAATAGCCCCAGTTACTCCTTACAACATCAGCTAACCAGTGTGTTCCGTTAAAATCTTTCTAGCCGTTTTAGAGATTAGTCGGAACAAATAGACAGTCAGACAAAAGTTAAAAACATATTGTTTTTTTATAAGTACCGGACCTATATGCAAGTATTATAGAATATTTTATTATATTTGTAATTATATTTGTTTGTATATGTAGGTAGGTACCTATGTATGTGTTGATAACGAATTGATACCTTTTAGTCACTTTGGGGCCTAGACAAGTGTCAATTGCACGGTGTCGATTCGATTTCGAAAATTGTTGATCGAACAATTTTATTGTTTATATCAGCGATTCGGATTGTCAAGAACGCCACTTGTCAACGCATTTGTATGGGAATATTGATAGAGTTTCGTTACAAAATTTGACATTGTCTAGCACTTAGCGACCGAAAACGATTGATCACGTGACATTTCGAAAGCTTATGCCAATTCCATACGTTTCGGATTTATCTTATTTCGTTATAGTTCATGAAAATGTGACTTTGTCTAGGCCACCCTATTTTCTAATCCGTCAAATACCGAATGATTTATGCGTTTCATGAACTGCGAATTATAACTATCACACAGCTCTCAGAGGATGCTAGTGTCTCAGATAGGACAATCACTTAATCGGTTCCAACTTTCCAACAGCCCTTACAGAATGCGATGGTGTGACCTATTTAGTATGGGACTCCACGGTTTAATTATGTTGTAGTTAAGGCACAAAGCAGTGGTGCAGTGGAGGAGTGGTGACGCACAGGTAGCCATGTGGTAACGGTCGCAAATAAAATAAAATGAATAAATAAATTAATTTACGAGTGGCAAGTCGTAGGTTCGAAATCGAACAGGCTTTTTGCTTTGTGTTAATTATTTCATCACCACTGCTCTCAAAACGGTGAAGGAAAATATAAAAATATGTGACATCTACGAACCAGCGCTGGGCCTGCCTGGGGTATCTCGACCCATGGTTGATCATTTATGACATACAGTTTTCCATTTCAATGCCTACCACTCTTATCAACTACATTATCCGTGTTTTTCGTTAGGAATTTTGGATTTTAAATGATCCAATTAGACAAAAGTTTAATAAAGAGAAATGGAAAATTACCATAGACTACAGTAGATGGAGAATTTTCACCATCGATCACAGGCTTCGCATCCCACGTCTCATTAATTCTAAAGCCCTTTCTATGAGTGTCATAGGTAGGGCTCAGCACATCAAGTTATGCCAATCTCTCAAATTTATTTGATAGTTTTTCAACTTTATTACAAAAGTATAAAGCTCATTTTGAATTGGAAAATTTGATGTGCTGGCGTCTGTACCAGAGACCTCTAAATGTACCTAACCTATGTAACCTAATCTACAAATCAGCATCTCAGCTTTCATACTTACACTTGTTGTTAACAACGGAAAATTAGTAAATCCAAATTCTATATTCAAAGGAATAAAATCCATCACAGAACTCTGATCATCACATCAAAGCGTTACTAAAATAGAATTTAATAACAAAGTTAACTAACGAAACATATACCAACTAACATAATATCTCGACGTCAAAAGATACAAAGTTTAGTACAGATTACAACGCAGCCAATTTCCGTAGTACATTGCCATACTTAGAGACGTTATATAATATATGTACCTACCTATATGTATTGTGACAGTAAAATGTTATGACGAGATATGAGACGAACTTCCACTTACATCTGCGTTTTACTTTGCGTAAAAACCTGCCAAAGGAATTCAAACCTTATGCGAACAAATTTAGGGTTCGATGAAAAGTTTTGACATGTATTGATAATGTGGTTATACAAGCAAATGTTACATGAAAAGGGGCTAAACTTTTTACAACTTCAATACTGTACGAAAGCCGATAAGATCTCATAAAACGCGTATTGAGAATGTGTACTCTTGAAAAATGTTTGCAGATAGTCAAAATTTCAATTTTCCCGCAAAGTTCAGGTCTACGGTAGTACTCGTATCTAAAATCTAGTCTACATATTTTTTCTAGAATAAATTTTATAAAAGTCAAGACTCAAGAGTTTTATAAAAGTCAGAGTTTAATAAAAAAACAAGGTGAACCTTAAATCTTGTGATCTGATCTTGTAAGGGAAATTGATATACTTACTATGTAATAGTGGAAATAAAAATAAACCAACGTTAGAAAAAACACTACAAACTGAAAAATAACTAATTTCGAAAGCCTGTCTTCAGTTTTATTTTCGTATTTTCGTTGTATGCCATCGACTTCGGAATTTTCATATTGCAGTATTTTTATTTTGAAGTTGTTTGTAGATTTTTGATATTAATTTTTTTTTTACTTTTTACTTCTGATACCTATCGTACTACTATCGTAAATAACAGTGACAAAAACTTACTATAACATAATCGAAATACACTAAGCGAAAAAAATGCATATCTTCTATTGAAGCTAACTCAAAAACCACTCATCTGAATTTTGTTCAAAATGTGGGAGTCTATGAAGGTTCGGTACTGTTGTTAATTTAATTTTTGAATAGTTTTATATCGGATGCTTTTAACGTTCTGCATCGTTCTCACATGTATAATTTTAATATGAACTATGTAACCAATATTTTGTAACCATATTTTGTTTAAAAGAGTGTCCATGGAGTTTCTTGCCCGATCTTCTCCATAGGTACCTACTGCTTTGGAATGGGCAACTAGCTTCATCTCTCTGACTGACCGACACCTTGACAATTCAAAAGTGCCTGTAATTGGTTTATTTGAAATAAATAGGTACTTTGAGTTTAAGTTTGAGTTTTGAGTTTGAGTACCTATTGGTCTCTATTTCAAAAAAATAGATTCCAAATCGGTTTTGGGGTAACACACATTCAAAATAATGTAAAAAATACAACAGAATTGCGTACCAATAAAACCCTATTTATAGTTAAGATCTTCAAAATTACACTTAGTTCGCAAGAAATAGTTAGAATTGGAATTTGTAAGTATCAAGTCAAGTTGATGGTAACTTATCAAGTTAACTAATATTCATAATAAATTAAAATAATGGGTCCTAAAAACCCCAAAAATGAGAAACGGTATACTGAAACCTTAAAAAAATCATGATCGGCTTATTATGACGTTGATAACTATAAGTATAAAAATATTAAGGTTTTTATTTGTAGTAACAATACTATAATCCCACCAGTATATTAATCTTTGTACCAGTCGCTTACTTTATTACACACCTCAACCTACTTCAAATCTCCAACACAATAAACATAAAACGGAGCTTAAACTAACAAAGCTTTACCTGCAAACTACATAAACAAAGTAACACTTACATATAAAATATAAGTGAAAATACCTTCCGTCGTCCTGTAGTCACGTTCAATTTGCACTATCCTCTACACTTAAACCTACTTAATTCGAACTAAAGAGGCTTCTGAAATTCCCTCGTTCATTTATACGACGATTGTTAGCCACGCGCACTTTTGGACATGGATTCTGTACGAGGAGTAAACTGAATATGACATGTTGTAGGTAAACCGAGAATTGACTGCACTGTTTATCTCATAGTCGTGAGCGCGACTGCCGAGTGTGGGGTCCTGGGTTAAATGCCCGGGACGGCTAAAACGTCATTGGGTTGGTCTATAAGAAATTTCTTAGTAACAGCTCGAGTTGCCTTAGAAACAGCCCTAGCAGAAGTTGGCGGTGTGATACCCCTGCCTCCAATAGCACGTTAAGCCGTTGGCCCTGCGCTTGATCTCTCTCCGGTTGTGTGAGATACCTCTATATGCGCACAAGCTTATGCAATATAATATCTCCCGCGCCGAAGGTTGATCTCCGCTGATATTACTCGCCATGACCGACATTGGGTGTGAAGGGAATAAACCGAAAATAAAATTTAAAAAATCACCATGACTTACCTCTTTCTCTGCTTCTTCTGTGTCCATATTTTGAAGTCCACTTAATCCAGAACCGGTTCCATTTTGTCTTCATGCACAATTTCACAAAGACACTACGTTCCAAATACACTTTTTTTTTGTCTTACTATCAATACCACCAAATCAGTCACACTCATTTTAAACTACCTCTAAGGTCTTTGGCACATCCAGCAATAATTACATCAACATAACATGTTACCGCATACTTGTGCTCATTGTGCGGCGGAGAGGACTCACGTAATGGCTCAGGAGGCCAGCCTGCCCATGAATTACAAATAGCTACAGTAATTATACTGTACTTCAACGTTTCACGTGGATTTATGCTTTTAATTTTAACACCTAAATAGCATCCGACGTTGCTTTTAGATTATGCGGATAGTGAGTCGGTTGTGGGTAGTTTAACATTTGCTTAGTTGTCACTTCAATTGAGTTGGGACGTAGGTAGTTGATGTTATGAGAAGGACAGTCAATTAAGCAACGAAGTGGATTCTCACTGCCATGTTTTCAAACAAAATGCCCCATAAAGGCAAGCGCAAATTAGTGCGGGCGCTAAGCAACGCAATGCAAAAATCCGCCATCATCACTTTCGTAGATTTTGTATGAACCAGCGCACGTTGCACCATTGGCTTATAATACTGCGTAAGTTTTTGAATCAATGCTTCGCACACTACTGGCAGGCTACACCGCACTTTCATATGAAAATGCATTGCTTTGTGCCTCGTTGCAGCTGTAATTTGCGTTTGGCTTAATAATCATGTATCCCGGGCCATTCCTTTAAATTGCACTCATTTCCTTTGACTAACGGTTTATTAACTAGAATTCAAAAGGCAAACCAAAGCATTTTCTTTTAAAAAGCCTTGACTATTTGACAAAATCAATAAACATTCATCACTTACACCAAATCAATTTGACTTCGCCAAACCATACATTAGTCAACTTTTACCAACGATTGTCCCCACAATTTAGTACTCTAGTAAATGGATTAAAACAAACTTGTTAAGAGAAATTAGGTCGCCTCGTTTTAGTAGCGGCTCTCAAAGAAATTCGTTTTTGTTAAGGCTTCCGCCCGAACCGTTGTTTACTTGTGATAACGGTCGTTCATATTTATTCATGAATCCACGGTTTTTGCTCGGGCGGGAACTAATCAAATCCGAATTAAATGCTGGACTTCAAGTCAATGGTTTTATTGATTTGACTTTTTTCCTTAAGGCAATAACAAGGGTTTTCCTGTCTTGGTGTGGTGGAATTCATGCATAAATTATTTAGTTTGTTTTTTGTTGTTGTGTTACAGCTAAATTAAAGTTTCTTTCAATATGATGTAAAATTATATTTGTAGAATAAATACACGCGCTTATTTTGCTAAGGATGCACTAGCTTTACACATGTACCTACATATTAAGTTATAAGGCTTTGAAAAACGGTGTCATGCCAAGCAAAATACCACTAAAACGAATGAAGTATCGAACTCCACAAAAAACACTCTAGTCGATACTTGGCGTTCCAATAAACGAATCTCTTCTTCAACTTTAGACACGGTAAGGCACAAGTAGGTACTGGGTAAGAAACATTGTAATAGAATGGGGAAAGTGTGAATCCAATGCGATTTCACGCATCATTTTCTGCGATAGTGTAGACTGGCATATTTCACAGAAGACCGGTTCAGATTGTGGTTGTAAAACTGCCATGAAACCGATATCATCCAGCAATACTTTTACGAGTTCTTTGATATATTTGTCACAAAGTATTGTAAATCTGTTACGACATTGTTGTAGGCATGCAAAATACTTCGAAAACGTCGATTATGGTCGACAGTTTTGACTGGTGATGTAGTGTAATAGTAAAAATTTCCTCCAAAAATTGCAACCATTGTTGTTGCAAACATTTGGGAATTGGCGCAAAACAAAAGAACACACACTTACCAATACACTCACAAATTTGTAGAACAACCAAAATTACAACCACTAACAAAAAAGAGCCCCCATAAGTACGAACTTCCGTTCAACCACAGATACCGTAAAATCACGCTCAAGCTTTCAAAATCTAGTCGGATAGATTGGCACGTCTCTCTCTCGTTATAATGAGGGCGTGCGGCCCTTACACACAATGAGGCTTATTTATGTAACAACAAAGGACGCCGTCACGTGACGCCCTCCGGCTACCAACCGCCGCCGTCGTCGAGAGCTCCGCTAGACGTCCGTAATCGCATCTACTGCCGATAGATCGTTAGTAATGGAGTTTTAAGATTTCGTGTTTCGAGGATGAGGAATTTAATTTCGGATGAGGAGGGTCAGTTTTATAGGTAGGAATTCTTTTTATCTTAGCGTTTTATTCCGGTCTATTACGTACGCAACTGCGTATATTGGCGTCCGCTTTGTTAGATCTTTTGATGCTTCACGTTAAACCGATCAGCTGGATCAGTAGTGCTTGCTATTCTGTGAAAATCTCGTAGTAAAAACGTAACTGAAGTGAGCTGTCAATTGTGGCAATCCCTACTAGCTTTAGGTGGAACGACTGCTGACTTCACGTTCACGCTCACTTCACCTCAGTTCTCACGGTGAGATTTCTACGGAATCTTCCCCTATGATTTAGCTTAATACTATGGATAACCTATGAGTTTACGACTAAAACAAAATATGTTTAAGTTGTTTTTTTCCCCGTAAGCATGTTGAAAAACATCGCGTGCAATTGCCATTGCACTCTCAAGTTATTATTTATTTTATATATAAATGTTTTAACTTTTTAACCCCTCACCATCTTCTTCACCATCCATACCCAACTGAAAGTCTATACCAAGTGAGTGGCCTGCTTTCTGTTCGAAAACTATATATTTCTTACACAGTCCTAAAAAAACATAAGACAATTCCATATAAAGCAAACACACTATCAAAGAGACGGAGAGACATAATTGCTCAAATCCCACAAACTAAATCAAAATTCGCTGCCATACAATACAACAAACGCTCTGCTCAGCTTTATAACAGGGTAAACAAGGAGATATACATATACACTAAACAATTACATGAATGTAAAAAAATGGTAACTAATTGGATAAAACCTTTTACTTATGATGATACTGAGGCGCTCTTACAACAAATAGTTTAACTCACCCATTTCTCTCTACACACTGACTCACCTACACGCACACAAACACACACACACACACACACACACGCACAAAACACACACAACCCCCAGCCCCCCCACCCCCATTCCCCTAGACAATTACGTGAATATTGTATAATGTAAAAAATGGCTTATTGGACGACTCGCACGACACGTGCGAATCGTCTCCTTTAAAAAATATTATTTTTTCTGTAGTCGATTCGCACAAATTTTATTTATCGGCCTGCAAATCGACACCCTCACAAAAATGTAGTAGGCTATTCGCTCCCCATTAAATAAACTTTGTGCGAATCGACTACAGAAAAAATAATATTTTTTAAAGGAGTCGATTCGCACGTTTCGTGCGAGTTAAATTCGTGCGAGTCGTCCAATAAGCCTAAAAAATATGTACCTATTCTGTTCTGTTGTAAAACAAAATTACCTAGCTATGAAAGAGCGGAGTCTCCTAATACAGGCTTATTCTTTGCTTAAAAGGAGGCTCCAATCATCAACCTGCTGTTCTAATTTGGTTAAGAAATAATCATTTTTTCACACAATACACATGTTACGAACAGTTATTGCTTTAATAGTTGAAACATTCGCAGCAAATGCCTTCATCTCCCCATAATGGCACAAAGAAGATAATTTCCTAATACAAACTAATCTCTCAAAGGTTAGTGGTTTAGGGTCGAGAGTTCGAGACCGACATCATGCGGGCGTTGGTCTCAGCTCCATTTTAACCAAATGGGTTAATTATTTACAAAGCCTTTTAGTGTCGAAAAGGGAAGGTGCACCTACTCACTCATTCATGCTTAAGTAGGCCACATTTGGCTGTTCCTTTATTGCAATAAAGTGTAGTAGGCGTATGTAAACGTTCAGTGCCCTGTTACATATTCAGTAATTACCAAATAAATAAAAGTTCTTTTTATTATTTCCTAATTCAATTTTGTTGATTTTTTTGTTAAATAAAACTTTTTTTAGCATTAGTTATACCCGTGCTTCTTTGTTATTATAAGTGACATCTGCCGCAACCGGCGCGAACTATTGAGCTTAAGAATACAGTAACAGAAATCATTATACTAGTGGGAGACCTCCCTCTTCAGGTAGCTATCTAGTTTCTCAACATTTCAACAGATGGCGCTTTGTGACTCGCGACGAGACCACACAGTGAATAGATGGCACAGATGGCACTCTTGTAAGTTTCTTTTTACTTCTTGCGGTCATTCATAGATGGCGCAGTAAGCCTAACCTCAAAACTAACGTTTCTCGTGTAAAATTTGTACTAAACTGTGATTTCAAGTTCAAGTCGCACCACATTCTTAATAATAACGAAAGGTGAATAATTAAGTCTAAATTAGTCGTTTGATTGCATAATCTTGTTTGTTTTCATTTTGTAGACCAAGGAGAACCTCAATATTTTGGAGTAACATAACCTCAAATTGCTTCTGAGGCGTGTTACGAAAGCAAACAAAAACAATGAGGCATTATACCGGTCATTGTAAATGAACAAGGTTTCAGGTAATAAGAAAACAAAACTTCAGTATAATGATGGAATTTATTTTCCAATATTTCAACGAAAGATTACATTTTTTTCAAAACAAAAAACTTCTCACGATGTTAAAATTATAGTTATAACATGGTTTCTTCTACAGCAACAGTTAATTTAATGAAAGAAAATATATTCATGGCTCAATTCTACCTATTATCTATCAGCTTACTTCATCAAAATATCAGGCTCAATATGAGCTATCAAAATTCTCGACCGTCGGCCCTTGCTAGACTTTAATTGACAAGGTATTAAGGCAATCAAGTTAAAACTACATCTTTCTGTCAAATATTTCTTTATTCCTTCATTTCATTTTAATTATATCACAGTAAGGACCGGGCGAAAATCTGAATAATTATACTACAAAAGCAATTCGAGCAACTCAACATTCAACAACTAGGTCATTTGATATTCCATCGTGATATTGTTTGATATTTGATACTTATAGTCAATAATATCAGAAAATATTTGTATTTATTCCAAATTTTCAATGTCACGTTACACTTAAAATTGTACCATTATTCAGTCTCACTCGCAACACAAAATGAATGATCTAAAAATACTGCATCAAACAATAAGATGTTTCAAACCTCAGCTCTCACACAATATACATACAGTATGTATAAGTTCATAAACTATTTTGATCCGAGTTCACTTATGAATACGATCATGTCTACAATAAGTTAATGAACTACGAAATGCCCTAATTAGTCAAAAATTACATTTATCAAGGCATCATAATTGTTTATTCATAATTATTGGATTTTCGTCACTAGTATGCGCGACCGCATCTTCCTAATTCACATTCATAGCTTTAAATTAATTAAACTAAATTCATTTGACTATCACTCTCATACGATCTGCAACGGAACAACACTCACAAGTCACAAACATCAAATTCTAATACTTAATAATACAATTTCTAGGCTTTAAAATCACAATGAAATGGTGAATGAAAAGAAAAATATTTTAGTAACATTGGTCATTAGAATTAATTGGTCGAAAGGGATATGTTCAGAAATAGTGGCTGCCGAGCCGTGCAGGTTTACAATTTTGATATTCGAGTAATGATACAAGTTGATGTTTTACAACCGTCGAGTTGAGGTTGATGTCATCGCCTTTAGATCAACGCAGCGAAGTATCCTGCTTCAGCTATAATTACTAGTCCGTGTATTTAGTACACGTAAATTTGTTTGAGCTGTGGCTTGAGCTCAGGCGGGATCGTGTAAACTTCCTGTTCAGGCTTCTTTTTCACTAGTCGCTTCCAACGACCACCGATGTTCTTGCGAAGACTGCGGAAACTCGCACGCTCGTTGCCGTGCGGCTGCATTAGGTTGTCCTATAAACAATAGAAAAATAACAATCAGTCTCGTTACGCCAACCTCAAGACGGGAGTTCACACAGGTTTATGACCCTAAAAACGGTTGCCAGATTTCGGTTCCGTTATCGACCCCAATGCATTCACCACATTTATTTCGCCCCGCGTAAAACAACTTCAGACGTTACACAATACTTGTCTGCCGCTATTTTTAAACTGTTGTCAGGCGAGAAATAAAAGAAGCTTGTGCTATTATGTTTTAGAGGAAACGTTTTTTGTCCAGATTAATATAAAGACCTTTTCTTGCTTTATTTGGAAGTAGAAACCAACTACGTTAAGTTCAAGTTTGTTTAAGTTGGAAATAAGCTTTGCTACAAGACGAGGAAGCCAATATTGCAAAGTAGAAGTAATGTTGAGGCCAAACAAGAATGAGGCAAGCCTTGAATACGCTATTCAAAGACACATTAGCATTATCTACTTCCTGGTGAGCCGTCTTGATATGTGCTCATGCAGTCGTTGTACAAAGATAGTGTACGATTCGATATAACAAATCAATAGGCCGTTTCGCAGGTAAGCCTCGCCTCGGGAAGCGGTTATCAGAGCGTGATATTGGGGTCAGTGTTTTAACTACTTAAAATTGTATACAGACGATTGCATTAGCCTCTTTTGTTCGTTAGATGGCTAGAAAGAAGGTCGGAGCGTTACGACATGCTCGCCTTGTGCAGCTTTCTATTCAACGAGCGTGTCCCGACATTTAAATTTATTTCGCACTTAGATATCGTGTCTACGTGTTCCACCAACTCTCTCTCTCAGTGGCGGGGAGGGTCGAACCAGTCACGATTTCTTTCGTATTATAATGTAACGTTTCTTTCCCAACGTGCAACTTTCAATATTGTTTGTTTGTTATCGAGGCGAGCGGAGATTTGCGAATAAATTGGAATGCGTTGCAGCTGGACATTGAAGCTCGTTAAAACAGTATTGGGGTCAAGTATAACGGCTGGAACTGGTTTCGATTCTTGAAATAGTTAGTTGGCATTAATGTTTGGATTGTTATTGTTTGTTATGAAGTTTGGTACACACCTGATCGTGAGGATAGACGTAAGGCGGGGGCAGCGGCGGCGGGAACTGCCACAGCGGCTGCTGGCGGAAGGCGAGCGGCTCCGGCTGCGATGCAGGTGCAGCCTGAAGTACTTCAGCTGGGTGCACCGAAGCCGAATGCTCCTCCCGCTTGCGCAGCTTGCTGTGGACGATGCGAATCGCCATCATAGTACCGTTGTTTCCAACCATTGTTGCAAACGGTCCTTCGACGCAAGAATAACTGATCACACTGGGCTGGATCACAGGTAACAAGTTCCAGTCGGGCAGTCACAACATTTCAATTTCACAGTTTTCACTCAACTCACAGCCGTATCGCGGTCTAATTTACGCGTGTAACTAAAAACTAATTTAAATAAATTATCACAATTATTTTGTTGTAATTAGGCTATTGCACTATATCACTGTTCGTAGGAACGCGCGGCAGACCGCGTTACGCGAGCTTCAGCTGCGCGGTTGGTGACTAGAATTATTTCGTAAAGAGTGGCCGGCAGGTGCCTAGCAAAGCGCTCGCTCGTGCCAAACGACCTCTACGGAGTACTCCATGCGTCTGAGTTGAAGTGGAGGGGCGCGCATGGCTTTTATAGACGCGCATATGACGCGGCGCCAGCGCGGGCTGGAGGGGTCTGAGGGGGACGGTTGACGATATGACCGTTTTCCGCGAAAAACTACAAATGTTGGCGTGGCGGCGGCGCCCGACGCTATCGTATCGTAGCCGTTATGACGCACCAGAAGGCCCGACCGTTGGTTTGTCCCGCTTAACATTATATTGTATATAAATTATTATATTGCCTACTTCGAAATTGATGGTAAAACCATATTAAAATTTACGACGGCTGTGAGTAAAAAACTGGTTGATTTGATATACTCCGTGGCAATTAGTTATTCTTGCGTCTTTCTGGACCTGTTTCAAAATACATAAATGTCTCATTTTACATAATGAAGTTGTTTCATACAAATGTTACAGTCCTAGTTTTTAAAGTTAATAGTACAACATAAAACAAGAGTAAGCACATAACAGTATACAATACATTGCTAGTGCTGTTAGCTTCTAGTTAGTTACTGATAATACAAGAAGCGGGTAAACACTGAGCACGCCCTCATTAAAACTGCTTTAGATATAAAAGTAATCAAACGTGCTCGTATCGATTCCAGTGATAATAATAAATCTGAGGGAGTTCTGCATTTCACCATAAAACGAGTTCAAAGTCCACAACATAAATATGCATAGTAAAATATAGCTAATACTTTACGCACAGCTGGGTTTATGGACAAAGTAGACGCACTAAACATTAACGTTGCATCTCTTTCCGACCAATACTTGCATTCACACGACGGTAAGGGAGGTTCACATTGAGAGCTTTCGACTCCAAAAGTTAAAGTAGGGCTGCAGGGTAAGGGAGAGCGTAAAGGTGCAATGCCCTTAGCAACGACTAACTTAAGCAAAGTTCCGGGCCTTTGACTCGAATAGTGCCTGGCGGGATAAAAAACACAGGTAGTGAGCCATTATAAGTCGTTACCCTTGAGATACGTCTAGAGGATCACTACATTATTATAAAACAAATCCTCCCGCCTGTCTTGTGTCTGGATGCGATAAATTCAAAAACTACCAAACGGATTTTCATAGTTTTCACCAATGGACGGAGTGATTTATTATGAAGGTATGTGTATAACTAATGGTTTTATAAAGATCGAAATCATTTCAATAGACGACTCAGATTGTAATAAATACAAAACATCTGTTGTAAGCCACCCTTGAACGATACATCGTTTTAGATACAAGTGGTATCTAGCATGACACAAATATCGATTATAATGTCGTGACAAAAGCACAATTTCGTTTGAAATTTTTGCATGGAAAGAATACCTTACTTTGAGCTTTGCAAAGGCTGAAAAGACATCGCCATACCTTTAGCTACACTGGCAACCCATGCAGGCTGAGTTAGTTTTCGTTTTATCAAGTGTAATAAATATTATGAATATCAATTATAATCAGTCCGAACATAATCACTTGCATGAATGGACCAAAGTTTTCTGTTTATCGTACTAACAAAGACTAACATTGTGTTCAACTTAGAGATTTATATACTCGTGCGTAGGGTGCACGATTGTTTGACATACGAGAATAATAATAACAAACGCGGTGAAGCAACCTCTGTTTCATCTACTCAATATGCCGTGTAATTTGTTTCAGTATCTTTTAGTACAAAACTTATGTTGTTGCGTATCCAAGTATTTCTTTAAATATTGCTGCTTGAGAAATAACCGGCGGATGTTAACATCACAGTGAGAATATAAGCAGACCTTCATCATAAATGTAAGAAGTGTTTTCGTATTCATATAACCGATACATGATGCCAAACATTGGTGCAATGACAGTGAGTACTTTGACATGAGAAGACATTTATATTTATCAATCAATACAATCACGTATTCAGTTTGACTGGAATCTTGCAGTTGACGACAATTTCTTCAGTGATTGCTTCGCACGCAGATGTATTTATCAAAATCATATCGACCACGATGTTTATAAGTGGCTAACTATGTACAATAACTTAGTAACCAAATACTTTTTTCTGACCTCTACTTGCGTCAATCAGAGGCTATCTATTATCTTTGAGCCATTATTTAATTTGAGGATAAACAAGCGTCATAACCTCTGCACCTGGTGATATTATTGTGTAAAATCTGTGTTTTCCTCATGATTTTTTGTCTGTTGATTGCAAATTTGGTAGAATCTGGACGTTGATGTTATTTTTCTGCTCATCTTATTCATATTTCCCATTGAAGATACTTGATTGCCGAACAATGAAAGCCATTCAATAAATAACATATTGATAAAATGGTTATTAGCAGCGAACGATTGTTAGTATTGACGTCAAACAAAATGATGGGAGTCAACAGGGGTATATTTTTAATAAACCTTGAACTAACAATCAACGGAATAATTGAAGGACTAATTGCATTGTCTTCATTGAGTTAAATATTAATAGAATCGAAAGTTTAGTGTTCAATGTAATTGTATTCAAACTTTATTGAGGTTACAAACAACAAAGTCCGCATCCGTCATTACTTGATCGTTTTCAACTTTCAAAACTTTCTTTATTCTGTTAACTTTTGCAAAAGTTTAAAAACATATCCCAATTTTAATTTTTCATTCAACCTCGGCACAATTTATATTTCCCTGATACATATCTTGGCTGGGTTTTGTTTACGGCTTGCATATTATCTTTGTTTATGGATCGGTCCACACCTAGATTATTCTGAAGTTTGAAGAAAGTCGTAACACCTCCTCACTCATACCTGCCCAGTCAGTGTAGGTTAACATGTTACCGATATAGATAGAAGGCTATCGCGCCCAACCTCCGCTCTATATAACCTTTTTTGTTACGACGCAGTATGTATACTAATTAGTTTTCTACGTACACTATTTATGTGTTCCGTTTTATCTACATGTCATTCACTTCCGCATGCCCAGACTATTACTTCCCCTGGCTAGAACAATCGTAAATCATTATAACATCTAGTGATCCAAAAATGGACTCCATATAAGTAATTTTTTAAAGTCTCTGCTGAACAATTCAATTATTCAGCATGAATATTAATGAGCAATAAGTTATTTGGTTCTTTCGAGTAGTATTCGACAGAAGCCATTGTACGGCTGGCCACGACCTTGTACGATTCTTTCGGTCATCATACTATTCTTACCAAACAGCATTACATAGCCAGTAGCTATAGCTCCAATACCAAGTTTTTGTCAGTCACCGGTAACAATATTGTGACTCATTCAATAGAATTGTTGGTATCTTTATTGAACGGTGCACGTTGAATAAAATAGCCAATCACTGAACACGGAAACCTCGGAATGGCACAAAATTAAAAAGTCCAGTTATTTTAGTGCCCGTTTGTTTATAGCATGTAGGTACATTCAGATATAGACTGGATTATGGCCAATTGCAAGGAATTTGCCTTGACAATATCGAAGACAACCTTCGAGCATATTGAAATAATAGCAAACAGGTTTCTCATTTGAGAAAACAGCGATTTTTGTTGCAAAATGTAAAATTATAACCTTATATTATGTGCAAATGTCTGTATTGTTTAGGTATGACAAGAAATCGGACTGGTTCTGTGATACCTATGTAACCATCAGGTGTTACCACTGCACGTTGCCCATTGTGTTTCTACCAGTTGTTAGTATACTGGAGATAGGTCGAGGTAGCCAGTTAGCGTCGTACCAGAATGCTGAACGATGAGAATTACCCGCGCTCGAAGGGATTGTTCCTATCCCTTCCGCATAGGCAGACGATGGTCTTGTCAACCGACAACACGATCAGGGAGTTGTGTTCTAGCACCACGCCGACTTCGCAGTTTTCCTCTTTGCACTTCATCGCCTCGACGGCGATAGGAGAGAAGAGCATCGAAACGCGTGCACAGACACTTTACAGACACAGGTTAAAAAGAGACTTGTGAGTAAGGACAGCTGAGGCAAATCGCCAACGTGAGCCGCGCGAACGAGCGTTTTGGCGCACACTGGCCGCCAGCGCCAGTGCGAGTTTTCAATACACACGGCCGAGCCGACGGTGACTATTTGACTGGCTGAGCGGCGGTTGTGGCGCCGGCCACCACGCCTCGCGCAGCGGTGGGTGGCGACTGAACACGCACCTCTCCCGTTACCTTATTGCGATGTTATGGGGACCGAACCCGCACTGCGAAAGCCCTTCGTAATAGTCCGTCGCGGTACTGTAATTTGCATCCATTTCCACCTATTTCCATATTCAGGAAACTCCACATTTACAATGCGAACGACGGCCGAGTCCCAGACGTGGGCGATCCATTATCCTGTCATTTGCAGACACCAATAACATTGGGCACACACTTAAACACACCATTGACATATAAGAACTGGAAAAGTATAAGAAATTAACACATTGTTTTCTTCAGTCGAACACGTCTTTCAAATTCAAATGATCTCTTCGAAGACGGCTTTGTTATATGCTCGTCGTGGCTTAACTGAAAACAGTTGGACGTCAACGGATGTCGGCCCCCGTATGCCGCATTCATACATAACAAATATCGTGGCCTGTAGGAGACAAGACAATCGAACAAGAATTGTAAATGTAACACGGCAGAATTTTTTAGATTCCTTTTGCATTCAAACCGTTTGGTATAATTTGTGTGGTTTCTATGAACTATTATCTGAAAGCACCAATTTATTTACTTACAAAAGTCGTTGCTTGGTAACATTTGTAAGTAATAAAGGATATAGAAGAATTAATGAAGATACGCACAAACCCGTTGAGGCATTAGAGAGCGTTCGATCAAACATTGACGTCAGAGCTTACACAGCTTTCTGTTATGCAAATCAAGTAGATAATGTTATTACTACACTTAACTAATAGTATTGTTATGTACCGATTAGATAAACCAACACTTTTAGCGTAATCTAGTAAAACTGTAGTATCTGCCTAAATTTGTCAGGGGACCAAAATAAACAAACCTGATTGTGATGTTTCGAAATCTAAAAATATAAAATAAAAAGTCCCCATGTTATTGGAAGGAGATACTTATTTCGTAAAATATTTGAAACCAATATTAAAAAAATGTTAACCGAACAATTTATTTGCGATCATTACAACGACCAACACGCAATCATTGTAATTAAGGTAGCGTAATGTCACAATACCATCACATTAGTTGGTAGGGCAGTAGGTATGTTTGAAATGCAAATCATCCATGTATTCATGTCCTCGCCGTGGGAACGCCATGCCCTGACAAGTTAGCCATGGTAGATGGACACAATAGCTGACCTTGTTCTGACTAGCGTGGTTAACATCAGAATTGTTGTACTCAATGGACCTGAGGTTACAACAGATGGCAATCCTGCATTCATGTTGGATGCAATCGAACAGAAAACCATTTTTTTAATGTGTGAGTACTTCTGTACATTTTCGCCAGCATGTGCATCTCTAGCGGTGGGATACAAAATTGGACTTTGTAAAAAATCTTAGCTATCTCAATTTATGAAGGCAAATCATCATCTGCCTAGCCTTTTCCCTATGTTGGAGTCGGCTTCCAGTCTAACTGAATGCAGCTGAAAACCAGTATTTTACATGGAGCGACTGCCTATCTGACTTCCACAACCCAGTAACTGGGCAATTTATGAAGGCAAATATGGATGAAAAATGAAATTAATGTACTAGCTATCCCAAATTTGTATAGATTAAAACTCTACTAAATCCTACAAAATTTTCAAAAATATTCGTTTAACTAGTCTTCGAGTTCTAAGGTGACCACTTTATACGACCTGTAACTTTTTAATGGATATACTGCAAATTCCAGAATTACACGATCTACAAAATACACACTAAATATTGGAAGTATATTAGCTGATTTAAACACTAAACTAACCCGCGTAAATATGAGACATGGCTCCTCAATCTACGGACAAGATTCGTTATGAAGTTGTTTCTAACTACAAAATACATCGTATTAAGTTAGTGGTTTACTATACCAGCTAAAGCCACTGGAATTTGAAGAATTTCATATTATTACGGAAAAAAAACTGCAGAAGCCAAATTCTGACTAACGGAAAGTTGAGAAGGTTATGCACTCTACACCAAAACAATTATCGCAAATTTATTATCGTTACAAACTTCGCCTACAGCCTCTCAGAGCTCTGATCTTCATTCTATTTTAATATCGTAAGCAAAACTGCAGAAATAAATTTTGTGAATGTACGACTGACATAAAAGTGAATCTCTTATTAGTAATAAAAATGGTGTTTCGAGTGAGGGTGCAAGAGTTTTCTTTAACTAGAATTGCGATTCGATCGCCGTGATTTGCGATGATAAAACAGCACAGTTAAAATAAACAGAGATTATTGCAATGTCCAGACGGGTTGGTGAAAATTGGCAAGCGTCCAGTCACAGTCCAGTCTAACGTTGATACCAAACCGTCTAATAATAACGCCCATTATATACGCGTGTTATACAAATATTATCATAATTCAGTTGAGTAACGCCTTGAAATATTTCTGTTATGTTTTTCATATTATTTGGACTATCCAATACGACTAGTTTAGTCTGTCTCTAGGAATTATTTCAATGTCATAATATTTTTGTCTAGTATGAGTATTTTTAATATACGCTTGAAAAGGAAGACATTATTTTTATAATCGTGCAGACGTTACGACGCCGTCGACTGGAGTGTTTTGAAGTTTTACTGATCATGTCGTATTAGCAAAATTAGGACCTAAACCACTACCGCTTAGAGTGCAAATTACTTCAGTGCGTGCATATGAGGACCTCCTATGACTCCTCCTTATCCAAAACCAATGGGCAAGGACACCTTGGTCTTTCTTCTTGCATCTTTAAAATATCACTGGGAATAGATACAACTAAGTTATTTTATAATTTTGCAGAAAGCATAAAATAATAAATCATTAGACCTTTCAGCAGTGGGCGTTATTTTTACATGATGATGGATTAACAAAATAACTTAAAAGGCCCCGGTTTTCAGCGAAAACAACGAGAGCTAAAGTAGTATCATCAAAAACATGTGCAAAACAATTAATGAAGCCCGCAATTACCCAGCTGTGGGATTAATTAGTGGTATAGAGATCCCAATGCGGAAATATCAATTAGCAAAGGACGTGGCTTATTAAATACTAACATTTACTAGGAACATCTGGTGTGAACTAAACCCACTATATCCACAATGAAGGGCTTAGTGGAATTGGCTTAATAGTGAGCAAGCAACTATTGCTCTTCAAACATTAATAACAACCGACAAGCTTTTGAACAAAAACCAAAGTAATGCGTTTCCGAAAATTCCGTCTACAATATAATACTTAATTACCGTAAATGGATAATAATCACTGTCACTAATACCATTTTGGAGGTTAAAACAATGAAGTACCCATATTTTACTGCGATTATATCTTGTCAAGGCTTTCAAAATGCCGCCACTGGTCGATATGTTCACTGACGTCCACTATATTGATCCTGGTTCACTCGTCGAGTGTTGAAGTGGGCAAAGTGTGAAGAGCTATAACTGGATAAAACCAGTTTCGCGAAATTCTGGTTTTATTCAGTTCGCCCTATTTGTACACGCAGTACACGATGATACACATACTCGCAAAACGTGACATTGACTTTTCACTTGGACAGTCTAATAAGTGATAATTATTTCCTTGTACAGAATTAATTTGCAGAGTTAACAACTCAATAGAATGATCTAGGAAAATTTTGAAAAAAAACGATGTTTGAGATAACTAAGGGATCCATCACGATTTCGGATATCCTTTCATGGAAAAAAAGGTGCTTATTTTTTAGGTATAAAGCCTACTTACTTATTTTATACCTTAACATATAAGTGTTACTTGAGATACTGAGAAGTAAAGGTACAGAGGCTAGCAAATCAAGTTACCACAATCTGCCAAATTTCTTTGATAGTATTTCAACTTTATTGCAAAGACATAAGGTTCATTTTTAATTGAGAAAATTTGACAGTTAGGGATAGCTTGATGTGCTGGCGTCTGTACTTTTTAGCTCCGAAACAATTATCTGACCATGGCGACTTAAAACGTTTTGTTAGAGTTTCAGAGAGAGATAACGTGATATGTCAGGTAAGTGCCAAAGAGAGAGAGAAAACGAACGTGAGACCGTCTGTCATTACTGGCATCGATTTAGCGTGTATTCCAAGCCATTTGACTTGTTTCTATAAATATTTAAAAATAGCTTCATATCCTCTTTCCAAGGGCCTTTAAGTAGCTCAAGCAACTGACCGTGTACTTAATAATTACAAGCAAGGGCATAAATTGTACCTTCATTAATGATATTACGTTCTTCCGGTTTTATAGGGAATAGCTTCTCATTGTCTTTATAATTATAGCAAACTGCTGGTTAAAATTTGCAATATATGTATGTACAGCTACGTTTGCCGCGGTTGGTCGGTGGATGGGTGGGTTACTTTACGAACCGAGAACCCTCTGGGCCACATTGGTCCCGGCTGTCATCGGTGGATTATTGTCAGTCGTCAGAATCTCAAGCGTATGAGAGCCAAAGAGTTTCGTATTACCCAGTAACTGGGCAAGTGGAGGTTAGAAAGGTAGTCGTTCCATGTAAAAAACTGGTCTAGCATCCAGTTAGATGGGAAGTTGAGCAAAGGCTAGGCAGATGAAGTTAGTGATTTAAATGTCCATGACTATTTCTGTGGAAATGGGAACCCTACTTAGTATGATTAGTTTAAGGAAGTGGCCTATGAATAGGATTAGTCTATCTCTGTTATAAAGAAACGAATACGGAAGAAGCTATGAAAATATTACATTTTCAAGTCAACATACAAGGTACCTTTATTAAAAAGTAGGTAAGGTTTACTTACATTTTTCTCAATATATTTTTGAACGCACGTTTTATCACACTTAACACAATCATGTTTAGTTTCATAATAGAAGAAAAGTTAGAAGAAGTATAAAGAAAACTTTATAATGAGAGAAATTAAGTTAGGCAAATTGAATGCCAGTCGAATAAAATAATAAGTCAAAATTAAACGGAATTTACAGCCAGCCAGTTCGAACTGTTAATTCATAAGAATATATAACGAAACGTCTTGGAATGTCATCGAATGAAGAGGGTAGCAACTAAAAATATTTTGTTTGAATACCTTCAGAAATTTATAAAAAATATAAGATGCGTTCAAATATATATACATGTATATATGCATCGTCTTCACATTAATGTTATAATACATGTATACAAAACATTGTGAAACATTTTAAAAGAGTAACGGTGGAGTTTCTTCCCCATTCTTCTCCACACGAAACTACCTTTTGGAAGGGGCAACTAGAATCAATTCTATTTCTTGTTCATTTTGACGTTCAAAAGTGCCATTCTTGTGCCTATTTGAAATAAATGTTTTGACTTTGACTTTGACTTTATAGTAATAATTTTAGACACCTTGTTTGCCAGTAAACAGAAAATAAAAATTTGTGAATAACTACTTCCTAACGAAAAAGCTAGCCACTTAAATTTTGTTATTTTGTGTAAATTCATATAAAAATTATTTTTAATGAACAGATGACAATGACCGAATGAAAATTAAACCCGGATTTCGATACCAACAGACATTCTGTCTATTGTATTACTCACTAGACATTGTTATTTATGGGTAGGACAATGATATTAATTCTAAGCTCTATAAGACAACCCTGACAAACTGGTCCCACATAAATGATCTTTGGTACTGGATCATAAACTTTGTTGGTAAAACCTACGGTTTTCCTTCAAGGAAAATTATTTAAGGACGTAAGAAATTTTGTCTACCTGCGTAATAAGCATTTTTTTGTAATTCTGTTTTTCCTTAAGGATAAGAATGTATTTATTTCTTAAGACATGCAATTATGACGTGATTAAATCGTGTGTTTGTTAAAAAAAATCTAGTTTTATCCCTCAGAATGTAATTTGAATAAATCATGTTATGAGAAAATAAAACATGTTTGTTGTAAAAAGTAGCTTTGTTTAAGGTTAAATTAAAAAAAAGTCGATTAAAAATGTGTTATAACAACTTCTTAATCGAACTAAACAAACCACCTGGATCGACATTAATTACTTTTTTTACTAAAACCAGCTAAATGCAGACACACACAAAGTGAAAGATTTATAGACAGTCTAAACACAGCACAGGATGATTCATAAAAACAAGCCATGATAAAAGTAGATGCAAGCAGTCAAATAAACGAGGCTCATTTCGCAAAATCCTTGAAGTAACCCGGTACAGATGTTCTGCCATTCTATTGCCTTGACGATATGATTAGTCTTGAATTGTGAACGCTGCAAGCCGTTTGTATTATAATTCATACGTCAATCACGTCATCTCGGTATTGTGTAATGTTCTACAGTAACATTTCAATATAGGCATAAAGTTAATGATTATATTTCATGGTATTTGAAGCGAATAGTGAGAAACGTGACGTTGTTGCTGATAAAGAACACCAACCTAAATAATCGTTTGTGTATATTCGTTGCTTTTTATCACTTTTATTGCTGTATATCGGCGGATTTCGCGTTTTATGTATCTGCAAATACAAGGCATGGACGCGGATTATAAAAGCCTTGAAAATCTGACCCCCAAATATTAAAAATTTACTAAAGTGCCAACCGATGTTAACGTGCCGGATGCAATAATTTTCGTAAACACACACACATCTTCTTCTTCTTCTTGAGGCTTTGGTTTCCGCACTCAGTCCTTGGCGGACCATTGTGCGTGGGCCATGGCGGCCTGTGGCGGTTATTCCAGCCAGCCCACCTCCTTCCAGAAGTTGATGACGTCTCCTGGTCTGTGTAATATTTCTGTAAAAGATTTAGGTGTTCCAATGGTTTGTGTCCTAATCTGTGTGACTCCTGTGCACTCAAAGAGTACGTGCGCAACGGTTTCTTCAGCCTCCATGCAGGCCCTGCACAGAGGACTGTCCGTTATGTCTATTGTGTGGAAGTGTTTGTTTAGTGAGCAGTGTCCCGTGATGGTCCCCGTCATCAGGCGCAGGCCGGTTCTGTTCAGGCGGAGCAGCCGTCTGGTTAACCTTTTATCCAGGGATGGCATGGCCTCCCTGGATTGCCTGCAGCCCGGTGACGAGGTCCACCATCTCTCCGCTTGTGTGTGTGTGATTTCTTGTAGCCATCTGCGTAGCTGGTTGAAGGGAATGGGTATGATGGGTTCCGGTCCGCAGGCTGGCGTACTGGAGGCTCTCCTCGCTAGCTCGTCAGCTGCGTCGTTACCTAGTGATCCGCTATGCCCCTTTATCCATTGTAGTGTCACTTTGTTGCGGTAGAGTACTGATATACGTTCTAGTGCGTTGTGACATTCTAGTGTTAGTTTTGAGGTGTGGTGTTGCTTCTTTAGGGATTGCAGGACCGAGGCGCTGTCGGAAACTATGCGTATTTGCGCATCGGTGACTTTCCTGGCTTCTATAGCGTGTGCCGCCTGTATGAGGCCCACACACTCCGCCTGGAAGACGGTGTTGTGCTTGCCCAGTGGGCTGGATATGTGTATGTTAAGGTCTCGTGAGAACACCCCGACTCCGCTTCCGGAGTCGGTCTTGGACCCGTCGGTGTATACTCTTAGTTCTTCTGGACCAGAGTAGTCACACTGTTCTTCGATAAGTGATATTTCATAGTGTTTTTGAAATTGGTGTTGTTTTGGGGCTCTATCGCAGGGTGACGCTAGCATTGGTTGATGTCTGATTGCGTCATCCCTTACCCGTGTGTGCTTTACTCTGGAATCTTTACTTAGGGTTCCTGCTATGTTTAGCCGAAAGGCGGCCATGGTTGCCTCCTCTCGCACAATGAGGTGTAGAGGCGGCAGTCCTAGCATCGCCTGTAGGGCAGCTGTAGGCGTTGTTCTCATGCAGCTAGTAATAGCTACGCAAGCAAGTCGCTGCAGTTTCTCAAGTTCTTTTTGGGTTGTGCTTAAGTTTGTTCTGGGCCACCATACTAGTGAGCCATATGTGATGGTTGGTCGGATGACCGTGGCGTATAGCCAGTGTGTGATTTTGGGTTTAACACCCCAGTTCCTGCCCAGCAGTTGTTTGCATTGCCACAGTGATATGGTGGCTTTTGTGATCATATGTTTAGTATGCCTTGCCCAGTTCAGCTGACTATCCAGAAAGATTCCCAGATATTTGGTCTCAGTTGATAGGCTTAGGGTTGTTCGGAACAACCCTAACACACACACATACACACATCCAATAACATATAATAATATTATTTAATTGCTACTTAGCCCTCTTCCTCTCTCCTAATGTTGCTGTGCCCGACAGGGTCCATATTGGTTTTTTTTATTATTTTGATTACACCATCTATGTAATACATATTATGGAATGCAATAAAGATTTGAGTATTGAGTATTTAAATTTACAAAATACTTATAAAAATATACACACAAATGTCATCCTAATTGAAATAAATAATTCTAGAATAAATAAGCAGCGATAGCCTAGTAGTGTGACTGCCGGATTGCCAAGTCATAGGTCTCGAGTTCGAACCCAAAGCACGCACCTCTGACTTTTCAAATTCATGTGCGTATTGTATAATTAACACTGGCTTAAAAATCGGTGAAGGAAAACATCGTGAGGAAACCGGCATGTCTGAGAGATATTTCTCAATAGCATGTGAAGCCAAGTTAGAAGCCCATGGGCAGCATAAAAACTCGTCATCAGATTAGTCAATAACCACACAAAAAACAAGAAAGAAATTCTAGAATAACAGTCGAATCGCTTGACGTCACACGTGACACTACTGACTGAGAATCCAAACCATCACACAACTCTGTCAATTTGCCAAAGATGCACTGAGACGTATACATTGCAAATGTGCATCTGCTTATATAAAATATTGCGTACTTCCTATAAAAAATCACACGTGTCTATTTGAGTTAGTCAATCCATTTGTTTTATATGCAGAAGATATACTTAATAAGTGTTACACACCTGATCGAGTTCGCAAGTGTTATTGAAGATGCTAGTATACGCATAAACTTTGCTGGAGTTGCGTAGTTTTAAAATCAATCGATTCTAATAGCTGTATGTACTTCACATAAATTTACTAATTGTAAAATCATCAAAATTTGTGTCACTTCAATGGCGAAGAAGATATGAATGGTTCTCATTAAAATCTCTTCAAACTGCATTCACGACAAGACTGACTTTACTTAAATTTGGCACAGCCTTCTGATCAAGAAAAAAATTGATTATTCACACAGGATGTTACATCTGGGACACTTCCCTTGTGGCGAGAATTCCGGCCATATGTTCATATTCTAAATTATTGGCATCGTGCTGGCCTCACCCACTTTTAATGTCGTTTACTTTTTGTTTATTTGCGTTTTGTTCACGTGTGGCCTGTTCAATTTGCAAAGTGTCATCTTGAGATGGAGACATTTATCAATTTAGAAAATTCTTTTACCGTTAATAATACCCACGATAGTGCCCTCGTTTGACAATAAAAAAGATTAAGATCCAGTCTCAACGGGGTCATTATTAACTTGTATGAAGGTGTTAACAATAAAATCCGTCCTTTTGTGTTTTACACCTATCTTTTGTTCCGTATCTTACAATACAAGGAGCCACTAACCTCAGTTTTGTGTACTTAACAACTGTTTCAGGCAAAATATACCTAGTTTATTTACAATCTTTTGTCATTATTATGACATGAATTCTGTATTGTAGCAGCTTCAATAGCTTGAAAGCATTGACTTCCAATCGAGAGGTCATGGGTTCATACCCAACCCCGTTAACGATTGTCGTGAACTGCTACCTAAGTTTGTTAGAGGGGGAACTTTTTATAATTAGTAAGCTACAGTAAGTTGCGCCGACCCCAAATAAAGGCGCAGGCGAATGATGATAAAGGTACATTAGGTTCGAAGTACATGATAATTATTAATGTAGAAAATTTTGGTTATATTTACCAATTAAAAGGTTATAAAAATGATGGTGCTATAGGTAATTTCCGCCTTTGAATAATGCAGAGACAAACAGTGATGGTGCAATAACGAAAAACTGAAGGATAAATATGAATTAAAGTTCTTTGATAGTACGTTCCAAGTCATGATGTATCTTTCATCAAAGATGTGCAATCCTCAATAAAATCTTCAGATTATTGGACTGACACACATATTTAAACAAAATCAGACGTTATTGAAATTTCATTGACCCACGCATTTGTCTGTCATGTTTTGAAATAATGCACAAAAAAAAGGTATTTCTTAAACCATCTTTCTTGAATTAATAGTTAAAAATATCGGCCAAGTTCAACAATCCTTTGGCTTTTTATCTATTTATAATAAACGTATAGAGATATCTCATTGAAGAAATATTATTCAATAATAACGCACAATTTGGCTACCATATTGATTTTATAGCCAATATGCTTTGATTTACTGCTCGAATCATTCAACAGGAACCGTTACTAAAGAAAATAAATAATTTTTCATACGTTATATCTTTAATTTAACGACTGCGAAGTTATCGTAAACGTGAGGGCTTTGGAAATGCTTATTTTTATTAGTTTTTGATATTTGTAGATATGGAGATCGATGATTCTTTTTGCTTATATTTCAATGTGCTAACGAGAAAAAACGGAAATTGCGTTGTTTTTTTTATTGCTAAATCGGTCTTTTTTTTGAGGGTGGGAAATCATCAAATGACCCCTGCCGCTCTGGGTGGAGCGGAAGGGAGTGTCAGACTGTTAATGACTAACACCCATCCATGTTCCTTCTATAGCCCTTTATATTCCGGGGTAACCCTTTTGGCCAATCCCGCTGACCCGGCAGGCTTCAACCCTACGGGTCCCTTAGCTAATGCTGACATCTCTTAGAAGCTCGCGTGGAACATACGCTGAATGGGCCTGCTCTCGACTTCGATCATGCTTGATGGAAAATGATGGATGAGGTCTGTGATGGAACGTGTTTGCCCAGAACACGCCACACATTCACTCTTTCTTTGACACTGGTTATAATTACCTATAATTATGAGTATAATGATGTGGGAGCAAAATACGAGTGTCCTTTCCATAAAATACGGGAACAAACCTATAACAACGCTAATTTCAAACAGGAAATGAATTATACCTAGTTCCCCGTTAAAATAACCTAACCTATTTTTATTCAAACAAGGAAAGTCCATAATTATTTATTGAACGTGGTTAATTAGCCTACTTTAAATATTTACTTATATTGTGAACTTTGATCGTTTATTTACACCAGAACTTTAAAGGAAATCTTTGTAGTCCTTACTAAAAGCATTTTTGTAAGTTAATACTTCCACATCCCGTCGTTAACTTCAGTACGAAATCCTACAATTTTCATACAAATGCAGTATTTCTACTTACTTTATTGTTAGTGCCAGCAGCACTATAATGAGCCCAACGAGGGCCATCGCGATCACGACGCCACATATCATGTAATTCGCATCATTCGGGGCATCTGAAACAAAGGAAAAAACACTATAATACTGAAACAATAAGCTTTAAATTCAGTTAACAATATTTGTAAGTACCTAATGATCGTAATGATAACGTGATAATAGTATGCAAAGAAGCATTTTTGCGGGTTATTGCTCAATGGTGATCTAACAGAGACCTCTTGCTTGGAACTCTGACGTCATTATATTAATAACTAGCACTTTGCCCGCGGCTTCGCTCCCGTGGTCTTTCCCGTGGGACCCGTTATTTTTCCCGGGATAAAAAGTAGCCTATGTTACTCCTAGAAAACTAAGCTTTCCAACGGTGAAAGAATTTTTAAAATCGGTTCAGTAGTTTTTGAGCCTATTCATTACAACCAAACAAACAAACAAAGTTTTCCTCTTTATAATATTAGTATAGATTAAGAAGAAAAACGTTGGGGTCTATGCACACGACGTTTTATTTACGCGCCGTCGACGCATGTCCCGTATAATCTACGTCGACGGCGGATTTTTTTTCTTACTAAACCTGAGAATAAATTCTCCGAAGAAAGAAAAAAATCTTATAGGTACTTACTAGAAATCTATTTTAAGATGCAAGACCTTTGTTCCCATATAAAGCAATATATTTTCTGGCGTTCACCTACTATATGACAATGGCTTTGTTTATAATAATAGGTATGTACTTTAGATATATTATATGTATATATTATAATTATAATTATATTATTACTGAGTAGAGTACTGTAACGGTGTGTACTAGGGTAATATAACACAAACGTTTTTGGTAGATTATTAGTTTTACAAAGTGTGATTATGGGAATATAATGACAGATATGGCTACTTGACCACAAGAACAAAAACCATGCAAATTAATCATCATTATCAATTGTACGGTTGCCACCGCTTCAAGTTATACAAAACTGTCAATTTTTCCCAATTCAATATGAACCTTATTCCTTCGCAATAAAGTTGAAAATCTATCACATAAATTTGACATATTGGGGTAGCTTGATGTGCTTGGCCTCTGTACATTAGACCCGTCTATAATTTTCGCAAAAGAACCCAACGATATATTACTCAAGTAACTACACATCATTACGAACGCGTAGCCTTCACAATATAACCCATAATTAATAGTAATTGTATACCTAGCAATAGAAAAAAACAAACGTCTTAGCAGAAATGTTGACCTAGCAATAACTACAACAAAAAAACAAAGTGCACGCATTGTGGGCGTGACTCAGAACCGCACGCGAGATCCTAATGACATTAATAACATGTTTTATAAAAGTATTCTGGCTTTAAAATGGTGTTCGAATAGCGTTATGTCACCAGTAAATGTAACCAGTTGCGAGGTGGTCGAAGTTGCTTGTATGGTTTGCTCAGACTATACGCCATTTATTACAACACTAGCTTCCACCCGCGGCTTCGCCCGCATAATATGTCGACAAATTATACACATAAACCTTCCTCTTGAATCACTCTATCTATTAAAAACTGCATGAAAATCCGTTGTGTAGTTTTAAAGATCTAAGCATACATACATACATTAGGACAGACGCGGGTAGCGACTTTACTATGTAGTGATTAGACAAATTACGGTTATCACCCTTTTCGTTATTTTTATATTAACTCTATTATTTCACGATAAATACAAAGCTATGTAATTTACTTTTATTTATCATTTACTTTTAAAAATTACCTCCAAAGAGAAGTAATTTCAACGAGATTACACAATAATAGACGTTGTTTAGCCTTATTTGTTTTATGCTATAAGCAGTGTAGTGTAGTCAATATTAATTTGTAACGAAGTACGAAGAAAATATTTCGATGCCAGATTATCTAAAACTAATTTAAGAAAGAGAGAAGTACAGACGCCAGCACATCAAGCTATCCCTGTCAAATTTTCCCAATTAAAAATGAACCTTATATCTTTGCAATAAAGTTGAAATACTATCAAAGAAATTTGACAGATTGTGGTAACTTGATGTGCTGGCCTCTGTACATGTTACTTGGAATTACAAGGGAAAGTCGAGAAGGCGTTTGGACAAAGTCTTAGAGGGCGCTAAGGAAACTAGAGATTGTTTGAAAATCAGCGTTCAATTGTTTGCAAAAGACACGAGTTATTATGTAAACCTTCTTTGCTGCCCATGCCATCTGTCTCAAAAGTATGCGATAAACAGAACACGTTTTTGTAAATATTATGGCATTTCTTTGTCTTATAATTTATGTTACGGCCAAACGTCAGTACCTATATACAAGTCATTTGTATTCCATTAAGCTCATACGACTAATCGACCACTGTCTGGCGAGTAGGAACGTTTCAGTTGTTCAAACGCAGTTAGTAAAACCGTCGTAAGTACCTCGTACCGGATAACGGGTGCGCGTACCACTTCGCCAATTGAACGGTGCCGCATCCTTAACACTTTAACCGTACACAAATCGATATCGTGCGTATCGATGGCAATTATCGAATTGAGACGACTTGGTATCGAGTTGACTTTTATCGTCTATACATACCTATAATAAAATTGTAGAAAAGTGGTGTCTGTATAATGGAAATATATAAAAAAAGTAGCAGGGGTTGTTATTATATCGATGCCGAACCCGAAATTGTAATTAAATTATTTTTTGTCTGTTTGCCTGTGTGTTTATTCGATTTAGATTGCGGTTTTCACTAGTATATAGTAGTAAGCTTCACTTAACATTTAGTGTTTATTTCATGTCAATCGGTTCATAAATAAAAAAGTTATGTCAATTTAAAAAATCATGGCGAACATTGTCACTATTTCACGCGGACGAAGTCGCGGGCACAACTAGTTTAAAATATTTTTATTGTCTTGTCCTATAAGATGGATATATGCACTTTGGTGGGATGCGTTTGTTAGCCTTTTAGAAACACTTTAATGAAATAGTTTGCAATGACTCACAACCTTTATATGCAAGGAATAAACCCGAAACAAAAGAACAAAATTGAATAAATCGAATACCTACTTCAATTTGGTCATAGTCATTGTCACCGTCGCTCGGTTCACAGACAACAATCAACTCATAGTAGGTAATGTTTTTATATTCAGTGCAGTGTTTCGAAATCTATCATTCAGGGTAAAAGGACGCAGTGGGCAAAAGAATGCTATTTTTCTTCAATAAGTTATGTCATTTATATAGTATACCGTATTAATATACTAACAGCATCTTCCTCTATTGCTTGGACGGTCCACTTTACAACTTTTAATGGATACCTACCTACATATTACAAAGCGACCAAATTTTATGGAACATTAAATAAAATGTGGGACGAGATATAGGGCTGCAGTGGGTTTTTCTTTTTAACACAAACCCGTTAAAGGAAAACGGAGTTTCTCTTTATATCTTTGCCATATTTCGTAATACAAGGAAAACAACTTAGCTGTTTAAAACAGAAGCTGTTGGTTTGTTATTCAACCATACATCTATGAAGAAATGGAAGATAGATGTATTTGATACTAGCCTTTGGAGGCAGGCATGTTATGTCAAGGATCTGAAATTTCTAAAATCCGTGAAACCATCAAATTGCAAAGTAATTACGTTCAGCGGGATTATCCTAAAGGGTTAACGCTTCTCCGGAACACAAAGGGCATGAAGGAAGGAACATGGGTGGGTTTTAGTCAGTAAGAGTCTCACATTTCAAACAAGCCTCGACGGTTCAAACTTTGGTCTAAAGATAAATCTTGTTTTGTTATAAGGTTTATTTTTGACAGTCCATTCATATTCATTGCGTTATTTACGTTGCTAAGCAGACGAATTTTAGAAACTTATGAAGCAATGGATTAGCCATATCCTCCAAAACTCGGATGGTGGTTGAAAATGCGGTAGGGTGTCGTTACGCGGTATGGTGCTATGACAGATTCGTTTCATGTAAATTCACTATAGCTCTAGTCATATGATGAGCTAAATAATGATGTAGACACATATCCAAAGCTCCAGGTAAATTTTGCTCGAATAGGTACAAAATGCACTATGAATACAATTTCCTCTTACATAGATAAACCGTGGCTAGGCTGAGCTATTCAGTTACTAATGGCTGTGTATCTTACATATCCATTACTCTATAAACAAAGTTTGAAACGGCACTAATGCTTCCATTAAAAAACCGTTACGGGTGCACACAGTTTAAAACCCATGCAACCAGCTAAAGTTATATGCTCAGCACCTTAGGTATATACTACATTGCTAAATGATAGTAGGTATATTGCCAAATCAATTTTCACGCCATCTAGGTGCTCCTGTTTGTAGAGTAATTTCCTGCATCCAATTTCTTTGTTTTGATACCTACGTTGCCTTTTATACATATAACCTGAAGAATCGGTTGGACTGACTAACATAACATTTGAATGTAGGCACAGGGAGTTATATACTTAATCTGTGACCATGCTGGACCACTGTGTACAGGAGTATTACCATTAGTTATTAATGTCAACACCCTACCTTGAATAGTAACTAACTGGGCTAGCCTTGCCTTGAACAGAGGCTGCTAAGTCTATAGACATTTGTTTACTGGACAGTCTTCGATTAATACTTAGGCATAGATATGCTAAAAATTAATTGGCTGTCAAGTGACAAATTACGATGATAAATGTCTATAATAAAATACCAGAAATCGCAAAACTCGCATTAATTGATGGCAAATATCGCACCAACATTTTTCAAGTAATTTTCGACGACGATGACCAAACAAACATACAAAAAAAATTGCTAAAAATAGGCACTGTATGGCTGGCTGGCTTTTGAAGACAATCTTTGTCTCAAAGCCGACCTCATGCTGCAACAGGCTGGTAAGAAAATATTTCTGATTGCATTCGATCGAACGCATTTGGAACTAGTTTAAACATACCTAATTAATTCGGTTTTTGTTTAAAAAAAACAATAGTATTTTATGAATAGGGTAGAAGTATGCACGTTTCCCTTCTCACATAGAGGAGGCCTGTGTCCCAGCAGTGGGAAAATTATAGGCTGATTAAGCTATGTACGTTTGCCTGAAATAAACGGAATAAAAATTATACTCTTTAATTCAACGCCCCCACATTAAATGGGTTTACTGCTGGCACTCTTCAAGTGCTATTACACCAAATAAGCTTGATTTTTAAAGCGGCAGATATGAAGAAGCCAGTTTTATGAATGTATTCTTAGATATACATAAAAGAGATACATCCCAAGAACGCATATACACTTTGACTACGCAGAAATTCCCATTGCGGTTAATTAAACCGAATGTCGGGTCGACATGACGTAATTATCCTTTACATAAAATATTTTCCTCGTATTATTAATTATACAACATAACTAATGATTTTGCGACACCAATACTAACCAAGGTTGAATCAGGTCTCAACGTTTCTGGTAACGGTATACTCTTGTGAAAATCGAAATACGGTGTCAAGATTGACGTTAAAATAAAAGACACATAAAAACACCGTGTCGGAAATAAAGAAACGCGTGTCAATTATGCCTTGCAACTCCCTGTAGTTGGAAATCAAAAAGATGTTTTGCGGATTAATGATTCTGCGAAACGGAAACGCGGAGATAATATACGCTGTGACTTATGCAATTTATTCGATTGAATTCATCTGTCTGTCTGTTTGTTGCTACATCGGATCAATGGTATCAACTAACCATCAACCCATAACAATAATGAGAACAATTAATTGTTGCATTTCTGCAGATATCTATTTATATAATCATCCCTTCTTAAGCCCCTCTGTTGCATTTATCTCGACATGCATAATGCAATGATTTATATATCGGATTAATTCACTCAATCTTCTTATATAATGTTTATAATAACTGATCATTTTCTTGATTTCAGGTCTGTCAAATGAGCTGCGAAAAGATGTCACAATCGTATTGCATCGCAGTATGAGTTGTGTGTCGAAATGACATTCAAAGGAACTTCAAGTCAAACCGGGGACAAACATCCCCGGTATACAAGGTGTTAAATTATATCGGACATGCTAATGGAGTTAAAGATCTTATAATCAGAGACTTCCCCTAGCGGAAAGAGTTGTTCGTTTTAGATTATGTTAATTTTAAAGAAACGATTTATATTCAAACCCCCTAAAATATACAAAACCGGGTAGCTAAGGAAGTCCCGAACTACCGACTCGATGAGTGAACGAATCATGATTTTAGCTTCCTTCCTTTCTCTATAAAGACAAAATGTTCTCACAATAAAAAAACAAAATCAACTAAGCTACGGAGTCGTTAACCCTTTTTATGCTTCACAGCTGACGTTACTGTACATAGTATACGAAGGTTTAATGTTCCACAAGTAGGCCTAACGATGGAATCAGGTGTAACAAGTGCATCGCACTCGCCGGGTTAATGCACTCGAGACTGGAATTTTCCTATAGCGTTTCGGGTGTCCTGTAAGTAATGATATTATTTGATCTAGATTGCTGTAACGTCTTATGTGACAAATTTGTAATTCTTTATGTGTAATAGCAGTTTAAAATAATTGCTGATGCTGATCTAGCTTAGCTATAGTTTGCCTCGGCATAAACAAAAACTATTTATTTTGGAAAGTCCACAATGTGTTTGCGCAAAAACTAAAGACCACCTGTTTGTCTAGACAAAAATGAAAGAAAGAATAAAAAAGTTCCATCGAGGAAAATTTTATTTCATTCAAAGATTTAAAAAATTTTGCTCCTATTACGAGTTGGCTTTAAAAAAGTATTTATAGGAACAGTGTGACGTTAGTGAGCTAGGATTTTATAAGGATTCTGTTTAGTAAGCCTATGTGACGAAACCCTAAAACTGACGTAATATATCTGGCGTCTTTGACGCAATCAGTTCCCGGATGATAAATAGATTACCACAGGTAAGACTTCTCTGCATAGCTCAGTTCTACCTCGTAAGTATACGAACGAACCATATTTTATAATGCAGCCAATAATGAAATACTTGCAAGAACTAATATCGAAGGCTGAACAAAGGCATTTTTTTTAGATTGCCAGGAAATCATAGTCTTGACACTTAGATCTAAAAATAAAAATAAACGTTTAAATATTAATTTAAAAACGTTTCCTGTTAGATGCAGTTATGACATGACATGTCATTATTATTATTGAGAATTTTATTCCTTTCACATTCTACTGCTGGACAAAAGCCTCGCACGAGGCCGTGGATGTAAAAAAAAATAACTGCTAGATGGATTTCTCTTGGGAAGACCAAAGCCTAAAAGCACTTAAGAAAAAGAGAGAACCTTCCTTTTGACACACATTGTTCACATTGTTCAAATCATGACATCTCTTCTATTTCTAAATGGCAGCTTCAAGATTTAATCTAAGTTCATCAGCAGTTAAAATGGTGGTACCCAAAAGCCATAACCAAGTAGGTAGGTAATAAAATTCTAAGCAATACAAATTTCTACCTAAATACGCCACTGTCCTCGCAATCAACTCTATCACGGACTCTTTAGCCTCCAAACATGCAAACCCATCATTTTCGCCGTGACACGTGTGACCTTGTTCCTCATACGGCTTGATCGATACTGTACCAAGAACGCTTATACGACGTAATTGCGCTTTTGCACTTATTACACTTGATTCATATTTTGCACAGCAACCTGTTGCTGGGTCTCCTAAAATTCGGATCAGCAGTTTTTTTTTTATTAATGGGTTGGTAACAGAGTCCAATGTCTCAGATTCTTAAATGGCTGTGGCGTTTAAGTTACGGTCGTAATTGTCAAAGCTCAGAGTTGGTAAGAGGAGTCGTGATCACACGTGTGGTGAAGAAGCTACTCTTTGTTCTGTTGATATATTCTAAAGTCTAGTTTAACACAACCCGCAGATAGGAGACAAAAGTGCCTTTTAAGATGGTAAAACTAAAAGGTTGACGGAAGCAGAGTTCAAAGTACTTAAAAATAATATAGCTTCACGATTATCTTTACCCAATTTGCGTTGACCTGCAACTTCTGTACTTGAAGTAACCTAAAGGTCGACAAGCGATGTCAGTAAGCCAATAAATGAATAAAATATTGATGTCCTTAAAAACTCACGACGGAAGACCTTGTCCGTGTAAGGGGGAAGGGAAGTCGGCTCTGGTCGATCGATTTATGTGCTTCTATACGGGTAAGGAATAATATTGCTAGATTTTATAAAATTTATTTCCTCTACGCTAAAGTACCTCTACTATTATTCAAGTTGAAAGAAGTGTTGTTTAAATCATCTTACTGTAGATGGTTAGATTTGGGTTTATTCAACGCTCCATGCGTCTGCACATCTGTCTCAATCATTAAAGTTTCAAGTGCCTGAAACAATGCGATGTGACGTATCCGCTACAAGTATGACATTTTTACCAGATGGTTTTTGATATGTACATTGTTTTCTTCGTTTAGTTCTTTATTTAAAACCTTAAGACAGATACCTCAATACAGCGTTACTATTATTGCATCAACATTGTATGAATACAAAATCATAGTATGTATTGAGAAACAATCCAGAGCAATGTTACCAAACAATGGCAATTGTTAAAAGAATCAACTATTTAAGACACGTGACTTTGTGCTCCATGAAGTTTAATATACAATGATTTAAAGATCACGACGAACGAATGTGACTGAAAGAAACGGTTGTAGTCACCACACGTGATTTTTTACGGCACGTTTGTATAACATTAATCAAAAAACATCGTTAAACCACGTACAACAGAACGTTGTACAGAAATCTTTTCTAAATATTGCGTCAATGCTGACGAACTTCGTAATATATTATGACCTATCGTGAAGAGATAGAATATTGCGATCACTCATAGCCGAGAATGTGACATTTTTATGATAGACCATCAGTGTGATACAACACAAACATAATTAGTCTGTGACGTATTTCGAAATTGTCAGGTGTAATGTTTTGGCTTGAGTAAGTCACTGTTATGTTGTACGCTGTTTTGTCATGGCAGTCTCATTATAGATAAAAAATATTTGTATTGCAATAGTCAGCTATCTATGTAGTTTACATATAGGCATCACAGGACAATCAATCTTTATTTAATTTTACTACATATAAACATATTTTGAACAAAAAAAAATTTACACAGATTAGCTTTGTAGACACAAAGTGTTTTCTTGGTAACAAAATTTGGCAAAACGAATAACAGAATGTTATACATATAGTTGTGAGAGCCGAGATTTCTAAAAAACCGTGAAGAACACTCATCATGTAATGGGTCATACTTTTACGAAACAGTGAAATCAGTCGCGCTTAGAAAGGAGAGATTATTATTATACTAGACTTATCTTCGATCATGCGAAACTAACTACTCACTTTGGTCTAGTTATACCAAGCACGATTTCAGAATGTAAGCTGATTTTATTCGTCAAATTGTGTAGTGCCTCAGTACCATAAGTGGATTTTTTTGTAAGGAAATGTCTTGCATCCAAAACTGATAGAAATAAATGGAAAAAGTTTGAGTCCTTAATTCAAACTCTTATTATTTATTTCAAATTAATAAATTACAGACACTTTTGAATCATGAATCTGTAGCTAGTTGGCCATTCCAAAACGTAGTAGGTATTATAGCGAAGAACGGGCAAGAAACTTCACGGACACTCTTTTAAAACAATATATTATGGTAACATAATGCTTGTACAGTCCTTTACGGAACAGACTTTATCTCATGATAAATTCGAGAAAGCATTTTCATGTCACTTGAACAACTTCCTTGACAAGAACATCTGTTATTCACACTAATCTTCATAATTATGTTAAGTTCGTGAGACCAAATCAATAACAGTTGTGACAATTCCGTCCGGTTCGGTAACTATAGTTGAGCAATACGTTCGAGACCAACTTTCACTGGTAAAGACCAAAGTTATTATGATCGTGTTCTGCGGAAGTACGATCCAGTTATAGAGAAAGCCAGCCCCAGAAACCAGTGTATTGCGTTTGTTGATCAGTTAAAAATATCTTGGAATTGTCCCCAATCTTGGGTAATGTAGCTACGATTTATCACAATTCTATACCAAGAGTTACGTATAATATGGCTAAATAATAATTCTTGACATTACATTCTGTCTTTGATCTTTCCTTAATAGCTAAGTTCAGGGTTTCTCGCAAATTTTAGCTAATTGATCGTTCATACACACAAAGAAAATAATAAGCTATATTAAAATACGTTCAGGCTCACAAAAGACTAACTGCCAATCATTTTTTGTTGCTATGCGGAGTTCCAATATGGTTTTACGACAAACCCGCCACCATAACCAACCAAGCGTGTAAAATGTGGACGTAAAAAACTATGTGAGAACATCGAGGATGCAATACCCATTTCGAGTTTGCAGTTCTTCTATTTTCTTAAGGAGGAACACAATAAAAACAAGTGAAGCTGGATCCACGGCGGGGAATGTGAGCCCTTTTCGCTTTAAATAGAATCGTTTCTTACTCATGGGTCTTTGTCATCGACTTGCAGCATTCGTGAGTGTACGTTCGTGATCGGAGTATTTTAGTAGTGAAATGATTAATAGAAAATTTTATAAAAATAACTATTTAATTTCGATAAGAAATTAGCATTACAATCTCTCATGTGAAAGAGAAGACTCACAGAATCTTTAAATTTTCTCTTGGTTAAACACCACTAGTTTGGAACCTAATCACAGTTTTTCAGATCACTACAAACTTAATTGCCTCCTAACCTCATCAGAACTCAACACAAAAACGTTATCAATTAATCATAAAAAGTTTCTCATGACCTTGAATAAAACCTACAATAAAGCGATGCAGTAACCGGTATCGTATAGTGCAAATAAATCAAGACTGTAGACTGTACCGGAGACGCCTTTGAGTCACCCTGTAGTCAGGCTTGACTAAGTCTTTCTATTAATATGATATTATAATGTATCAGTTTATCACACATTGATTCATTTCTGAAAGTCTTACTCATTTCTCTTTTAAAATGGTCTAAGGCCCATCGCCCACGACGCGGTTATTAACTAATTTGTGATTGGGTGCGCCATTGAAATACTAGTGCTGTTACATTTCATTTACTTATTGGGTTTGATCTTTGAGTTGCCTCGTGGAATAGTTGAAGTGACAGCTCACTTTACGCTCACTTTATCATGAGTGAGATTTTCTATAGAATCACCCGACTGAACCTTAACCAGTATATACAGTATTGTTTTAATAATACTTCCAGTGGGAAAGAGAGGGAGCTATACATCCTTTAAAGCTACGTCTCATTCTCATACTGAAGCAGTGGTCGGCTCCCAAGTTTAAAGTTACAATATTTAAAGATGTTACAAGCAAAATAAGAACGCTTAGTCATAGAAAGTAATTGCGAACAAAACCATTTGTCTTTCATGTTAGGTTAGCTCATGCACCAAAGTTTCCAATTGAGTCAATTCTCCAAATAGAAAAAACTAAGTGAGGGAAAATGCACTTAATGAGAGCATCGTAGGTACCTAATATTTGGAATGTAAACGTGTATTAAGAATAATTTAATTCACATTTTCCTTTCCCTGTTTACTTGTGTGATTCACTATGGGTTTATTGCTGATGGAGACATCAATGAAATATGCACATCAAGTTACATCAAGCTGGCAAATTTGCTCAATCGATTTTGAACTTAACTGTCTCCGTGTTAAGGTTTAAAATCATTAAGAAAATTTGACAGTTTGGTATAACTTGATGCACTGGCGACCGTACCTACAAGACGTCGTCGACAAGGTAAAACTGTTAGGTAAGTTAGTTTCGGGTAAATAACGAATATCAATAAATTTACTTTTGCAGTCAAACAAAAAACATTATATTTGGTCGTTTCCCTGGACGCGAATATCAACAAGCTTGCGACAAGGTCTTCATTATTCTTGAAGTCTACTGTCAAAATAAATGACAACTTTGTCCGTTACCAAGAAATTCACAGACCTACTTTACTAAATAAAGTAAGCGTACCATACTAATATCAACCTTATTCTTTTGCCTGTAATGTTCTTATACGTATAACCGAATGTGAGTAAGCGTTTCATTCGAAAATGAACATTAAAACTATTCGAATAATGTTTACATTCGTATGCGAGGATTACTATTCTTATACAGTCAAAGCGAGGTCGGTGAATTTTACCCTAAGTTGTGAGTTGTGTGAATGAAGAACTGTATTTCGATCACGTCAAAAGAATAATTTACGATTACAAAGTAGCCAATGTTTCCCAACTGAAAATGAACCTTCTTCTTTTGTTATAAAGTTGAAAAAGTATCAAGGATGTAGTAGCTTCTGTACATACTATGTACAGAGGCCAACACATCAAGTTACCACAATCTGTCAAATTTCTTTGATAGTATTTCAACTTTATTGCAAAGACTTAAGGTTCATTTTTAATTAAGAAAATTTGTCAGTACAGACGCCAGCACATCAAGCTATCCCTAATAGCTTGATGTGCTGGCGTCTGTACTCCGCATTTACCTTGTTACTGCATTGCACTATCGCGTTTTATGTTTCATTGTGGTGATATAAGAAGAAAACCTTCCATTACTAATAAACCCTACGGCATACTTGATTACCGTTTACACTGAATTGTATGCACTTCTTGCAGCAGTCTACCTACTGGGACCTATCTATTTATACCAGGAGTCCACAAACAAAAACAAATGGTTTTTTAATGACCAGCTACATTCTAAGAGAGTAGGTAGAACTAATTTGAAAAGTAACACGTAAAATAATAACTCCTACGAGGAAAACTGTTTATTAAATATATATTTTTATTCATCCTCAACAATACTATTAAATATGACGCTACAGAGGAAAATAGATAAATTAGGTATTGCGTTACTATATAATAAGTAGGTACAGACGCCAGCACATCAAGCTATCCCTAACTGTCAAATTTTCTCAATTAAAAATGAACCTTATGACTTAGCAATAAAGTTGAAATACTATCAAAGAAATTTGACAGATTGTGGTAACTTGGTGTGCTGGCCTCAGTCTGTACTAACATAGTCATACATTAGCATAATGTTGAAAAGTTGTTTAATGGGGCTTAGACGATTTCTGAGGTGTAGTGTGTACTAATAATTTTACTATCAAAACTATGACTAGTCAAGTATTTTCATTAGAACTACTATTGTGTACTATAGTTAGTCACGTGAGATGACCATACAGACTCACGCGACTGACGCCTGACTGCCGTAGTCGAGTGGCTATAGGCAGACGCTTATCTCTGATTTACTCATGTTTTCCTAGTACAATTACATAAGCGTACGTTTGTGTGGAAATCGGTTGCCATGGTACCAGGGGGGCATGTGATACGAAGGAATGAAAGATATGTACACCGTGAGGAAAGTTCTATGTTCAAAAAAGTAGTACCAAAGGAACAATATTCATGTATTATGTAAGATGGAGTTGAATACGAAGAAGACAGCTAAAAGAGATACATATGAAAGAAGAATGCGTGACGTATTGAGCTCAATTTAATTTTGGGCAAAAGAATGATGATATCTGTTTAAAATTATGCCTCTTGGAATACTACAAGAAGCGAGCTATCAATTCTGAGTCATAGAATGGCGTAACACAATAACAATACGTAAGTTTTAGAAATGCCAGATTGTATATTCATTTACTTTATGTAAAAAACTAAGTCTTAAAATAATAAAAATAATAATTATGAGCATATAAAAATGTTGGGGAAATAATAGGACATCAAAAAATTTGTCAGCATCGCTGTCAACAGCAAAAGTGCTCAAAACGTTGGCAGCATTGCCCAAAAAATAGGTTAGCCCCCCGATCACGCGAAGAGTCGAAGAACCGCTTAGCGATGTCGATGTCGAAAAACTAAGTGGGCACTCGAATTCCATGGCCCCAATGTTTCAATCCCAAACGGTTCCCAAATGTTTCAATCGAACGTAGTCCCAATGAGATTGGAAGTTACATATAACTAATAAATAATACCGACGTAAACGTTTGGCTCTGATTCACCAATACTACTGGTGGTTCTGTTTACTAACGATTCCGATAGATCTATTACATAGTATCATTGCATAATGTTATGGTCTAAGAACTTGTGAATAATCGCGGTTCGTGTTAGTAATACGGTTATGGAATGCTTTGCCAACTTGATAGTGTAAGCTCAATCTTTGTCCTTCTTCTTCTTCTTTGGCCTTAATCGACCAAATATTTGGTGTAGACCTCCTTTAATCCTCTTCACTTTCCCCTGTCCTGGGCAATTAGGGTCCAGTTGCTGCCATTTTTTGTTGATGTCATCCTTCCATCTCATGTGTGGACGCCCTCTAGGTCTTACCACTTTTCAACTTTCTCCATGTTTTTAAATATGATCTCTCCCTTTCAGCTTAAACATAGCTTTTATTTTTGTTCTTTACACTTGTTTTAGGATAATTATTGTATGTGTCTAAGGGATATGTTTGAAATAGTATAAATGTATTTATAAAGGTTTATTATTAAACTGTTGGAAACCACCGAACTTTTACGTAACCAAAGCGAAACGTCACACTGTAACATGCAAGCCTACCTTGCTCTGTAATTTATGAAATCCTAAAAATTCCAAAACATTGACGTCCGTTTTGCCACATAAATATTCAACGAGAACTAATGTCAGTTTGGCGTGACAACACCAATTGAAGTTCGTTCATTTTATGTCATAAATGTAATATGATATTATGTTCCTCTAAAGGTCGAGGTCAAAAGTTGAATGTCACATTGAATCAGCAATTTTCTAGCCACATATTGTTTACGTTCCCACTGACATTCACGAGAAAGCGAATTATAAACTTGGGACAGTCCTGAAGCCAGCTGGAAACCGACTTTAACACTTGTAGATAAAGATGTTTATAAGTTTGGCAGATTTGAAGGAAAACGTATTCGTTGTCAAAGAGTTTTAAATAATGAAAGTACTGGGTGTCAAATGAAGCGAAAGTGAGTTGTTTAATGTAGGTTAAGGCAGTTACTTATTCAGGGTGTACAGAACCCACATAAGCCTGATTGTGTTGATTGCATAAATACGACTCTGAACTCAAAACATTGACTCATGCACGTTGATTCATCACCCTTTTACCTTTTACCAAAGGTTTTGGCACGTGCTGTCAAACGTCAATATTTATCAAGAATTTTAAATCATCATTCCATATTATTCGTTCATCGTGTGGTACAGTTACCATACATATATCTTTGAACCGACTATAATGCTATGCCAGAGTAAAATGAATAAGACAATCACTAATCAACTCTAGTCAAATTCAAAACTAGGCTCTACTCTGCAAAATAATCAAAGCTTAGATAGAGACATTTAAAATGATTTTAAATTTAGTTAGTACCTAGTATATTGAGTTTGTTTCAATACGTAAACTTTGTACAAAGTTTTTATTATGACATGTGTGAGTTGAAAGTTATATTGTATTGTATATTTAAAGTTCAAGGAGATATTTAGATATTACTGATTTGATATTTATACGATATTGATTCATGCACGTTCACATTGATCACGTTTCGTGATTTTCAGCGGTGAGCGCCTCTGTAATGTAATTAAACCTTTAGTTTCAAAAGACATAGGAGCTCGTGGCTACGTACTAACAGCCGCACAGGTCGATCCACCTGTTAAAGCTACGCTTGCCGGGGTTGGCCGTAGATGGGTGACCATCTTTACATACCGAGACTGTTCCGTGACTCGGAAAGCACGTTAAGCCGTTGGTCCCGGCTGTTATTTGTGCATCTTTGACAGTCGTTACGGGTCGTCAGAAGCCCGAAAATCTGACAGCCAGTCTTACCAAGGGGTATCGTATTGCCCTGTTACTGGGTTGTGGAGGTCAGATAGGCAGTCGCTCCTGTAAAATACTGGTATTAAGCTGCATCCGGTTAGACTGGAAGCCGACCCCAACATAGTTGGGAAAAGGCTAGGCAGATGATGAGTTTCAAAAGACTGTCCTCGTATATTTTTAGAAATTGTACTTATCTAATTTCTACGTTTATACTTTCCATCCTCAATTAAAAAAATTGTTACCAGAGTATAATATTTAGTTACTTGGGGAAAAAATACGCAAAACGCTTGTTGTATGGCGGAAATACCTCAAATTAATTTTATTTAGAGTTAGGGAAAAACATATCAATACCTAACTACAAAGTTACAAACATAGCTGGGAGCTTAAATTAGATTTTTTGTCAACCTACCAATTTTGCATGGTACAGCAATGCATAGTAATTAATGGGTGTGGTAAAAAGTAGAGCAACGATGATAATGAAAATTAAATTATCTGTTTATCATTAAGCAATTAATCCAAGATGCAGTCGGTCCTAAAATTTAGATACCTGATAAGTAGAAAAATTACTAAGATTTTGGTCGTGTATTAAATATTTAACACTTAATAAGCTGCAAACGTGACTTCCTGAATAAAATAAAATGTATGCTTTTTATCTTCACGTGTAGAACGAACTAGTATTATCCAGTTACTATGAGATTTTTATCATTCACCGGGTTAAAAGTTATTAGAGTTAATGAGATTATTTCAATGTAAATCATATGAAAATGTAATGTTGTCTGCAGCTACGAATTTATGCGATCGTTTGCAAAACTTCGTGTTGGATTCGATAGCGAGGCAAAATATTATTGGGTTTTTTCAACAGGAATTTCCCAGTAGCAGGATTGCAATAGGCTCGCCCCCTATTACATGGGACTTAAAACATAACTGACGCAATATGGGTGTATTAAATGTAGGTACACCTCTGCCCATCCTTTCGGCGATCAACAAAGCGTGATGTTATGTTAAATGCCATAGTAACTCTATCTGGCTATTACGTTTTTATACCTCAACGGCTGAACGGATTTCAATGAAATTTGGCACACAGGTAAACCATAACCACTTGGGTTAGTAGGATACTTTTACCTACTTTTTTGTAGGATTTTTTCAGACAAACACGTGGGCGAATACGCGGTTAAAAGCCAGTGTGCCGTAAACTGTCAAAACATACTCTTTGTTATGTCTACTATAAAAATTACAAATACAAAAGTAGAAATTTTACACACACCCAAAATTGTGCCTTAACTGAAATATTCCTTGTTTATCCTGAACCGATTTCCTTATATCTAACGGAAATGTTATATTATTGTATATACGTCCATGCACGTAGACTATAGAACATTTCCATGCCGCCATCAATCATAATGGGATATTGACCCAGGAATCAATCGAAGAAAGTTTGATGACACTGTCAATCTCCGTCAATCAATAAGATTAGTTCAGTGATCGCGTCTTCATGAATAAACCGGTTACTAATGATTGGAAATTAATTGACGATTGCCAAAAGATTATTGTCAAATTAAAACTTCAGTAACACAAGACGACACCTGAATGTCTAAATGAAAGCACACTAATGGATTTTCAAAGCTCGGCCGAGAGCCGAGAGTTGAATATTCCATAGCGCAATAGTATTTAAGCGTTGCATTTAAGAGTTTGTTAGTGAAAACGGGTATTATCCAATTAGAACTAAAATGTAGTTTTTGTATCAACTCTTCCACTTAACTTATATGGAGTGCTTTCTACCGTTTTTTTTTCTAACCGATTTCTGTAAATGTAATTTTAGTTGCGCAACTGTTGCGGCACTTTCAAGCAATTAAGGTTACGCAAGAACACAAAGGAAACTACATAGTTCAGTCACGAAATACACACATCAAAAGTGTCTAGGGATCAACATATATTTTTGCAATAACTTTTCTCTTGATTGATATTAATTTAAATTTTCTTTAAGGATTCATCAAATAAAGTGTTTTCGTTTGTCACAGTAACGATAAACCAAGTCACCTTTGCATTAATAAAGAAATTTGCCATTTTCCTAATAAAGGGATTTTTGACATTTGAACCACTAACATTAAAGTTCGAAAAAAAGACTGAAATAACAGTTTTCTTTAAAATTTTATTGGGTAACTTAAACAATTAATAATCCGTGTTTCTACCGCGAACACTAACAACACAAGAACATCGGTTTGGCATACTCAAAATGAGTTCATCCAAATCACGCTGTGGAATGGCCGCCCATGTTCGTTGCAACAACAAAAAAAGGTCTTCTTGCAACTGGATACCCTCCATATTCGGCAGAGCTCTTCTCTGTAGCATATCCCATGCATGCTCAATCGGGTTCAAGTCTGGCGACTGAGCAGGCCAGGGCAGGACATTGATGTTAGCTGCGGCGAGAGTCTGTCTTACAACTCTTGCGGTGTGCGGTCGTGCATTATCATGCATTAACTGAAATAAGGGACCGATTTGCACTTGTAGAGGAACGAATGAAGTGAACCTTCATTCCCGAAGACCGCTACGGGTACCACCTATAGCAATGCACAATCGTAGGATTCGATATCAATGGGCTCTTGAACACAGAAATTGGGCAGAAGAACAATGGCGTTTCGTGTGCTTTTCTGATGAGTCTCGTTTTGGTATGAGACCGGATACAAGACGTATACGACACTGGAGAACCCCTGGACGCCAACAGCGATTAAAATCCTGCCAGGAAGTCCATCCTTATAGTGGTGGAACCATCATGGTATGGGCGGGTATTTGGATCGGCGGAAGAACTGAGTTGATTTGGATCAGAGGCAACCTCAACGCTCAAATTTATGCTGAGACGATTGTATCTGACGTCATCGTTCCTCTACAAGTGCAAATCGGTCCCTTATTTCAGTTAATGCATGATAATGCACGACCGCACACCGCAAGAGTTGTAAGACAGACTCTCGCCGCAGCTAACATCAATGTCCTGCCCTGGCCTGCTCAGTCGCCAGACTTGAACCCGATTGAGCATGCATGGGATATGCTACAGAGAAGAGCTCTGCCGAATATGGAGGGTATCCAGTTGCAAGAAGACCTTTTTTTGTTGTTGCAACGAACATGGGCGGCCATTCCACAGCGTGATTTGGATGAACTCATTTTGAGTATGCCAAACCGATGTTCTTGTGTTGTTAGTGTTCGCGGTAGAAACACGGATTATTAATTGTTTAAGTTACCCAATAAAATTTTAAAGAAAACTGTTATTTCAGTCTTTTTTTCGAACTTTAATGTTAGTGGTTCAAATGTCAAAAATCCCTTTATTAGGAAAATGGCAAATTTCTTTATTAATGCAAAGGTGACTTGGTTTATCGTTACTGTGACAAACGAAAACACTTTATTTGATGAATCCTTAAAGAAAATTTAAATTAATATCAATCAAGAGAAAAGTTATTGCAAAAATATATGTTGATCCCTAGACACTTTTGATGTGTGTAGTTGCGTAATTTGAATTTTCATTGTATTATTTTCATTTACTAAAAATATATATATTATAATATTGATTTTGTTTTTTAACATTAAAAATGTGAAATACGTCTTATATATTTAAAATTATTTTAACTTGAAAATGACTTGCGGGTTCTGATTTCGTGACTTGTGATCAAAGTTTACTTCGACTTTTCCTGTACTTTGTTTAAATTGATAAGCAACTTCAGTCCGTAACATGATCGTTGTAAAGTTCAAATTTCACTATACCCTGTCTCATTGTACGAAGCTTCCGCCTGCAACTGTGAAGATGATCTTAAGAATTGAGGTCACTGAATTTGTTCAAGAAACATCTGTTAAAAGAATATTTAAAGACTTTTAGAGAGAGCTGGCTTAGTTATGCCTCGAAGCAGTAATTTCACACAGATTTAGATAATCTGACCGAAAAATGGTAAAAGTTTCATTTTTCTGACATACTTTCTGAAAAGATTTACTTACCAAAATTAAATTCACCAAACAAAGAAAAATAAATGTACCTAACCAAATCCTCTTTCATCCTTAGACCAATACAAAAAAACAATTAGAACGCTGATTGAGTACATCACACCTTGTATCTAACTACCGCAAATTATTTTGAAGTAATCCGGCAATGTAAACATGACTGGTTAGCCATACACTGTGATTCACCTCAGACGACCCAGTTAGCCACATGGGGTAATGAGTTGGTCTACTAAAAATATACGCTGATTTTTCAGTAAAGAGTATCAAATTATGCTTCAGTTTTTAGTCATTTTGGTGACGCATTGCAAGGTAGTGGTTGATTCAGATGATTTACACCATACTATTACGTACGGTCGCCAGTGTATCAAGTTATACCAAACTGCCAAATTTCTCCAACTGACTTTAAACCTTAAAACGTTGATGGTCAAGTACAAAATCGATTGAGAAAATTTGACAGTTTGTTGTAACGTAAGCTTAGTTTTGGGAAAACTTCAGAGCATCCATTTGGTTTTGAGAAAATCCCTGTTTCGTGGGCACGCTTTGTTTTAAGTATGGGAAACTATCAAATTACTTCTCGCGCTCTGGGTTGAGCGGAAGGGAGTGTCAGACTCTTACTTAGTAAAACCCATCCATGTTCCTTTTTTAGCCCTTTGTGTTCCGGAGCAGCGGTAACCCTTTTGTACAATCCCGCTGCATTCGTGAACACGCTTGAGTTCACATTGAGATGCTAATTAGACAATGACATACAAAGTTATAAAATGTGGGATTATATATTTGTAGGATAAAAATATGAGCTCTGTAAGTTTGTTATTTTCATGAATCAGGTTTTTATTACGTTTGAAAACTTCTTAATTTTTTAAATAATAATTGGGGTTCATTTATTCGTATTGTTACGACAAAATCGTTATCGTAAGTTGAACGTTTCAAATTTCAATTGAACTCAAAACCGACTTGAAAGTCACAATTTTATTGCTGAGTTTTACAACGATTTCTTTTATTATTTTAATATTATCTTTAATGCATGCGCAGTCGGAGTCACATTACAATTGTTCTTAACTATGTCACGTTGCAATTAATGCTTTTTGTTCTTTGTAATCAGCGCGTGACTTATCCTGACAATTCTGTCTATTCTTAAGTTGTACCTTTTCCTTATAAGGAGGTTGCTATATTAGCATTTATTCTTTGAAATATTATATTCTTGGTACAAAGAATATTTTCACCATTGAGTACTTAATTCTTTGAATTCATATCTGCTGAGTGGCTCTTTAGTGGTACTCGTAAACCATGACAAATGTATGTTGCAAGTACTTGTAATGTTCTCTTATGTCTCTTTTGCTCTCTATATCTCTCTCTTTCTCTATATGTATTGATTTTTTAATTTGAGGGGGACGTAAATTGGGGCAGAGTTTCCATAATGCTGTTTGAGTTCTAAGGCGTAGTATGTACAGGCATATCTAGCTATCCCAAACTGTCAAATTTACTTAATTGAAAATGAACCTTATACTTTTATAATAAAGTTGAAAATCTATCAAAGAAAATTGTCAGATTGGAGTACCTGTACTTGTACTTACTGCCTCTTATGAAAGCATCTTTTTATAGACGAAATGATTTCAACCCATCACTCTTCATCAGACTATAAACTAGATTACGCTTGCCTATCAAGATAAGTGTTTGGCACAAATTGCGAAATATTAAGTCATTCTATAAACATTCTGATGGTTGATGTATTCTATGATGTTACGAGACTAACCGAAGGCGTTTGTAAATCTATTTTTCACCAAGCTATAGTTACCTAATGAGTAACTACCTTGTTAGTTTAGCAAACATTACATCGTGTAGATGCAGACTGATTATAGCAAACAGTAAAACTGCATTGATATATCTTTCCGCCGTTCATTAAATGAGTCTTCACGCCAAGTACTAAAGTACAAAGAGCAGAGAATCTATTCATCCATGCAACTAGATAAATGTCTGTTTGTAATGACAAAATAACAGCTTTTTACAAAATGCATAGGAACATAATTATAATAAAAAAGCTATTTTTTATATTTTTGTCTGTCTGCTTATTCCTGCTTGTCACCCAAACGGATGGACCAATTTTGACGGGAATTTCACTGACGCATAGCTGATGTTATAAGAAGTGTAACTTACGTGTAACAAGGGCGAATTGCGGGCAGCGGCTTTACAAAGTGAAATTGAATTCACGGGCAATATTTTAAGGAGACATTGTACTCATCATTATGAATAACTTTTACTATGAGAACAAATCTGAAATCGCAAATTGCCCATGAATTCCAATTCACCATGTAGGCATAGAATGTACTCAAGGGTATTGTTATCATTGGCTATCAAAGCAAGTATCAGTTTGACAGTAGATACATAACAATAGATGTCGGTTTCATGAGATAGTGAACTAAATTCACTTAGATCTACGTCATGTCAATCAATCTTCTGACTTCATCGGCCGGTTGTTTTATACTTTCATTTACCTTCAGAGCTGACAACTATAATACTAATAAGATAACTTATACAAGGTCCAAATAAAATGTAATGTATTATGTATGTTAATCTATATAACGTCTTGATTACGTCATAATGAACGTTGTCCGACACATAAGACGTTAAATTCCCACACGTACACTTTTTTATAGCATTTTTATACCTCATACTGAAGGTTCTATGTTATCAATGAGCTTTACGCCGAATTTTCAAATTATCATAAACCGAATTTTGTGGGGTTTATGATATGACTGCAATTCTAAATTTGAAATTTAATTAACGTTACTCTCATTCTGTAGCAGCCGGGTAAAATGAGAACCCCTTATTATACTTATTGTAGACTAGCTTCTGCCAGCGGCTTCGCCCGCGTTTATGTAGGGAATTATCCCACAAGAACCGTAATATTAGCTTATGTGCTATTCCAGGACTATTGCCTATCCCTATGCCAAATTGTATTAAGATACGTTCAGCCGTTTAAACGTGAATAAGCAAACATACACACTCACAAACTTTCACCTTTATAATATTAGTGTGATAAAGTACGAGTCTCATTAAGGCCAGATTATAAACAAATAATATTTATCATAATCGTGATAGCTTACTTTACTTAAAACATACTTCAAAATTTAGGTCTCGCGTCACTAACAAACCCAATTCAGGAGCTATTTCAGTGCAAACGCCCACATCCCATCTGGTAGGGTTATCCTAGCTTTTTGTCTGGAAATGTAGATAAAATTACCCTCCACTTTAAGTCAATTAATTAATGTTGGCACATTGGAACTTTTGTCGGAATTCATGTCGAAATTGGTAACTTTAGGTCTATTAATTGTTATGCTCTTTCCATAAAGTGGTTAAGGGCCAAATGAAACCTACTTGATGGATGTCAAGTTCAGCGAAGTATTGGGGCCAGACGGTTCTGCAATCACGCGAGTTAGTCATGGCAGCTGTTATGAAAGACTGCGTTGAGCTCCCACACAAACCGTTTTGGCATATAATTTTTGGTAGCCACAAACTAGTTTTGTTTGCGGAAATAATTAAACATTTAAATTATGGTTTTGTTCTGTATTTGAATTAAAAATATACGTTTGTAAACGCATCTTGATTTTGTAAACGAAATCATGGATACAATAAAAAAAACTCAGTAAAAAAAGTTGTATGATTTTTTCTCGATTTTTCTCTATAAAATATATAATATTTCATAAATAAATCGGTTAACAACCATTGTGAGTAACAAATTAATAAAAGACAATGGCGAAGCAAGTCGAATTGATCACGAACAAATCACATGCTTAATAGCCAGCCTTTGTCTGATAAAAACTTGAATATACAGCCTGTTTAACCTCTAAACACACCTTAATGAATGTCAGTGACATTTAGAAAATATTTAAAGACCGTTCTTGAACTGTTAAAGCTCAAGTTGGCTAATATTAGAACCACTGACATTGTTTGGTTACAAAACCATTCTCTTACTGGACTTCCTGATTGCCAAAAATATTTCTAACACCAAATATTATATTTTGTGAGATATAGGTACTTCCTAGTTGATCGATAAATCATTTATTTAAATGTACCAGATTGTCATCTCACGCAGTTTGCAATAGCCAAACTTGTTTCTTCTTCGTAGGCGTCTAAGTCATTTGTACTGAAACTATTGCAATTTACTTATATTTAACTTACTTGTAGAAGGTATGCGTTGAAGAACTTTAACCTAGCTTTGATCCTAATCACCATGTTCGATGATTCCATACATACAACCATCAGTTCTTGCTTATTAACAATTCCAAACCCATCATTAAGAGTGCTACATAGAGCGGGAAGGCACAGCTGTGAAATAGCTAACCTAAGTGTGCCAAGGCGAAACCTCACTGTCGCCTACTCGACAGTACTTAAATGCATGTAATTACATGACAATTTTACTTGGAAACTGATAGTTTGCGGAATTGTACATAAGTGTTTAAAGTTGGAACTATTAATAGATAGGTTTTTGTTTCAAGATGCCAGCCATGATAATTGTGATGAAGCTATGCAACAAATAACAAAGCTTCATCAAATGTCGTTTAGCGGTATAAGGTTTACAGTTTAACCTTTGACTCAAAACATAGGACTCAGATTGATAACATTCAGCAAAAATACGTCACTACTGTATGTAGGTAAGTACAATTAACGGAACATCGCAATTAATTTGACCTTTATATTAATAAATTCAATTAATTCTTCGTGTAAATTCTAGTGAATTATAAATTAAATAATTGACAATAATGGAGTAAATACATTTTCCTGCGTAGTTCCATTGAATTTCAAGATGTAATTCTGAAATATCATACGTACTTACAGTACCTACGTTATATTAAAAACATTTTGCGTCGTACGTTGAGGATGGGTGATCATCGCGTCACATGAACAGGCCACTCTTGTGGAACTGATGGCACTGTTATTAATTTCGAGGATAATATCTACGCCACTTTATCACCATTCGATAAAAAAAATATCAAGGTTTTGTTTAAAATTGTTTCAAAGAAATGAGTTTTTTTTGCAAACAAGGGAAAAATTGTCGCAATCGTCAATTTGCCGAATTGTTTGTAAATATCTTTAGAATAATAAAGTAGCTTTTTATGACCCAGAAAAGGTGCTTTAGGTCGTTTTAAATTCAACAGAAGACATCCATAATGCAGAGCTGATTCATCATTTATCCGATGTTGCAAAGCTTTTTATTCATCACAAGGCTTACACGATTAGTCAAGTGGAAAGTGGTCTTTATTTAGGAACAAGACGAAGATAATAGCAACAATGGCAGCAGCTGTTATCAACAAACTCCATGATATAAGACCTGAATCATCGAGGATCTAAAGATTATTCCGTGAATCAGAAATTATACAATAAGCAGACTATCACTTTTCATAAGTATTGCACAAGTACAATAAGATATCTTGAAATGCAGTAATACATTTACTGCCGCGTGACAAATGATGACTCCATATTATTATTTAATAAAATTCCCCAACCTTATCTAAATTAACTACCTTTAAAACACTTTTCCAACTGTGCTTGGACAGAGACAATGGAGTAACTATCGAGGGTCCTCGAACCCTTTTGAAATACTATTTACAGTATATAATCTACTTGATCTGTTATCTCGTCTATTTATACATTAATTCTCGTCATTATTTGTTATAGTACTATCTTCGTAGATATGAGCTAGACAATGATAACAACTTGGACAATGCGGGGATGTTTGTAAACAAAGGTGTATATAGTCTCATTAGGATTAAACGAACTTTCGGTATAGTTTTGTTAAGAGTGCAATTTCTTGCAGTCATACCATTGAACTAGAGAGTAGCAAGTACCACACTTAAACTAACGGTAGCAAAATTTGCTTATCGCTGATGTGTTATGTGATAATATGTTATTTGTTTAGGTAAGAATGATAACTCCAGTAAACTCTCTAACAATCAGAATTTAGGACAAGGCTTAGCCATACAAAAGTGTAAATCTGCCTAGCCTTTTCCCAACTATGTTTGGGTCGGCTTCCAGTCTAACCGAATGCAGCTGAATGCCATTATTTTACATGGAGCGACTGCTTATCTGACCTCTACAACCAAGTCAGTAGCTGGGCATTACGATACTCCTTGGTGAGACTTGGTAGCCATACAAAAGTAGATATGGGAAATCGGAACCATGTCTTTTGATCTCTACACTGAAACTTGCTATGCTTTTCTATGGATCATGCACGTGATTCCACATGTGAGTTCCCGCACGTTTTACTACATAAATGTTCCAGTTTTTTATTTATTTTGATGTTTAACCAGCGAATCAATGTTTACGTGCAATATAAACAGGCATAAATTGATGGATTTCTAGGTGGCCTGTAGATGGATGAGTTACTTGCGTTTAAATCAAGGTGAAGAACGGGTTTCCTATATTTATATTTCGTATAATTATCTGAACTGTTTCTCATTTTGCTTGTGGCCTGAAAATCTTAATCTCGGTTTGGATTTGGATTATGTAGCTTAAGTAGTATTATAAGCATAATCATTCTATATGTATGTATATGTATCCACTGCTAGATTAGATAGCTCACTCTATCTCAACAGCATGGGGCTTTCCATGCTGTTGAGATAGAGTGAGCTATAATCCACACAAAGACTATCCAAAAGAAAATTATGACCATTTTGACGATCCATATTTCGGAACATGTTTTGAAAATGGACTGGTAACTACCAAGTGAAATTTCTTTCTAAAATAATTTCATTGTAAGAATGAGAAAGACAACTCGAATACAATAGGTATTTACTGAAACAAAATTAAACATTCAGAAACCAACTCGATACATCCACAGTGTTTTCGTTCATATTATAAACCAGGTTTTTAATTGGGAAGTTTTCTCTAAGAATTATTCAGCATACTCAGCGTTTGTATCAGGAATTACGTATGTCTATACTTCAGTTGTTAAATGCAACTGAAATCCAGAAAATTTTCCTTCATTTGCTTGCGTGTTCTTGCTTCCACAATGACACTACGTACCTAGTAATAATTACGATTTAAGTTGTATTTAAATTTAAATTCTTGTGAACACTGATTTCCGTGAGTCACTGAAATGTATTGTAGTATATTATAATAATATTATGCCTATTTATATGGAGATATAATGACGCACGTGCTAAGAAAAAACTAGTAACAATAACGAATATAATACATTACCTATGTTCATATGTTCATAAGATACGTCTTTACCTACGTAAAGAATGAAGTAGCTATTCATCTATCTTTATCTACTATAGGTATTAATTTATATATGTATTGTGAAATCATCTCTCGGTACAGTCCGCGAGGTATAAGCTGAGCTTTGCATTAGTGTGAGTGAGAGGAGCGCGGCGAGACAGAATGGCGCCGCGCCTCAGGCCGGTTACCCAAAATCAGTTTAAACCACCGGGCGAAAATGGCGCCGCGCCTAAGGCCGGTTATCACACCTACACTATCCATGTACACTCACACAAATGCAAAGCTCAGCTTATACCTCGCGGACTGTACTTACCTGGAAAATACGTGTATGAGTCACGACGTTCAGCTTACCCCTTCACTCATTTACATACAGATATATAAGTCATATTATGAAGGTACCTTGATATTACGAATGACGATGTATATAATTTCAACATTTTCCATTGCATTTTCTAAAGGCACTTTCCATGACGACCATAAACGTCTTATCGAGGAAGTATTTTATGTTTCGCAGAACTAAATAATGTATGGGAAAGATGTAATCTAAGGTCATTGACACGAATCAATGCCATGTGTATCACAACACGGAACATCTGCGGTATGAGTTTCCTATTTGTAAAGAAAATAGATTTTTCATCGTTTATTATTAGTTGAGTTTAGATAATATTATAGCCCTCACCTACATAAGACTCCCACAAGTAGAAATAAGGTCAACTATTCCTATATTTAACACTACTTGGGAGATCGAGATACTTCTATAAGATGGCCAAAATCATCAAACCTAATCCTCTTAGTCACAAAGGGGGTACTGTTTTTTATGGAAATGGCATCACGGAGGCCAACCTAGGAAGTTGTCGGCCCAGCCGGGGATTGCGGAAGCATCATGGTGCCCGCAAGCCCCTTCCCAGGCGTGAGAGGGAACACTCGGTGTGGTTTTTAGTCAGTAAGAATCTAGCGCTTCCCCCAAGGCGGAGGACATCTAGGAGGGTTTTCCACCCGGTTAAAAAAAAAAGAGGTTGTCGGCTGCCTAACTGGATTTCCCTATAGGTGCTTAAGACCAGGATTGGGTACTCGTCGGGAAAACCAGTAAACAAGCTGTTTATTTATTTATTTATTTATTTTCGGAAGGCTTACAGACTAATAACAAGCTAATCACAATTATGTATAACTATGTTGCTAATTACAAGCCCTCACAAATAAAATACACGCAAAGATATATAATATATTTAACAAGTGATATGATATCTAAGAAACATTGAGTATAGTTCCCTGGTGGGCAACCATGAGGTTCCAAAGCCATTCATTTTATGATGTAAAAGAGAGACAAAGCTATACAGAGCGTATAGCACTATCTCTCTCTCACGCCAGCATTATTAATCTTGACACAATATCATGGTTACCCGTAAGTTGTTTAATGTAAGTTGATTGCCACAAACAAACAATTAGCTAATAATAACAGCTCATGTAGGTGCATCCTGTACAAAAAATGGTTCAGCTAATACTTTCCTTAGCGCGCTTACCTTGGTGCAGAAAAGATCTGTTGATCATATTAAGTACGTTGATTTTACCGAGAAAAACGTAACGGTACCGGCTACATACCCACTTATAATCGATTACGACTTATGTAGGTGCGTATCGCCTGATCTATGACCTGGATCTACTGGTTTAATATGACGCTGATACTGATCGGAATTCCGTTTTACTTTTGTGTTTAGGGGCATTACGAAAGAACAATAAGTATTCTATGTGCTTCAATGAAAAAATTAGACGCACCGCATTTAGATCGTCTAGGTTTATTTAATAATTGTATGCCTGATTACTTGTTTGATTTATAGATACATCACAACAAATATACTACGTATAATTACAGTTAGCATGTTACTGTCCCACTGGTGGGATACTGGTCGACTCACTGCGAGAGGAAGTGGGCTATAAATACCACCTACCACGCGGTCCCGCTGTAGATTGGTAAATGTCCCATATCTTCGATTGTTTGGTTCTAGGACTTGCCGGTTTCCTCACGATGTTTTCTTTTATCGTATTGAGAGCGGTGGTGATGATATTATTTAAACAAAGTAAACCGCCTACCTGGGTTCAAACCCACGATCTACAACTCGTAAATCAAGGCAAAACTACGTAAAGGTACTAACTTAAACTTCAACATATTTTACGATATGCAATGCAAACCTCCTTTCTTGTTTTTTTTTTTATAACACAACTTGTTTTAATTCTATGAACTACAGAAAAACTTACTCAAGAAATCTTTACGACTATTGGTTGGTATGAATGGCCAGTATAGAATGCTCTCGAACATTCAATAAATTTCAGTAGTAGTTACTATTTTATATAGGCACTATGCCCATATAAGATAGTAACAGCTGATAGCAAATTTACCAACTAAACTGAACGCGAACGACGAACGAAATTATGATTCTGTCAGCTCTTAAACGTGGTTTATACCACGTTTAAGAGCTGACAGAATCTTAATTTTCTGCAGACATTGACAGTTTTTGAGCCCGGTTTAAACGTCTGATCGAGTTCAGGTTTCGTTGGCGAAATTGGCACGGAGAAAAACGTTCTTTAATAACATATACATGCTTACCTACGTGCATTAGTGCAAAGGATATCTGTACATTTATTTCTCAAGCATTTTCTCATTTCCTTGCAACTTACATAAACCGATAAACGAAGGTTTGTTAGTACTGTTTTTAAAACACGTGCCGTTGTACGTGTTTCGTAGTTATTTGCTATTGTTACCGTCACGCCTTTGAATCAATAAGGTGTAAGAAGAAGTGTACTATAATAGTACGCCAACGATTTGTTTTTATGACCATTCTGATGGTAAACTAGGTAAGCGTGTATGGGTCAAAACACTGAAGAAGCTGTTCCCTACATTTCGACGAGTCACGTGACCAAAAATGTTCAACAGCTGATTTTCTTTTTGCGATTTCGGTCCTGTGGTAAATATTGTTCAGTTTGGTGGTGTGTAGCATATGCTTTTGTATGTATATACCCTTTCGGTTAGACTCAGTATATAACATACTAAGAAATATCATTATACGTGTCTGTTCCCAAGGGGCCAAAGGTCCGACCTACACTAACGTTGGATTGCAATAAAAAACTTAAACAATCACTCGGTAATCCCAGACGCTGGACTCATATAATACATTTGCCTACACCGTTAAGATATGAGTTAATTACTGAAACCCAACTCACACGGCACACAGCGAAGCAATCAAAGCGACACACATTGGTACAATCAACCACACATCAATGTTAACAATACGGCTCGGTCACCGCCTTTACTTGGTTGCCAGTAGCAGGTTTTTGCAGCACAAGTGTATCCGTTTGACCGTACGTAGCCGCACGCGTCTCAAGTGTGATATGAAACGACACGTGATGCCTATATGTGTCCACAGAGTAATTGCACAGACGGCTCGCAGCGTACAAGTTGAGAAAAACAAATTAATTTGTCTCGTAAATTATGTAGTTACATCAAATTGTTAGTTTTAACTGCCTGATTAATATTTTGTTGTAATAGGTGTTTGTCGTTATAATAATTAGGTATGTGGCTCAGATACAAATGGATCCAAGTCGATTGGCTAATCTCAATGTTTCAAATAAACACGATTACTTAATTCCACTGTTACTTTTAACTGGACATAAATCCAATATCATTCAGTACAAGTACAAGTAAATGACATAACGATTACTTTGGAAGGCGCAGTCACGTAATTGGAGCGTATTGCCAGTTTAAGTGATCGAGTCTTGCAACCGACACAAAGGTATTCAAATACTCAGAATTGCGTTAAACCAATTCGCAGTGTATTGTTTTAGAACTAGGTCAATCTGACCCCGGCGAAACGGATTTAAAGGGATAGGTATTTTATAATAGCTATCGCGAACATAGTTTAGTAGTACAGCGCATTTGTTAGGTCGATAACGCCTTATCGGTCTCTGAAATATAAAACAATAAAGGTAAATCATGAGAAATTAGATTCGTATCTCGAAATAGCTGGGAATTCCATTATTTGAAAACCCAGTATAAATATTAAGCCAAGATATTTAAATTTACTACTGTCTATAATGTTAATGAATCGTTTGAATTCCCATTTTGCTTACAAAAGGTGGATTTAAACAAGTCGCGTAGGCATTAATACTGCATGGAATTCTGTTCGTTTAATGTAATAATTATCTTTGTTCTTCTTTGACATACGTAGGTGGTCGGAGTTACACACACACGCATGGATTTTATAATAACTTAAGAAGTGTGTGACTTACTCGTGTATATTTCAACTGAAACTAAACGTCAACTTTTACTATTACCTTAGCGTTTATAGCTTGTTTTTAAAACAGCGGAAATTAAATCGGAGGCGGCGTGGGATTTTATACTAGATTGGGAGATCGTTTGTCGTTTACTCTTGATACGATCTTCATGTGAAAGACAATACGAAGTGATCAACTTCCGATGGGAAAGTTAAATTCCCATTTGGATTTTAATAACAATACTCTACACAGAAAATTTACTCTTTTTAGAAGTTCACAAGATAGAAAATAGTTATGTACAGAGGCCAGCACATCAAGTTACCACAATCTGTCAAATTTCTTTGATAGTATTTCAACTTTATTGCAAAGATATAAGGTTCATATTTAATTGAGAAAATTTGACAGTTAGGGATAGCTTGATGTGCTGGCGTCTGTACTAATAAAATTATTTTACTACTAGCTTCTGCCCGCGACTTCGTACGCGGACCCTGTCGCTTATGCCAGCGACAACGGGGTCGCCATTTATGTTATTTTTTATCATTTTTCCCATTTAAATCTTTTATCACACTGAGCTTTAGTTTTATTTCATTCCAACAACCACCAAAACATACAGTCCATTTGTCATCGTTTTCATTTTGGTAACCGCATTATTATATTCCCCACTTGTCTCTAGAGACCTAGAAGTCAATGCGTAGATACGGTTGGAACTCAAGCACAATTCTCTATCCGTGAACGTCTCCGACTCGCGAGACAATACATGACGTTTACGATCAGCGGTCAGTCGCACATCACGTGCCCCACTTGTCTCTAGAGACCTAGAAGTCGATGCGTAGATACGCTTGGAACTCAAGCGTAATTCTCTTTCCGTGAACGTCTCTGACTCGCGAGACAATACATGACGTTCACGATCAGCGGTCAGTCGCGCATCATATTCTTCACTGGTCTCTAGAGACCTAATGAATACGCTGAGAACGCAGGCATGCTTCGCGACCCGAAGAGGTTTCCACGCAGCGAGTTGCAGCCTAATGTTCTCGAACAGCATCAAGTCTCTCCTGACGCTCTTCGGTAGATTCTTGGGATCTTATGATCCTCAATCTTTTAGCTCTCTTGGAACATTGGGAAAGATTTGACCTCTTTCTAGGCATGGTCATAGTTTTATAGTGAAGATACCTGATCAATAAAAATCTAAATTAAAATGACTGCTCCCCTGCGTTACCGGGTTGGCTACCGTGTCATGAAGATAAATGGAAAAGGAAATTAAACACTCAAACAACATAAGCCCGAAGGCATATTCATACGATAAAATAAAAAAATAAAAAGGAGTTTTGGCCAGTAGAGTCAAATTTTCCTTCAACGCGTGCAGGTACTCCCAGTTTATGTTATTTTATAATTACACAGTAAAATTAGTGATAGCTTTGATTTCCACATCAGATGTTTCTGATCTTCGATTTTTATAAGTCAACAGGAAATGCCCATCAGATTGAACAACAAAGACGTCAAAGACGTCATTCCTATGTGCTATGTTGTAGCTAGGCTCTTGGAGTTCCACAACAGGTGTTCCAGATCTTCGATTTTTATAAGTCAACAGAGAGTGCTCATCAGATTGAACAACTTGTGCTTAGACGTTATTCCTATATGTGTTATGGTGTAGCTAGGCTCTTTGAGTTCCACAAAAGGTGTTCCAGATCTTCAATTTTTATACGTCAACAGAGAGTGCTCATCAGGCTGAACAACTTTCGCTAAGACGTCATTCTTATATGTGTTATGGTGTAGCTAGGCTCTTGGAGTTCCACAACAGGTGTTCCAGATCTTCGATTTTTATAAGTCAACAGGAAATGCCCATCAGACCGAACAACTTTTGCTTAGACGTCATTCCTATATATGTTATAGTGTAGCTAGGCTCTTGGAGTTCCACAACAGGTGTTCCAGATCTTCGATTTTTATAAGTCAACAGAGAGTTCTTATCAGATTGAACAACTTGTGCTAAGACGTTATTCCTATATGTGTTATGGTGTAGCTAGGCTCTTGGAGTTCCACAACAGGTGTTCCAGATGTTCAATTTTTATACGTCAACAGAGAGTGCTCATCAGGCTGAACAACTTTTGCTTAGACGTCATTCTTATATGTGTTATGGTGTAGCTAGGCTCTTGGAGTTCCACAACAGGTGTTCCAGATCTTCAATTTTTATACGTCAACAGAGAGTGCTCATCAGGCTGAACCACTTTCGCTAAGACGTCATTCCTATATGTTTTATGGTGTAGCTAGGCTCTTGGAGTACCACAACAGGTGTTCCAGATCTTCGATTTTTATAAGTCAACAGGAAATGCCTATCAGACCGAACAACTTTTGCTAAGACGTCATTCCTATATATGTTATAGTGTAGCTAGGCTCTTGGAGTTCCAAAACAGGTGTTCCAGATCTTCAATTTTTATACGTCAACAGAGAGTGCTCATCAGGCTGAACAACTTTTGCTAAGACGTATTCCTATATATGTTACAGTGTAGCTGGGCACTTGGAGTTCCACATCAGGTGTTCCAGATCTTCAAATTTATTCTCTCAGCAGAAAATGCTAATCACGTGGAACAATTTTTACTATGGTATCATTTTTGTATCTCTTATAGTTTAGCTGATCTGTTGCGGTTCTGCATCAGGTGTTCAAGTTTCCAAGATAAATTATAGCCTATATGTTGCCCAGACTTAATACCTATACAACAAAAAAAAAATCATTCCAATCCGTCCAGCAGTTCCGAAGATTAGCGTGTACAAACAAACAGACAAACAGACAAACAGACAAACAGACAAACAGACAAACAGACATACAGACAAACAGACAACATTTTTTTTTTGGATTCGTGCTCTATTACTGTTTCTAAACCCCCCTCAATTATTATTTTTTTAATATATTCAATGTACAGACACAGTTTTTTTACTGTTTTATTATATGTATAGATTAAGTTTATGTAATGATTCTTGTATACAAGGTTCTGTGTTACTTTATAAGAAGTAATTCACACCATATATGAGTACATAAATCATATGCGCATATTATTATTCACTCAACAGAATAAACATTTTACAAGTAGCCTATAATGTTACTACTTAGGACACAGGCCTCCTCCCTGAGAAAGGGAGTGGGCTATAATCCACCACGCAGAGCGGCGGTTGGTCCCTCCAAGAAGCTGTCCAGCGGGCCAAGGACTCGGCTTGCGAGGAGATGGTGGGGACTCTGGACCTAGATCCATGGGGGCGCCCATATTAAATGGTGCGGAGCTTGTTGTCCCCGGAACATAAAGGGCTAAGGAAGGAACATGGATGGGTTTAAGTCAGTAAGAGTCTGACACTCCCTTCCGCTCCACCCAGAGCGGGAGCAGTCATTGGATGATTTCCCAGCCTTAAAAAAAAAAAAAGAGCGGCGGTTGGTAAATGTGACGTGTCTTTAAATTTTTAGTTCTAGGACATGCGTTCCTCATGTTATTTTCTTTTACCGTTTTGAGAGCTGTGGTGATGAAATTAGTTCTACATTGTAAAACGCCTTCTTGGGTTCGAACTTTGAACTCACAATGTTATTCAGGCGGTTACCATTGGCCCAGGAGTAATTAAAACAAATAACCTTGTAACTACTGACCACAAAACAAGCTCTAAAACATATTAAATAACAATAATTATTAAGTATTATATCATTTATTTCAGGTAACAATGACCCATAATATATGTACGTACCTTACAGACTATTATACATGTTTATAAAAACCACAAAAATAAAAAGTATTGTACACGAAGTGACGGCGTTGTGTTGCGCTGCGTGGTGTCGCGTAGCCTTCCGCGGAATCGCCGATACACGACACTTTTCGACCAAAACTCTTCCTTGAGGAAAGTCTTTATACAATGTCGGAGCTCGCTCCGCAAACGACTTAAAGTTCGTAAATAATAATATCGACCTACTGTTGCTAACCAGATAATAGACTGTCGAACTTGAAGAACTTCACTCTTTACTCTTTCCGGATGAAAACAAGATAAGATTACAAGAAGCTAATAAAGTTTTTCAGTTACATCAGCAAATAGAGTGAAGAAAAACACTCAGCTCAAAGTAGATCAAATAGTGGATGGAAAAATCTGAAAGACACCAAATCTAGCTTAGCTTTCTCTTTCGTTGAAATAGAATGACGTAGAGGCGGATTTTACAGCAGTATATTACATTTAATGTAACATCAGCAAATAGAATGAAGAAAACAATTCGTTTTTCGTGAATGGAAAAATTTGTATGAAACCTAATCTTTTTTCTACCATTGACGTAGAAGAACATGAATGAAAACTTTTCCTGAAATCAGTAAATTACACTTAAAAAAATATTACTCTTTATAATATTGAAATACATTTTCTGTGTGTGTGGCTGTTTAGAAGTTTACAATCACCAAAACAAATGGTTAAATGTAATTAGTGTCGCAAACACTAATGATGTAAGGGATTTTATAATAAACAGTTGCAATATTATTATATAATTACAACAAAGTAGGCAATGAAATGCATATTGATTTATCGAGAAGTAATTGTTTGTTTATATGCCGTGTCTTATACAGATCGCTTATGTCATTTCATCATAATGTTTCTAAAGAAAAACATTGTTGTGTCGAAAGATAATTCTGTACCTACTTATAGCTAGAAGTTAATTAAAATATCGCCACGCTATGCGACGGCGCAATCTTCTTTTTGTTATTGAATCGAAAGGTATGAGGGCCTCGTGGCTAATTACAGCTGCTCGTGTCGTTCGATCAGATCAAGCTACTCTTGCCGTCAGTTTGTGGTTGAATGTCCATTCTAACATAGCGAGACCCCCCCGTGCTTCGGAGAGCACGATAAAGCGGTAGCCTTGGCTGTCATTCTTGGATCTTTGACAGTCATTAAAGGTAGCCAGAAGCCCAAAGTCATACAATCAGTCTTACCAGGGGGTTTCATGTTACCCAGTCGGTTGTGGAGGTCAGATCGCAGTCGCTCTAAATTACTGGTATTCGGCTTTAACCGGTTAGACTGGAAGACGACCATAACATAGTTAGGAAAAGGTTAGGTAGAATGAATGAATTAAAAAGGTTCAATATAGAAAATTTGGCAAAAAAAATATCAGAAACTTGTGGAATATTTTTCAAATACTTACAACAAAACAACTTATCATAAATATATTAAGTAATGTGCCATGTGTAAAAGCTATGAATTTTAAACGAATTATTTTATTAACATAATTATAAATTTACCAACTACAGGATTGATACTGGTTATTGCTGCTAAGAATTAATTGACGGTAGCAACATTGAATCAATAAAGCTATCTGCTATAATTAATCATAAAATAGTTACTACTTCGTACAATGAAGTATCGTTTTAGCGCTGTGCTTTATAGCACAGCATAATGCTGAGTGGATGCCATGTTATAAGTCACGATGTGCTGTCTGTTTTTGTTCTGAGCTAGTAGACCTATTTTGGTTTTTTAGGGTTTTGTAGTCAACAAGGAACCCTTATAGTTACGCCATGTCCACGTCCGTTCGTAGCTTAGCTCAGAGACTAGAAAGCTATAATTTGGGATTTTTTTTTTTAGGGAAGAGTTAACTTGTATTTTTTTGTGACCAATAAACATATTGTAATTCCTTCTTTTATGTCTTATTAGTAAGTTTACATACAGGATTTATCTATTTAAACACGGATTTAAGATAAATTAAATACCGAGACAGTTCAAGCATCTGAGATAAGCTGAATCACACGCAGTCATTTGTTTTTATCAGACATTACCGTTTGTTTCTTATCTCTAAAGTAATTAATTGACATTTGCTGACTTAATGTGACATGACAAGTGTGGACAAAAGTGAAAGTTGGACTTTGATGGCTGAAGAAATTGTATCAACGTACAAGCTTAGAGGGTTTAGTAATGCTTAAGTTAAAACTTGCAGTATGTTGGAGATTTGGCTCTTGTATTGCAGCCATATAAAGTCCCATATTACTTGGCAATACCAAAATATGAGTCAAACTAAACTTACGTGGGATATTTAACGAGGGGTTTTGAAATAAAATTCTCTTAAAGCCTGTCATGAACCCATGAATAACTACAAACTTTCCAAAATAACAATTTCCACCTTACAGGAAGACGGAAAAAAAAGCAATACGGTACCAAATTCATAAGCTAAGAATAATCCAACGGGAAAAACCTAAGGATGAGATGTTATCAAATAATAAGGAAAAAACCGTCCATTATTTCGAATGGTTCAAATTAACATGTAACGGTTCTCATACACTTTCATATATGCATGTCCACAGTAAACAATACATGTGTTGTCTGTTACAGTTTAAAAGTAGGCCGGATTAGAAACTGCGTCCAGTTTCTAGTATCTGTCATCAATGTCACACGTTGGTGACATTGATAACATATACTAGTATGGCAGCATTTACTAGTATCAACAAGATGGCATAATGTCAACGTAGTTTTTTTTTTTTTTAACTACAAAAACTGGCCAGTACTTCTTCGTTGACATGTCAAATCGAACGTTAGTTTTTAAAACAATTGACAAGCGGTTTTCAAATACAGAAACTTCTTGACATGTTTCATCATATTTTGTGACAGGCAGATCGTTACAAAATCTACATTATCTAATCGTGTTCAAGGTTTTATCGAAAATTCCATATTCTTACAATAAATCATTGTCAATCAATATTTTTTAATTCATATTCTGAATAAAGGCGTCCGCGATCCGACGGTGCGATGCGATTCTGTAAAACATATTCCATGAAGTTTTAATAGAAATTGTTTTACTAGAGTCGCATCGCGTCTTTCTGTGGAAGCCTTATACCTACGTTCACAGATTTTTTCTCTAAAGAATCATCATGTAATTTTCCATAAACATAATTAAGATGCTTTGGTCCAAGTAGGTAAGATAAGTGAGACAATTTATCTTAGGTATGTGACAATATAATGAGTAGCAGATCTTAGTCGGTCACGAAACCATTGCATGGTGTACGTCGTGATAAACTAACCACGTCGGTATTATCTCTTATTGTGTATCCTAATGATCCGAAAATCAGCATGATATTGTTAAATTCATACGGCCTCTTTAGTTGACAGTCGCAATTATAAAAAGTATCATTGTCTGTCAGGCCTTTCTCTATGTTTAGATTGGCTTACAGCTTTACTGGATGCAGCTGAATACGAGATTTTCATGGAGCTAATGAATGTCTAACCTCCACAAAAAAATGTATCGCTACATTACTCCTTGGTAGCTCTAGGCTTTGTCTCTAGGCTCCCATATTTTCAGGCGGGACTATGAAAGATTAACAAATGACAGTCGGGACCAACGGCCTATGCTTTCCGAGGCAAAGTAAGGTGTTTTTATAGACCGAACAATTACCATCGCGAATTACTCTTTGTGGAACTTTTCACGTAAGACATCTTTTGTTAAAGGTCCATCCAGCTGTTTCGAATCTCTGAAAGCGTTTATAATTTCGAACAATATGTTTTTATTCAAGAAAAACGTCATGAATTACTTATAGAAACAGGTGTTACCTTATTGTTTCCTCGTCTTCTTTTGTTAATTACTTTGACACGTTTAATGTAAAACAAAGTCAATAATTTGCTGCCGGTCGCTATGCCGTCTGACGAAATTTTCTTAAATTATTTTACTATTTCGTGAGATATTTTATCACCAAACGTGGCCAACTACTGGCCTCAAACAAAATAATCAACTAAAGTACTGATTACACGAAAAGATTCAGGTTATTTATATTAAAATTTACGATGAGATATTTTTTTTTCATAATTCTCTCATGGCATCTGCCATCTAATCTTTACATCACCCCTGGTTGACCGGTAGGGAATGCCTAACGAATTAAGTCGCTTTGTACCTTTTTCAAGTGCAAAAAGTCTAAACAAGCAAAAGAAAAAGAGACTAAAAGATGCTTTGTTTTACTTTGCATATAAAACAATTTAATAAGGCATAACTATTAAAAATAAATGCAATCCGATTTTTTTCTAATCCATACTCGACGATCCAAGTCTATACAGACACGTAAAAGATTCTGATAAAACCAATTGATTATACATACGAAACCATTGGAAGACTCCATCATTGCAAAACCCGGAAAAATCCATCATTTTGGTATTTTTCCTTTTAAAAGATAAACTACAGATAAAATAGGACCTAGAGAGACGAGATTACGATAAACACGAATGAGAATCATGAATCCGCTATGTGGTCAGAAAAGTACGGTTGTATTAAAAGCTTTATAATACTTTAGATAGCCTAATACTTTTATTATTCTCAATGATACCACTCAGTTGAGTAAAACATTTCATAATTTATTACGGTGATAAAGCAAACATTGTTTTATGTTATTTCCGCAAAATTTCGACTGTTATGCATTCTTAGTTACCTATGCATTCTTCATTTGTTTTCTCTGCGCAACCATAGAAATGCATTGCCAGCCGTTAAAGGGCTACGGAAGGAACATGGATGGGTTTTAGTCAGTAAGAGTCTGACACTCCCTTCGCTCCACCCAGAGCGGAAGAAGTCATTGGATGCTTTCCCACCCTCAAAAAAAAAAAAGCTGTATGTCCGATTTGAGTAGGTACAAGTAAGGGACTTTTCTGTAAGAGTTAAATCAGTCTTAGCTGCTATACAAAATAGACAAATGGCAATTAAATCTTCATACCAAACATATAACTATTTGACAAATAGTCAAGCGGTTAGCCGACCACACATAAGTGTTAAGTTGTTTACAAACATGTTCATCGGACAGAATTAAATTATGTAAAAGTGTATTGAAATTGCCTGATGTTCTTTGGATTTATACTAAGAAATTATGGGAATAGTGTAGAAAAGCGAAAAACTGAGTTTTGGGCCCAGCCTGGAGAGGTCTATGTCCAGCACTGGACTACGTTAGGCTCAGTTGATTGAACTAATGTAAAGTTTCTCGGTGTATTGTGTGTCAAATGAATTGGAATCATTGTTATGCTGTTAATTTGCTGAAAGTAATGTTCTATTTCCATTACCTAATAATATATTAACTAGGTAAAGATTCCCACAGCAACTTAGTTGGCATATACAGGGTTATTTGTAAAACACCAGACAAAAAATCTGCTGTTCCTTACATTTTGACGAGTTATACGAAAATAAATGTAGGGAACAGCTGATTTTTTTTTCGCGATTTCAGGTTTGGTCCCATAGTAAAAGTTGTTCATAATGATGAGTACAATGACCTCTTAAGAGGTTTCTGGTGTTTTACAAAGAACCCTGTATCTTCCATGCTAAATTGTGAACTCAACTGAATTGCCTTACGATTATCTATGAAAACGGCAATAAAATCACGTTTGTTGTATGGGAGCTTGACTCCTTTAAATGTTAATTTTATTCTGTCTTTTAGTATTTGTTGTATTAGCGGCAACAGAAATATATCATCTGTGAAAATTTCAAATGTCTTTCTATCACGGATCATGAGGTACAGCCTAGTGACAGACGGACAGCGAAGTCTTAATAATACCCGTTTTACCCTTTGGGTACGAAACCCATCTAGTAGCATGCATCTAAAACGTGATGATTATCATCTGCCAAGCGTAGCCACGTCTTCGGAGGCTGTTGATTACAAGGAAACATGGGTCACACACGCAGACAGAGCATTTCAATCAAGAAATTAATGGGATCTAATTAACATAACAAAATGTTACGTAACATCGCGTCATCTCATGTGTTACGTTTACTGTTAATCACTATTTTCCCTTCAAAGATAAGAAGATCTTAAAGGTCAGGTCATAGTTCGTTAATCTGTGGGTTAATTTGACTCCTGTAGGACATGTTAGATGAAAGATTGCATCTATATTATGTGTATCTACTAATACCCACGTGTGTATTCGTAAATATATTTTGATTTAAAAGAACGGCTTTCTCCACTGCTTTGGAATAAGCAACTACTAGCTTCATCTTTCTGACTGACCGACCGACAATTCAAAAATGTAATTGGTTTATTTGAAATGTATACATAAATGCTTTAAGTTTGAGTTTGAGGTAAACTAGTCACGCCATGTAATTATGTAAGTATATCTTTTTATTAAAATGGCAACTTAAATGACAGAATTAGTGTGGATGTCGTTCATTATGTGTAGCTTGTCTAGTTAATAATGAGTATTACAAAGATTCTATTTCTCTAGACGCTAAAGTATAAAATCAGGAATAAATCGTCTATAGACAGGTAGTCTTAATTATGTAACAACAATCATAAAGTTATATTTTACAACGTTCATGATCCCTAATGATTTTATCTTAATTACACCTAAAGTACTACAAGACTTAACCATTAAAATAAATAAAAAACTCTTTCATTCAGAGATCAAGGATCTTAACGGGTTGTTGAACTTACTTCTTAGAAGTCAATGGGAATATACGCGCGTAACGCCTTCTTTGTGTAAAGACTTTTTTTTTTTAAATTTAATAAACGAACTGCAGAGTAAGATCGCTGACAGACAAATTTTTCATTATTTCAACTAATTCCTCCTTTCAACTTGTTTTAAATAAGTCTATCATTTTTTACTTACCTTCTTTATTTGGATTTAAATATTTATTTTTGTGTTTTTGTATGTTTGGTTATTTCTGAAACAAGTGTCGTTTATTTTCACTTATTTACTTGAAATAATCAGGTTTTTTTCAAACACATAACATAAACTGTTACGTTATACAACCGTCGAAATCATTTGAAAGCTTGCATAAGAAAATTGTTCTACGTACGTAGTGTTGTGTTATTGAAATAAAATACTACAACGCGCGAGAAACGCCCTGAGCAAGTGAAGAGGGTGATAAAAAAATTGAATTTCCTAAGTCCATAAGTAGATGTTGGGTTAAGTATACGCACCTATGTACTATTAATGTTGTTTTAGTTAAAAAAAAGTGTAAAAAAAATATTACAGCACGTTAATTTAACACAGACAGTTTTAGTTATGAAATATCTCTCTCAACCTTCACGAAATTTTTTGGCTCCAGATCTAGACTTGGTTAAAAGTGTTTATACTGAATTCCTTCAATTTATTTATTTTTAGTTAACGAGTAAATTACATGTGTCTAGTTGACAGGGTCGAGACTACTTTGTAAACAATCTAAATTCATCAAATCTGTTAAATAACAAAACTTGTTTAAAAACTATTTCATTCGAAACATAGTTAAAAGTTCAAAATATAAGACTAGGTGGAGATGGATTTTTTTTACAGTGGCAATATAGCATTCAAATATATTTAGCAGGAAATTAGTTGTGTATGAAAATATCAATCGGGAAAATCCAGTTGTAACGGCTCTTGGCTTGAAAAGCACGCAGTATAAGAGTGATATAACATTTTTCTGTGGGAGCAACAGGAAAAATAATTTAAAAAACGAATTCCAGATAACTCGAAATTTAAATATATAGTTTATTATAAAATTGGTGAGTCACTGGCCGTACAGGAACTGATGGCATTCCTCTGCACGATGAAGTTCACATTATAGTATCTCTGTCTATATCATAAAGGGCGATAGTACTACAATAAAAAGATCATAACGTACGCAGGTGCGTAACCGGTCGTCGAACTCGAAAGGCAAACTGCACATAAGTAAATAAAAGACCGCAAGTCTATGTATGTTGCCATTATCCTTTGTATTATATTATGAATCTTACAGTTTGTATTGTGATTAATCATTTTCATTAAGTGTTATGATTTATTTGTTGAAACAAAAACACTATAGGTACAAGATTGTTTTGTAAATAAATAAAGTATAAAGGTACAGTTTTTGTCGTAAAATAATAATTCAAATAATTTGATTTCCAGTGGTAATTTTTTGCTCGATAAAGGCTCTTTATTATGTAAATGTTTACTTTTACAAAACATCGAATCCTTCATTTAATTTTTTATCGTTCCTATTTCAAAGATGTCATAATAAACCTCAACAGGTATATTAGGTAGGTATGTATTAAATGTGTTTAATATTATCTTTTCAAAATAAAGACCTCACTTGAGATCAAATTAATGTACGTAGGTATATACCTTTATGAAGCACTTTGCCAATTCTTGCTTAGAAATTGGCTACTAATTCAATCACACATCTAGCCACTTTAATAATATTCCGTAGATTGTTCTAGTTGCATATAACGTAAGACTCTCATCATGCATATTAGGAATGATGATTTTAAATTAATAGCCATTTGTCCGTTTGTTAGAGTTCACAATTCTTTGAAAGCCGCCTATGTTCTACTGTGCTTATTTAGGTTATTACCTACTGATCGAAAACTATATCATTTCCGTTACTTATTTATTTACCTACGTAGCACGTTTATTTAACTGTTACCACAGCATATAACGTAATGCTATTGAACCTTGTGGCCTATCCTAAACGAAACACCGGGAAGCCATGTCTATCATAAAAATATTATTTATGTGACCATGAAAATTTTAAAACCGCCGGTTCTAGACCACAAAAATTAATTACCGAATGGTGATAGCTTTTTATCTCGTCAAACATTTCCGTTAACATTGACAAAAAATAACCCCAAATTAAATTTTTACATTAATACAGTCTTTGCGTGCCCAAACATAGAGAACAGCGCATAGCCACGCATTTTTGTTGTAGCGAATTTACATATTTACGATTGGCAACACCACAGACCGGGCGAGACGACCGTTGGTTTGAAAAAAACTCAAGGGCATGAGTCGAGGACCCGCAGATTCTTGACCTCAAAATCGTGCGTGACTGCTCGCGTGATGGAAAAATATTTCTACTACATTACTAGAGCGTTTACCCTACCCGGTGCTCCCAAAAGACCAGTGCCAAATTGGTGAATTTGAGGCCATTTGCATGGGTGTGGTCTATGGCCTTAATTTGCGAAAGAGACCGGGTTAAACATGATAATTGAATTAGGCTAGTTTTTTTTGGTGATTTTAATTGAAAAATAAGTTTTGAGGTAATCTAAAGTTTTATAGATAAATAATATCTTTGTAAGTAGTAACAGACAGATGTGTCACATAGATATTAAACCAAGTTAGATACTGGCAATTAGCAATATTTGAAACTGGCTGGTAGTAATAGGTACTTCCCTATTATTGTTGATCGCTATTTGGTAGCTACTATTATTAGTTACTAAACGTTAGGTAACATCCAACATCAAAGCAATCTATTATAACAAAAAGGTAATTCGAAAATGAAATGAAATTCTAAAAGATACATACAACTTCAATTTTTTTTCTGTAGCATTAAATTTTTTATACTACCTTGAAAATACAGCATTTCCTGTTCAGGTAATTTAAAAAGTTTCGTAAAAAGGTAAAAACCTACATCAGTTCAATCTGATTTTACAAAAAGGTTCTTAAAAAATTAAATTAAATTAAATTCTAAAAGATACATCCAACGATCCAACTTTAATTTCTTTTATTGCAGCTATATGCCAACTCCAGAAAGAACATTTTTAGACTACCTTGAAAGTGCCACAGCATTTAAAAAGATCAACCACCGTCCACCACGTATAACGGTCAACGGATATGGAAGATGCCATTAAGCTGTAAAAAAGTTTAATAGCTATAATTAAAGCCATTGTCAAGATAAGAATAGATAGGTACCCACTATTGATACAATAGAAATGCACTTCACTTACTATCAATACCTACTTATTGTCTTTGATCTATTAATCTTTTAAAACCAGCTTCGCACGATACATAGATAGTAGATCATTTAAAAGGGATTGCAAAACAAAAGAGAATTCTTGAGCAAATTGTTCATCAATTACAATGCTGGGATTAGTAAAGAATTATTCGTTTTTGTCACCCATTACTCCTGAAAAGCGCGAATAAATCTCATTTAAACTGGTTGTTAAATTAAAATAGTTAATGTTATCACATGTTTTGTTGCATAGTTAGAACTTTTCACGAAGCTCTTTAATTTATCAAAGGAAATTTTAAAGTAATGCTTTCCAATTTCCTTTGATCTACAACTCCATAATGTTTCAGTCTACCGAAAAGAACAAAATATCGATAAAAAATCGATGCTGCATCTCAAAAATCACTCCTCTTAAGTAAACAAACTGGAGTCCTACTCATATTTTTGTTTACATAGTGATATCTGGTTTGGACAAACACGTTGTTTATTTGGCTTCAATATTCAAAACTACTAAAATTTTGAATAAACGCCAAATGCACGTTTTGCCAAATGAAATAACTACCCAGACGATACTATATACTTCTACCCCATTCTCATAATATGTAGTCTAAAGTCTGGGGCTAAATTCTCCCACAGCAAACTTAGTATTTTCAGGCAAAACTTTCTAGCACCAATGAATAATACAGCTTATCCCTATAACACATAATTCAAATTAGCATAGCAAGACATTTTTGTAACAGCAATTGTAAGTTGGTCACCCCGATTTTGCATGCTAGTGAAAGACAAGCCAAAGAAGAAATTAGTCACGAACCATTTGACAAATAATGTTTCATAATTTATTTTCTACGGTTGTTCAGTACCTGCTGTTGTCCAATGTTGCAGTTGTTATCCACTAGTTAGATAAGAGATGGAAAATACTGAAAATAGCATCTTGGATTAGCTTCTAAAATGTTACATGGTCATTGATGTTTTGATAATAAATCTTTCAGTACCAATTTCAAAAGTCATTCAATAACCATTGATCACTCTGACCCTCATATATTATTATTTTTATTACGCAATGTTATCTTTCTTTTAAAACAGGTTAACGGTCAGATAATCCAGTTACATCACATTGACGTCATATTAGAACGTTCTCCTCAAAAGAAATGGGTCAGTATTCTGTTTTCGCCTTCTGCGTCAAACATCAATTTGTGATAGATATTGGCAAACTTTGTATTTGCTGTTACCTAGAAATGATCTAATGGATTATGACTTTTATTGCACTGAAAACGGAACGTGTAAATTATATTATTCATGGCAAAGTAATTGAAGAGAGTCTTCAAACGTTGAGAAGGCAGTATTAAGTGTGTTTAATGTAATAGTCCGTAGTTCTTGGATGCGAAATATTGGTTTATAGGTCACCTCAATTTTGCAGTTTACATTAAAGGTAATTGGATATTTCGAACGTCAGTACCTGCCCCAATTCACGCGAGTATTCTCAGAAAGTTTTAAGAACAAGAAAATTGGATGTTTGTTTTGTGAAATTCTGAATATTTTACTACTCCAAGTATTATAAACTAGTGGACGTCAAAACTTATGACCAAGAGTCAAATTAGCCAAGATTCTTGGAATATTAAAGAGTATTGGACAAAATTTATTACAGCAAAGCTGGTTCTAATGTCACGGTTGAGCACGTTTGGCTAATGAAGATATTATTCAGAAGTCGATGAACTAGTTAAAACAAATGAAACAATAATTTATTTGAGCGTAAAGTACCCATACTTTACGCTAGTTTCGGGATGATGAAAATTCTAGCTCTAAGAATAAATATAAATGCAAATAATGTACCCACCCAACTCAAGTTATTTTCTCATTCAAAGTAGTAGTATGTTTGGGTTGTACTAATATCAACAAAATCTTCGAGGCTTCAAGTCTACCTAATCATATGATATCTGAATCAATGATATGGCGTATCAAAGATTAGTGATAAAGATATGACCCACATAGTAAAAATGAAGTCGGTTAATGATAAATTGTCACCATGAACTAAATATAGTTCTGACATACTGAACATCCACGACAATTTAGCTAAAATTATAAACAGTTGAAGCTCGTCAAATACTTGGAAATGAAGTCATTTAAATGACTAGTTATCCGGTTGGCAAATACAAGATTATTATAATTTTCAGCAACTTTGATGATGTTATCTAGACAGATAATAATAATTATGAGTTATGAAATTTTCACTTGAAAATATGCTCAACATAATTACGTAAATGATGTCACTTCTGAAGATTAAAATGTTTTAGTTTTCAGATTCTGACCAACATAAATAATTTGTAATATTTCTAGCTGATTAAAAAAAAAAAATCAATAAGTTCAAATCCATATGAAAACTGAATTTGTTAATATTATACCCAGTAGGTAACAGCTTACGTCACAATGGAAGACAAGATATAGTCAGTTATAGTAGGTATACATACATACTAAACCGTCGGTTACCAAGGGCGATATAAAACTGGTGATATGCCAAGTCATTTCATTTTATATCACTTACGCAAGATATGCCTACTGAACTCCCTCTATCTTATTTCACTCACCACTTTATTATGAAACAATTCATAATAATACAGTTGAATAATGGTATCATTTTCACACTGTCGTTATTATTTGCACAAAATTACCAAATATAAGCTTAAGTCAACGTGTTTATACTTCGTTCCTACCCAACCACTTTCAATGGGAAATAATATCACTGAAACAAAACATTATAATTAAATAGCACATTATGCTTGCCATTGTAAAAACTAATTTGGCTACAAACCCCACCTATTTATACCAATCAATCTGCCTAGCCTTTTCCCAAATATTATAGGGTTAGAAGCCGAATCTAATTTATAATAATAAAAATAATAATATAATTTATATAATATCCATTTGGCATAAAAAGACATAAAATTAACAATTTTGTTTAAAAATACTCGTGGAAGTATCTATAGTTATCAGCAAATGAATATAAATAAGTATTTGTACAGCAAAAATAGGAACAGCTCCCACGTTTCTTATACGTGTTCGTCATAGGGCAAACTAATCCAACATTGGCCTCAAGGTTTGCCAATGTCCTGAATATTGGCACTTATAGTTTCCACGTGGTTAGCAAAATGTATACCCTATTGTTGTTTTATGGGTACTTCGACCATTTATTTATTACAAAGCGTCCGGGTTTTCTCATTTTCAAACACATTTGACGCAAATAAATTAAATTTATCACTTAAATTTAATTTACGTGCATATATTTCACAATTAATTGGCCTATCGAACTTTACCCCCATCATTTTGCCCCGTCTGTATCTTCATGCACTGTTGCTAACCGAATGATATGTTAGTCATATTACTATGGTGGTATTTGATGTATCCTTACGAGGATCACGTTACGGTCTGTCATTCAATTGCAATAAATGGTATCATCTTTATATGTGAGCTTGTGTGTTTATTTACATTACAAAACACTAAACGCTCCATTATTGTGCTCTCTCCATTCTCACAAAATAATGTTTACTGTCTCTCACGTCATCTAAAATTACTCCTGTTTGTACAGATGTTAAAAGCTCTGAAGGTTAAATTCGGAAAATATTAAATAGGTACTCGTAATTCGTTCACTCAGACGTCAAATAAAGAGGTGTTATTTATGGTACGTTAATAAACTATTTCCATAAACAAAAACAACGCACAAAAGGTAAGGAGCTCTGTAAACAAAATGGTTACCGAAACTGATAAATAAGAATTATTACTATAATACACACTTTACTATAATAAAGATACCTAGGTTGGTCGGTTGATCTGGTAGATATAAAAATAAACAAATGCAATTCTAACCCATGCCATTTGAAGCAGCCACAAATAATAAAGAAGCCAATAATTACCACTAAGAAAGAATTTACAGTACCTACATCGATATTTCAGAACAAACGTTTGAAAGTACGCAATAAATTACGAGTGAACGTCTGAACTATAAAAAGTGTTACAACAACCACATTATGAATCTAGGTTTCCAAAACTCTAGTAAGGGGGCTTTGTTTATAATTTTGAATGTTTGTTTAAAACAAAAATGTAATCAGCTTCCGCGTGCAATGTAGAACTGTTATCACGATTTTCTGGAGCATGTATGGTTTGGTCGATTTTTCTTTTTTTGATGTAAACAATTGCCTGTCATTTCATTTGTTTCTTTAACTTTGAGCATGTGTTTTAAAAACAGGAAGGCAATGAGTTTTTATTTTGTGTTGAGTACAATGAACTTGGGTTGAAACCGTATTACAATGTAAATGTCAAATGAGTAGATAGTCTCTCTGTAGGTATTAAAGGTTGTGTAGTGTTTTGATCTAATTACGTAACGTTCTTAATGAATCATGTGTGGCATGAGTGTGAAAGATAGGCTGAACAATGATGTGATAAGGCAACGGTGCGGTTTAAGAGAAGATGTAGGGACAAAAATTAAAAGGAATTGCTTAGATAGTTTGATCATGACAAGATGAATTAACAAAAGATATTTTCAAGGCAGATGTGAGTGGAATCGGTGGGAGCGGACGCCCTAGAAAGACATATTATAGTAACCAAATTGGTGATGTTCTTACGAAAGGTCAGGTGCATACAGTAAATGAAGCAAGAGGACTGTAGAACGTGCTGTATAGTTTCTGCCTACCCATTGGAATAGGGCGAAAGTTTATGTGTGATCTAGTTATGTTACAAAATATAAGCAAGTAATGCACGACACTTCTGCTTATAAATCGTGATAACATTGACAGGTACTCAAATAACGCTAAGCAACCATTTTACTAAAACTTATATAAATTTTAACGTAAAATATGAACTGCTGAGGTGAAAATCATAAATGAACGTAATTGGAACAGTGTATTTGCAGCCCCATGACAGGCAACTATGACTTCTATACACATAGACATAAAGATTGATGAAGGTTCAACAGTATTTGAAATAATAGATACACGTGTCGAAGTAATTATGATAAAAGTAGTTGTTAAGAACTTAGTATCCTTGTAGTTGCACGCGCTGGGTTCATGGATGTTAGATAAAAGTATAAATAACTAGAAAACTGGGTAGCCATCCCATAAGCAGAAAATAGACTATGCAAGTTATGAACCCTTCACATAATCGTTTTTTTGTCTCCTATAATATGATGTGTGACTAGTTCATTAGTAGGTTTGTTATAAACATTTCCATCACTGACCGTTTCTTTTGCTACTTATTCAAGTCCATAACGTTTATTCTTTACACATAGTTGTGCATCCTCTTTTAAAACGTCATTCGTCAGTTTGTCAGCTGATTTGTTTTTGTTCTCCATAGGAACGACTTCCGTTCGAAATAACGTTTCTCCTCTAACATCTAAATATTGTTGATTCTTTGCAAAATATCTCAAAATGTGTGTTTACTCTGGCCTCGAAAGTGTTTAACCGCTTTCTGGATGTGCTCAAATGATTTATCATCGTAATATCCAGAATACGTTAAGTTATAATTCATTAATTTCCTAAATTAAAGTGGGATATTAAACAAATTGGCAGCAACGTTGTTTTGACTGTAACCAAGTTTCAATCTAAATTAATACAAAATCACGTTTTGGGTTCACGTGCACTTTGAATTGAAGATTTCCATCAGATATTATGTGTTGAATAATTTATATCATTCATTTGGAGGGGTGTCAACTTTCTGTAACTGAATCGAAGACGTTCATCGAATTTTCTATTGAATATTTATAGACAGAAATGTTGTTACGAATAAATTAGAAAAATGTGGGTGGGACCTATATCAGGTAGGTATATTAAGACACCGGACTGTCTTGAGATAAAAACGTGCTGGCTTTTTTAAAATTTGGTTATCATAGAAGATAGCCCGTCTACAGGCACAGAGACTAAATGGAACAACATTCTACTACCTACTAAAATCAAATAAAATATGACTTTGCAATGTAAATATAACAACGATTATGTTCTTTTCACAATCCTTAATACATAGAAGCAGTATTAAATATTCAAAACACGATGTCTTTTTTTAGAAGGTATCACAATAACACATTGTGTTTTATCTTTATTCTAACAACGGTAAAATGTACCGTTTCCTCTAAATTATAATTTTAAGCCGGCACGAGAGACGGCCATTTTCTTTTACAACGTTTTATTTTATACATTTCATTAGAAGCACCGGTACTGAATAGATAGTAATTTCACAAAACTATTGAATTCTGTCTCATAAATAATAAATAAAGTTTGTATTATACTTTGGTCGGCGTCAACGCGTTCGAGACTATAGAGGTCAGATGTCCGCGGCCTGTCCTCATTCCGTAGCGAAGCAACATTAAATTTAAATCACGCCTTGAACTTGAACTAAACTCGACGTAAAGATTACAAATGCTAATAGTGACAGTTATTAATAGTATAGTAAGAACGTAAACATTGGTTTAAATTATTCTTGTCGTGTAAACATTCCAGAATAAATAGAGAAGCTTGCAATACAGCGGATTTCATTAAATAATTACATAATAATATTAACATAATATAGAATCTGATTAGCCAGTGTTTTGTGCTGTCTAGACATCACCAAAGATTTTAGGGAGCCAGAAAGGTCTTTGTCCAGGAGAGAGGCTATTTATCCTGATGCAATAAAGTTGTTGTCTTATCATAATGACTGCTAGAAAAAGACCTTATTTCCCGCTTCCAAACTCAACAATACAAATCATTTGCCAAAACGTTCATGTAAGCGTGATGCAGTTCTCAAAATCAGGCTAATAACATTAATTTTGATAGAAATGATCTGAGCATATGATGTAGAATATGATAAAACTATCAACAAATTGCCCCAGAACACGACTCTTACCACAGGCTCATGGAAAAGTCTGGAAGTCATATTCTCACAACATCAAACGTATAATATAGGAGCCGATGAAACTCTTCTGTCACTTATCTTATTTTTATTTAGGCTAACGTGGCGTGATCATCGATATACGTTTATTTAATCTGTTCGAAATGAAATATTGGTATGACGTCTTATTTATTTTAAAAATATATGAAGAGGTGTCAGACTGTCTGGCAGCTGGGTCCAGCCAGAACGAAATCTTGGCCACGCGTGATATATCCAATTTACAAGTTCCATTCCCAGATTTCTTGGAACCACTTTAATGGTCAAATTCTCTTTTCAATTTTCTCCAACTGTACATGGGTTTTTGACGTTAACGATGGCAGTAAATTGTAGAAATTCGTGTTTATGTTTGAAAACGAGTAAAACGATGTCGTTGTTATTGTCTGAGTGACTAAGTTTTATTAATGCAGTAATAATACTATTCTTTGAGGTGGTGGTTGGCCCCCAACTAATTATAGTCAAAGAAAGTGTTGTTTACGGAAGTTGTAGCGAAGGAAGTGAAACTCACGCCTCTGCTAGTAAATCCTATAATAACTAACAGTATCATCATTATCTAAAGATTTTATCTTAGACTATATTATAATAATAAAATTATGAAGGAATGTGAGAGGCTTAATAATTATTATGATAACTAGCTTTTGCCAAAGACTTCACCCGCGTATATGTAGGAAATTATCCCACAGGAACCGTACATTTTTCAAGGATAAAAAGTAGCTTATATGCTATTCCAGACTATAATCTATCTTTGTGCCAAGTTTCATCCAGATCCTTTAAGCAGTTTTTGAGTTTATTCGTTACAAACATACAAATCTTTCCTCTTTATAATATTAGTGTAGGATATAGATTATTTTACCGCAATTTTAAATGAAAATATAATCTACAGATATCTAAGAGAGAAATATAAGCAGCACACTTAACAAACAACATTCTGCTCTAAAAATAATCAATTTCCTAGTTTCGAAACTAGAACTACTTAAAAATAACAGACTTGTATTTTAGTCATGTCTGCTTGTAGAAACCCAATTAATGAACTACTAACAAAACATACAAAGACGCAATTAATTCCCTGATAATTAAAACTGGAAAGGTTTTTACGTCAAGCCTTTTTTTTGTGATGGGAAGGCATCATCTCAAGCTCTGGGTGAAGCGAAAGCGAGTGTCAGACTTTTACTGACTAAAACCCATCCATGTTCCTTCCTTAGCCTATTATGTTCTGGGGTAGCGATAACTCTTTCGGACAATCCCGCTTAGGTACGCCAAGCCTGGTATAGTATTTCAACAAGTTCGCAACACAACACTAAAACAACTTCAGAAATATTTACTCGTTAAATCCTCTCTGAAGAAAAGGCAAACAATGATTCAGTCTACGTTTCCTCAGTTGCATTATGGCTTATTTGCAAGATATCACTACTACATATATTCAAAGCACTCCAGTTGTAAAACAAGACTATTTCAGCAAGAAGAGCATATAAATTAAATGCACTGCACATGTAAACATGTATAAATACAATTAAATTTACGATGACGGTACTTAATTAAAGGAATCGGGAAACCTCTTCCTTTAAATGTTTACTTTCGGGAGATATTAATAAGATACATTTGTTCATACTTCAGACTGCTCGTCGGCTTCGAAGCGTTGGTTACTGTTTACGTTTACATATTCTTGTTTATGATTTATTGGTTCTTCACTGCTTATGGTCTTGTTCAGTGTCTATGATTCATCTTAGAAAACAGATTTCATAGTTTAGGAGAAATGTCTGAATAATTTGCTAGAGTTGTCAGAAAATCAAGTAAATGTATAAAGGAAAGTTTTTCCGTATAATTTTTTCTTGGTAAAATACTTTTAATAGAAACCTTAGTCATGTTAACTTATGGCTTGAGTAGTGTATGCATGTTTGCCATATAGGGAACATAATGAAAACGCGAGTCATCGTTTTCCTCGATGACACTGGTCATGTAATTTCTCAGAGATCTTATTTTAAGGATTGTTGGAAAACCTTATTGTTGTCCTTTAAAATGATGAGTTAACCTAACGTTCTGGGGCAATTTTCACTTATTAAACTAAATGCAATCTGTCAGAGAGCAATCGTGGTCATCATTGCTGTGGAAAGTTCTTGAACGTGGTTTTGATATGCTATTCTTGCTCAGTTTCATGGATAAATTTCACTCTTAGTTCTTCACAATCTCTTGGTCTAATTCCGTTATCAGGTTATAACAAAACTTGTATCATATTTCGTAATGATTTACATCCGATCCTTTCCCAGTAAAACCCAACGTAACTGCGATGTTGGCACACGAGAAGCATAAATCAAAATCGAAGAAAAAACTCCGGCGCTATTTGTGCATGTGGAACACATCAAACGTTCAATCGTTACGATCAAAGATGCGGCTAATTCGAGCACGTTACGAATCTCATTCGTAAATCTCTCGATTCGATTACAATAATCGATTGCAAATCAAATGCAACAGACCTACTTCCGATACCGATTCATCAAATCGAATCTTGTGTGTTTGCGAGTTTGTTCACCTGTTTGTTTGTGTGTCTTATTTGAGTTCAGTGACTCACAATAAAACGGTTCCTCCATTAATTTCGTACACAGACACATTTGGAACGATCAGCGTGTCGGTAGTATTAAAGTGTCTTATCTCTTTCTTATTTTATCGCTGTCTGCCATTTATGTGTCAAACAATAATAATGCACCTTTGTGTAACCCAAAACGGCGGGGAGTACCTTGCCGGGTTGTACCGTTGTAGCTCATTTTCCTCAATCGGCTTAGCTTACAGCGATAGCGTCGAATAGACACAAATATTTTATGTTATACGAGTGATTGTTTGGAAAGGGCCACATTTCAAAACATTTATTCAAGATGTAAACTCATTAACGTAGCTGAATACCGATTAAACTGAAAATATTGCTGAAATACGTATGTTTTTCATTTGCGGTGTACAATAAAGCCGTGGTTGATGTTCAGTTTTCATGATCAGAACCAAAATAGACAATAATTCAAACAGTTTGGACCGTTCAATAAACTAATGTGTTACAATGTGGGATTACAACTGCGTTGCTAGACGTCAAATTGTCAATCCCATGCTCCTCACCTCAGTGTAAGGTTAATATTTACTTTCCTATTCCATGAAAACGTTTTTCAGACGTCTTATAATGTTAATGTGTTGAAGGTACCACCAGCAGAATTTACTATACCCATGGAGAAGTTGCCTAGTTTTGAATTAAACGTCTTCCAGCCTGAAATACCCCTGCCGGCTAAGCGGGATTGTCCGAAAGGGTTACCGCTACCCCGGAACATAAGGGCTAAGGAAAGAACATGGATGGGTTTTAGTCAGTAAGAGTCTGACACTCCCTTCCGCTCCACCCAGAGCGGGAGAAGTCATTGGATGATTTCCCAGCCTTAAAAAAAGCCTGAAATACGAGGTGCTACAAATTTTTTATTCTATATTTTTCTGTTAACGAGTTTTTTAACACCTTTGCACATAAAACATATTTTTACACTACAATTTCTAAATCATGTTTTAGTAGAAAGTCCACAAAAACCATTGGTTATGAGTCGTGACAATTTATTTATTAGCAATAACTCTTGGGCGATGGCTATTAGACTAGAAACGCTTGCCACACGCAGACCCAAATGTCAGCATTGACGTCATAGGGGGAGTAGCTACTGAACTAAATATACAAGCCCGTTAATGGAAAGAAGAAGAAAGATGGAAGTGTGAAGCGTATGAGGTAACAGTGGCGTGAAATGTCATTTCACTGCGACCTTTCTATAGGACCTTACCCGTCATTTCAGGGGAAAGACAGGTAATTGATTAATAGCTTTCTGAATACTCTAAACTGTGTCTGTATGGTACTCTGTTTGTATGGAGGACGTATGAAGGCTTTTTTCAAGGTATTTTTGACAACTTATTTTGTTTCTCAGCACTCTTAAAGTGAGACCACTTAATAACTTAATTAAAAAAAAGAAAATTTAAATAAAGACGTAACTTTACTGGGGGGTTTTTGTAAATGTTCATCATGGTCAAATCTTAGTTGTGTCATTCTTAAATCTAAATCTTTTAGTACCTACGAATAAAAAATCGGGGTTTTTATTAAAATGTCCTAAGTTACATAATTAATCAAACTTAATTTAGGTAGCTATCGTAAAAACTAAATGCCTTTAGTATTTTGTAAATTTTCTTTAAACATTATGTTTTAATTACCAAACGACTTGAAAATCGTTGTTTGGTCTGACAGGATGCAATAATCGGACAACCTTTGTAACCTGATTAATGATTATTAATTTTTATTTTAAGTATTTATTTATATACATATAAGGTAACTTCACAGCTGATCGGAAATAAATAACATTAATAATATTCCAATTTTGAACTTAGCTTTAAATAAGCTCTTAAATATTTGGTTTCGTCACGCATAGAACAAATTGCATCCAGAGTCCAGAGATGCGTTCTAAAAAAACCAACCCAAAATAGTCTGGCAGTAGATGTAGGGCGTTTCTGACGTCATTGGTAACCCACTCTCGAAATGCATCGTCCCTTCCGACGTGCGTACACGTGTGGCCTAATTAAATTTGATTACTTACTTCGTTATCAATCTATCGATGGGTGGGACCATCAAAGTTATGGGAAAGTTTTATTTAACCTTGGTGTTTATTATTTTCAAGTTTTAGTGGTTGTTATTTTCGCCAGCTTTTTTTTTTTATTGTGATGTTACTTATCAATAAACGCGTCTATTAGTGATGCATTATATTGATTACTTTTATAAATCTCGTTCCTACACATCTGCGCCTGAGTTGCATTCGGAATCTTAAAAGCTTTTGTAGTATCGTGCGTTGCAACAGTAAATGACTCCAATCAATTTTATGCTTTGGTTTGATCTCTAATAATGGAATCACCCGGAAACTTTAATTTAACCTATAAGATTTTTTGTTCTTCATTTGAAGCAAACCTATTTTACTTTTATTACCAAACATGTTTTTAAAATATATGAAGAATAGTAAACCATTTAGTGCCCAATAAACCATATTTGGTGTCCAAGATACAAGCTTGCCTTGTGGCCAATGTAAAACCTTCGTTAACGTATAACCAATAAAGTTTCATAACATAATAATATTTTTTTTATTTTGACTGCTACTGAATTTCACTGGTTTATCAACCATTTTTCAAGAAACCAGATAAATGGCTAAGTGGATCTCTGTTCCTGGTCTATTACAACACAGCTTTACCATCAAAATACTTGCCTGACTCATACTAAATAATGCGCACTATATAATTAGGCATACGAAAGTGGATTAACAGTTTACGGATAGTTTAGGCACAACAGAAAATAATTGCTGATAGAGTTCGCACCAAACCCGAGCTTTACGAAAATAACTGCTAATTGGCGCGTAAAACCGACGAGTTTTGCGTAAGCCCTATCATTAAGCTAATAAATCTGTTGGTAACTCTACAGGTTAAAGATTCTCTTAGTAATGTTTATTATTTTAATGCTAATTTCAACAGGGAATTCAGACGTAAGTTCAACAAAACCGTTCGATCGAAGATTTATATTCAACAGTCTATAAACCGATTTATTTTCAGACCTTATCACCTTTACCAATTTAGAAACAGACTTGAGAGCAAAGCCACAGATAACACAGCAAAAGCATATTAAAAAGCAATAAAAGTGTTTATGGTATATTATTTGAATATGTCCCATGTGCCTTGCAGTCTACAATGTTCTATTGACGTACGTAATACAACGAGACAACGTTATGATGACATAAAGATTTGTCGCTTTCTCTGCCAAAAATGTTTGGTTAAAATTAGCGTGAGACAATGCATTATCATTATCATTCATTTGGTCTTGTTCATGTTTATGTCTTCCTGGTTTCTTGCCAAGCTAAGACGTACTTGCTTTGTCATCGTTTGCAATCAAATCTTCAGACCTCTTTGGTAAATTCTCAATATCATCAGCAGCCTTTACAACCCTTCTCTAATCATTGTCTGACTTCTTTTACGATAGCTGCTGCCTTTGAGCCTGTTCGCACGTACCACATAGCAGAGATAAAATATGGACAAGCAGTGATCACACATGAATATTGTAGTGTAAGTGTAACATCTTGAAGCTGCGTAGAGGAACTGTATCCTGTATTAGTAGTAGCTAGTAGTTGCAATGTGGTTAAGTTTTCGTTAGTTTTATGTTTGCAATGTTGCTGTCTTGTGCGTGGTGTTGTTGGTGGTTGAATTGTTGCTGCGACGTTGATGTGATTGGTATCGACGGAAATGAGGTCCGTGTTAATAGAATATTCATTTTCATGACAATTTGGGCCCGATCACGTGGTCTCCTTTTTATGTGGTTGCGGTACATCTGATTGGGCTTTGTGTCCAGTAAAAAACAAAATCGTGTGTCGTCGTTGCTTTATTTATTCGAGAACAAATAACCACTAATGATGTTTTCTCATTATGTTTCAAGTTGAAAGGAGGAAAAGCATGAAACGTGTTTTGTTTCTTGTGATCATGCGCACGTTGTTAAGTGGTTAAACGACACATGACATGGTTATTAGCAGTTATATTGTTAAGGATGTTGCTTTACTTATTTGTTGTCACAGTGTGTTTGTGTCAAACACATTTCAATTCATCACTTACTAAGTATCACAATCTCTTTTGCTATTCTGTAAAAAATGTTGCCGTCAAATTTGATGGAAGTAAACTTGAAGAGAACTGTCAATCCCTAGCATCAGATGTGATGACAGTTCACTTCAAGCTCACGTTTGCAGAAAAGCCCAGCTGTTTCAGTATCGTACTTGGAAAAGTAATTTTTAAGGACAAGAATAACTTTCTGGTCGTCGTACGCAATCTGCTGGCCTTCTTGTCACCAATAGCGTAATACCGCTTTTGCACCCGAAAACGAAATGTTTCGTTTCCCAGAACATGTAAATAATAAAACTGTCTTCGTCCCGGTTTTCCTCAGTCTGCCGGAACACCGCTCGTTTAATTTGGCTTCGAGGAAAACAATAAGACAGACAAGTTTAATAAATGTACGGTTTACGTAAATTTTGGGCGTTTACGTACGTTCAGCGTAAATGCCTTGAAGACTTGCGTAGTATCGTACGCAATAAGTTTCAAAATAAGCTTTTGTCCAAGTCATAATGGATTTTAAATCCTTGTTTTAAAGTTGAAATTGAAAGCAATGCTTTCTAAATAGTTAATGACTGTTTGCGTTATTCGGTTCTGCTGTTAGTTCACGTGTAAAATAATGCACGTTTTTCGTATCTGTTGGTTACAAAACGATTTGTCATGAATACTACCACTATTCGTAGTTTTTTCGTTAAAATTACCTATACTATAAAATTTGTATAAAAAACTATTAACTGAATCAGTTCAATTTTATTGAAAATTTTGAGGTTGAAAATGCCTTATAGGTGCCTATTAGAATTCGTTTCGTTAACATCTATGTATTGTGGAAAGATTCTGTAGACTATTCCACAATGGAGATAGGTTTCAAATGCATTAATCGGTTATCGTTCATACAACATTGTAACAATAAGGGTGGTCTCAAATTCTTCTTCAGCTAATTAACCGTTACAAACATGAGAAGTCTGAATACTGTAGACGATCTTTATGTTTCACAGAGTAACGCTCGCAGCCATCATCACGAATCAAGTGTAGAGTTTCATGGTGTGGAGTGCGATGTCTGGACAATGTCTGCCACATACATTGCAAGGTTTGTTTCAAGGGCCGACACGACGTCGACTGTGGTAGCAAATTTCATACTATCAATAGAATCTGCTATTCTTTGACAGATAAAGAAAATAAAGAAGGAAAAAAAATATCTGAATAAATAATTGAAAATATTTGATGATAAAAAAATAATTGAAAAATATTTGACCCAGGTAAAGGGCGCACAATACACACACAAATTACAACAAAACAATACAAAATAAACTTAAAACTGTTTTGAATTGTATTGTGTGTGGCTTGGTAAATCGACGTAGGGTGTCAATTAATTTCTCTGACTGTACTCATTCATAGTGTGTGTTGTAGTTTATTAATGTTACGACTTATTTAGAAATAGAAAGTACTTTATTCCATCAGCGTTTACTGATTCATGCACTAATAATAAATAGTTAAACCTATCATTAAAGCCATTTGATATAATATTCCTTTTGTTTGGTTCCTACGTATGTTCTATTTTTGTACATATAAGTCGACTGACGCATTTCACAGGAGCTTATTGCTGTAATATTGCAATACACTTTTAAATCCAAGTTGAGCTTCGTAAATTGTGCTTTTGTCTGATAGCTTTTATCAATATTACCAAGCATGAGTCACTGAGTACGCTAATAAAGTTTATTTTCACCTGAATTTCTCTATGACGTACCAGCACCGTAGTGACATACGAAAGTGGGCCTCAATACAACCCAGGTGCGTCAGATCTGAACCAATTTCGTTTGAAAGGAATGTTTTCGAAACTAAACTATAATGTAAAGTACCGGGATTATCAGAAACTAGGTGATCAACCTACTATTTTTCTAGATAAGATACGGGTTTTTATTAAAACAGCTATGCAGTCAGAATGTTCTATTTAGATTAATATGTAGTTGCGTGTATTGATAAATTAAATGTCCCTTTTTTTATTCCAATGCCACTGGTAATCCAGTTAGGATTAATAACATATTCATTGGATTAAAATGTTACAAGTCATAATTCATTTTATAAAGGCCTTTTGGATTATTATTTTCAAGTGCGTTTTATTACTTCCGAATTGTTATAAACAACTGCTATTGGTACAGACGCCAGCACATCAAGCTACCACAAACTGTCAAATATTCCCAATTGATTATGAACCTTATGTTTTTGTAATAAAGTTGAAAATCTATCAAAGAAATTTGACAGGTTGGAGTACTCGTAGCTTGATAGGCTTGCCTCTGTACATACAAGATGAACTGAGAAAAAGTAGTTTTCAAAGAAACCATGATTCAGACTACAGTATTATGAAAAATTGCATTCTATTTTACAAAATAAAACTTCGAAATAAATTATGTTTCAACATAAATACATCATGACGTAGATAGGTATCCTGTGTCATATTTTATGGGTTTTTTTTTTTGTATAAATGTATGGTTTGTATAATATAATACCTAATGAAATTACTAACCTTATCGTATCTATAGTAAACACCTTTGTTTATTTACAAAACGTATCATATTATTATTCGGTGCTTACCTACTTACCTACTATGGAAAATATCTCAATGTCAATGATAACGTTAATATTTTGATCGGTTTAATCGTAGTATTTTTCTTACTATGTTATTTATGACGCAACATAATAACATAGAGTTCAATAATAAGCTGTGTTTCGTGGAAATATTGTTAAACAAAATTGTTTTTTGGGGGAAAAACACTAAGTACGTATTATAAATTGAAGGCACTTATTTTGCTATCATATAATAAGATAAGATGTGATGGCAATAACGGAAACTGATTTATAGGTACCGTCTGTTAAAGATCGTCTAATAAAGCTTCCATTTTGAACTTCGTGTTATAAGTTTAAGATTCCAAATTGCTCACTATTTTTTTATTTATGCCGAGGAGCTCGTGGCTAAATACTAATAACCGCATAAGTCGATCCATTAGGTATAAGCTACGCTTGCCGGGGTTGACCGTGGATGGGTGACCATCTTTACATATCGAGACTCCTCCGTGCCTCGGAAAGCACGTTAAGCCGTTGGTCCGGCTGTAATTTGTTCATCTTTGACAGTCCCTAACATAGTTGGGAAAAGGCTAGGCAGATGATTGATTATTTAACCATTTATGTACACATAAAAACAGACAAGAAGGAAGGACCAGAAACTACGTACAAAGCTGATGAATATTTCTAAAGAAATTTCTTCCAGCATACCTGCGATAGGAAAGACTAGGAGGACTACTTTTCTTTCCAACGAAGAAATTCATTGTGAAAGAAAAAAAAAAGTATAAAATTCTAAAGTTCATATTTTATATTTACCACCATGGCCATACTAAAATATTGATTAAAACATTACGCCGACCAACAGCAGGTCGCTTTGAAGCTAAATACTAAAATATTAAAACTGAAGGTCTGCACTTGCGTCATCAGTGGCCGCCAACAGTGGGTCAACCCTCGCCCGACGCGGCATAAAAATAACCCTTTGATTTGTCTCTCTGTCAATCAAACGACCTGTGGGTGTTGCACAAGACTACATATAAAGCTATACATTTATCTACTAGATATGTAAAGATGGTCAGGTTATACATTTTCAGTACAACCTGACCTCTCATTGTACGCAAACCTCATAGAATGCGAGATCAGCTTATACCGGAAATTCATAGCTCGATATGTTGTCATGTGTACGTGTTTAGCTGGTGTCTGTCTATCATTTTATGAATGCTCTTCCTGTTTTTAAGTGTCGTCATTTATAATTAATTTTATTACGTCGTAATTAGTTTTGACGTCGTCGTTAAGTGACGTAGTCAATTTGAAGCCAATATGGCAACCAAATGTTGTTTAGTTCGCCGTATCTTTTACGAATTCGTGTTTACAAGTTATAGTTATATTACACGGTAAAACGAACTTAATCTTTTATTAAGTAAAGTTGGATATTGTTAAAAACCTTGTATATCTTTCAAGAGCATTGCGGTATAAAAGCGCTGCAAGGGCAGACCTTGAAAATGTAACCTTAACAGTAAATTCTGATGTTGTCACATAAAAATTGCCTGAAAGAAAACCATTTAAAGTTTACCAAGCCCATAATGAAATTGTAAAGTGTGTGACAAACTCTCAATTTGGACGTGTGAGGTCAAGATCACCTTCTGATAGTGGAACCAACCGATGCGGTAGAGAGGACATACGGAACTCAGCCATGACATAACAGACTTCAAAAGTTTCCACACGTAAATAAACATTTGTCAAATAAAAAAATAACCACTGGCCAAAGAGCAGTTCCTGTTTCTAGATAAAAATGTTTACGTCGAAAGGATCGTCAAGAAAATTGTGATTGTCTTTAATGGTGATCGCTCAGGAACAATTGCTTTCAAAACATTGGCCGAGCACCTTGGAAGTCTCTTAGGCCAAGGTTGGTCGCCAAGGTCTTGGCTCCAAACGACTTTGAAGTCTACGCCCCGAAATTGACCCGTCTGTGTACTGTCTGGTCCTTCTTATGAATGTTTTATATCCCAAACACGTGACTCGATACATACACGATATTGTGATCCTCGATACTTTGATGATTTGTTGCACAGACTTTGATAACTACGCAATACTGTAATATAAATCGATTAACCTATAGTATGATTCATAATAATCTTTATAAAAAGCGTTTAAAAGGCATAAATAGATTAACTAATTGCCCGGTTTCGTCCGCGATCCAGGATGAAAAGTAGCCTATGTCTTCCTCTAGATCATGTGCCAAATCGGTTCAGCCGTTTTAGCGTGAAAGCTTAAGAAACAAACTGTTGAAATAATAATCTTGTGAAAAGAATAATTTAAGAAGTATTGACTTTTTTTGTTTAAGTATATTGACTATCCTACTACTATTATAAAGGCGAAAGTTTGTAAGTATGGATGTATGGATGTTTGTTACTCTTTCACGTAAAAACTACTGTATAGATTTGGATGAAATTTGACACAGAGATGGTTTATATCCTGGATTAACACATAGGATATTTTTTATCCCGGTAGAACATTCCTGTGGGATAATTTCCGACCTCCACGCGAGCGAAGCCGCGGGCAGAAGCTAGTAATACATAAAGGGTACAAACCATTACTTTTGCTACCCCGATCTGTCTAATTTGTTTAATAGATTTTCAACTTTATAACAAAAATATAAGGTTCGTGTTCAATTGAGCATACCTCTGTATATACACTTGAGAGCAATAAAATCGCACACCCCCTTGTTATTTGGTTAATCACTGATTATTTTCTTAAATCTTTAGATATTGAGTATAAATCATAGGCAAAATTAAAGCATCCAAGCTTAGCTTTATAACGATGCAAAATTAAAATCACTGCCCTTCACGTAGCTTACAAAATCCAACCGTAAATCAAATACCCCAAATTCACCCGTTTGCATTGTCATACTTGGACCCATACCCGCAGGTATAAAAAGGTCATTTGTTTAGAATTTTTAATCAGTTGCATACCGAAGGTCAACGTGATAACATCTCTACTGAGAGCATACAGATTTACTGAAAAAATATGGATACCACGCCCGCAGAAGTCGCTCAAGTTATTGCTTTACTAAGAAGCAGGCCATAACCAAAGTGAAGTTGCTTGACAGTTAAATTTGAGCCGCTACTCTGTACGTCGTGTATACCAGAGGTTCTAAGAGACCGGTGGCTACATACGGCGACCTGGATCTGGCCGGCGACGCTTAACATCAGAGCGTGATGACCGCTTTCTTGTGACAAGGTCTTTGAGAAATCGGCAACTGAACGCGGTTGAACTGGGACAACAGCTTCGAGCAGTTCGCAATGTCAGTATAAGTCGGTGGACAGTTAGAAGAAGATTGGGTGAAGCAGGATTGTCTTTACATCGCCCAGCAAATGGTCCCAAATTGACCACAGCTCACCGGCAAGCCCGGCTACAATTTGCCAGAGAACACTTAAATTGGACGTATGACCAATGGCGGGTTGTTATGTTCACTATGAGTGCAGAATGACTTTACATGGTCATGATGGACGCGCTAGGGTCTACAGAAGATCATCAGAGAGATTTGCACAATGCTGCATTAGCGAACGTGTCTTTTGGAGGTGGATCGTGTATGTTTTGGAGTGGCATAATGTTGGACACTAAAACTGACATTGCATTCATCTCTGGGACGAATACTAGCCCGAGATCGAGAGGATTGACAGCTCTACGATATGTCGAAGAAGTGCTCGAAGAACATGTGAGGCCGCTTGCGTGGCTTATGGGAGAAGATTTTCTTTTAATGCACGACAACGCCAGGCCGTATGTCGCTAGAACAGTTCGCGATTACATGGAAGACGTTGGAATTACGGCGATGGAGTGGCCAGCTCGTAGTTCTGATCTCAATCCGATCGAGCATATCTGGGATGAGCTGAAAAGAAGAGTTCAAGCAAGACGCCTTGCTCCTGCGCGCCTCCAAGAGCTTCAACTGGCAATTGAAGAGGAGTGGAACGCTATACCTCAAGATTTCGTTGTAAAGTTAATACGGTCCATGAAAAACCGTTTAAGAGCTGTGATTAAGGCTAGGGGAGGGAATACACCTTATTAATAAACAATTTGTACAAGAATTTTGAGTTTGATTATCATTCTTTCCTAAACGAAATTGAGTAATTTTACTCGTATTTTAGGTTTTGTGCCATAAAACCCCTTATGGGTATTTTTATACACTGTATTTGGTATCATCAGAAAGGTACTGACGTAATCTTTCAATAAGTGTATGTTTT